>JANQBM010000008.1:35044767-35072139 GCA_025594535.1 Erythroxylum domingense
TAGCATGAAAGAAGGTACAATCACCATGGAGGTAGGAGATCAACAGGTGAGTTTTAACATATATGAGGCTATGAAACACCCCCATGAGGATTATTCACTCCTAGGAGTTAACATGCTTGATAATGTTATTGATGATGCATGCTCTGAGTTTGAACTCCAGCATGTTTACTCTAACTCAGCACTGAACTCATTCAGTGATGAGTCCTTAGAAGAAAGATTTTTTGTGAATGTTTCAGGTGATTCTGGCATCGTTGAAGGTCACCTCGACGTGGAAAGTGATGAAGTCATTTCATTGCAACAAGAATCTCAGACTGAAGGTGACCGCGTGGAACCTCGCTCACCATTAGTTGAAAATTAGGGAAGAAACTTTTCTCTCTTGAACTTCATGAATTAATACCTTCTATTGTGTAACCACCTGCAATTGAATTGAAACCCCTACCCCTTACCTTAAAGTATACTTTCCTTGAGTCAAATGAGCAATTATCGGTTATAATTGCCAATTCCCTATCTAACGGTGAGGAAGATAGACTCCTTAATGTTTTAAGAGAGCATAAGAGGGCTATAGGGTGGACTTTAGCAGACATACCTGGGATTAGTCCAGCTATTTGCACACATAGGATTCTACTGAGTGAGGGTTCTAAACCAGTGAGACAACCCCAAAGGAGATTAAACCCATTTATCTTAGATGTGGTTAGGAAAGAAATAACCAAACTTTTGAGTGCTGGGATCATTTATCCCATATCTGATAGTGAGTGGGTTAGTTCGATCCACGTCGTACCTAAAAAGAGTGGGGTCACTGTGGTTAAAAATGATAGGGATGAGCTACTTCCTACAAGAGTGCAAAATTCTTAGTGTGTGTGTATAGACTATAGGAGATTAAATGATGCCACACAAAAAGATCATTTCCCTTTCCCTTTATTGACCAAATGCTAGAGCGACTTGCAGGCAAATCCCACTACTGTTTTCTTGATGGTTTCTCTGGGTACTTTCAAGTACCTATTGCACCAGAGGACCAAGATAAAACCACCTTTACGTGTCCTTTTAGTACCTTCACTTATCGAAGGATGCCTTTTGGATTATGCAATGCCCTTGGGACTTTCCAACGTTGTATGATGGCTAATTTTTGTGAATTTTTAGAAGAATGCATGGAAGTCTTTATGGATGATTTCACTGTGTATGGTGGTTCTTTTGATAATTGCCTTGCTAGTCTTGAAAAAGTTTTGGAACGATGCATTGAGAAGAATTTGATTACGAACTTTGAAAAATGTCATTTCATGGTTAATGAGGGCATAGTGCTAGGTCATTTGATTTCTAGCAAGGGAATTGAAGTTGATAAAGCTAAGATTGAGGTAATATCTTTGTTGCCTTATCCTGTCTGTGTTAAAGACACAAGATCATTTATGGGTCATGCAGGATTTTATAGGCATTTTATTAAAGATTTTAACAAGATTGCATTACCTCTTTCAAAGCTTTTATAAAAAGATGTTAAATTTGACTTTGATGATTCATGTAGGAATGCTTTTGAAGAGTTAAAATCTCAACTTATTTCTCCTCCTATTCTTGTTGCCTCTGATTGGAACTTACCTTTTGAGCTTTCATGTGATGCTTCTAATTGTGCTATAGGAGCTATGTTAGGCCAAAGGGAGGAGAAACTATCAAGAGCAATTGCCTATGCCTAAAAAACATTGGATGCAGCTTAGATCAACTACATAATAGCAGAAAAAGAGCTGTTTGCAGTAGTTTTTGCTTTAGAGAAGTTTAGGCCTTATTTGTTTAATTCTCATGTCACTGTGTTCTCTGATCATGCAGCTGTCCGGTACCTTCTCAAGAAACCACAATCTAAGACAAGATTGATAAGATGGGCATTACTCCTTCAAGAATTCGATATCGAGATAAAAGAGCGGCCAGGAGCAGCAAATCATGTAGCCGACCACTTGAGTAGGCTATTAGAGGATACAAAAGGAGTAGACTCTTTCGAGCTTACTTATGATTCTTTTCCTGATGCAGTTTTATGTGCTTTATTTTTAAAAGAGCCTTGGTATGCAAATATTGTAAACTACCTTATGATCGGACTCACCCCACCTTTTATGTCTAAGTCGCAGGCGCAAAAGCTTAGGAGCGAAGCAAAGAATTACATTTGGGATGCTCCTCATCTGTGGCGACTGTGTAGTGATCTAGTCATAAGGAGATGTGTACCTAATGAAGAATGTGATGCCATTATTTCAACTTGCCATTCTATGGCTTGTGGGGGACATTTCAATGCAAGGAGAACATCTAGAAAAATTCTAGACTCTGGTTTTTACTGGCCAACCCATTTTAAAGATTCTTTTACATTTTATCAGTCTTGTGACAAGTGTCAATGTTTTAGGGGGTTAGGAAAAAGACATGAAATGCCTCAGCAACCTTTACTCTTTTGCGAAAATTTTGATGTTTGGGGAATTGACTTCATGGGTCCTTTCCCTCCATCTTTTGGTTTTGTATATATCCTTCTAGCCATAGATTATGTGTCAAAATGGATAGAGGCTGTGCCTACTAGGAAAGATGATGCCCAAACAATGTCTAAATTTCTTAAGTCCAACATTTTCTGTAGGTTTGGCATTCCAAGGGCTGTGGTGAGTGATAGGGGTACACATTTCTGTAATAGGGTAGTTGACAATCTGTTTTCAAAATTTGGAGTCACTCATAAAGTCTCCTCTGCATATCACCCCCAAACCAATGGTCAGGCTGAGATATCTAATTGAGAAGTGAAGCATATCTTGGAGAAGATTGTAAAACCATCAAAGAAAGATTGGAGTTTGTGCTTAAAAGAAGCATTATGGGCTTATCGGACCACCTACAAGTCACCAATCGGGATGTCTCCATACCGCCTCATTTATGGAAAGGCTTGCCATTTACCAGTGGAGTTGGAACGTAAAGCTTATTATGCAGTCAAGCAGTGCAATATGGACTTAGAATCTTCTGGGATGGAGAAAAAGTTGCAGTTGCAAGAATTGGAAGAGTTGAGGCTAGTGGCATATGAGAACTCTAGAATCTACAAGGAAAAGACCAAGTTTGTGCACGATAAAGGCATCTTGAGGAAGGACTTCAAAGAGGGAGATAAATTGTTACTGTTTAAGGCTTGTTTCACTTTTAAGCAAGGAAAATTTAATACTCATTGGGATGGGCCGTACACAGTGACAAAAATGCACGATTTTGGCATGGTGGAGCTTCCACATGAAGAGACTGGAGCTAAGCTCAAGGTTAATGGACATCTCTTGAAGCTTTACCATGAGCACCAGAAGCCTCCCTAAATCTCAGGTTGTTTCTTTCCTTCACTTATTTACTTACTTTTGCCTTATGATTGTTTATGACATGTTTGGTGCATTAGTTTGATGAGTAAGTGTGGGGGAGAAACTAACCCAGTAGGAAAAGTAGCTTAGTTTTTAGTTTGATAGTAATTTTCAATTCAATAATACCCCCTTTTAGTTTTGTTTGCTGCCTTCATTTTGCTGTGCTTAATCATTCTGACGCATGCTATATATATTCAAGTTTAGAGAAGTTGCGTATTATTAATTGTGCTTTAATTGTTTTTCAATATTGCAGACAATATTGTGTTTAAGTGTGGGGGATGTTTCATTTAAGGCCTTCGCTGCGGCGGCAACATGCTGAATTAGTTCTTTTTGCGCGGTGAATTCTTTCTTCGCCGCGGCAACGTTTGCATACTTAATATTTCGCCGCGGTGAACTCTTGGTTTCACCGCGACGCCATGCTCTTGCAGAAACTTTTTTTTTTAAAATTGCCTCAATTTAATAATTCTCCCTAATTAGATTCTTGTCACTCTTATATCTCAAAGATTTTATAAGTTTCAAAGCAGTCCCTGTGTTTTTGAAAATACCTTCTATTCTTCAAATGATAGTCAGTTTTTGGCTAATTTCATTTTCAATGTTTTCAACACAAAGTAAGTGAGGGTATGCTGATTAAGTAGCACTATATGTTTTTAAATATTGAGATTGTTAATTGAGATATTAACCTTATTGAAAGGATATTTGGGCCTGAATTCTTTCATTATTGTGTGTATTTGCTTAATTTCATATCTCTCTAGAAATTGTTTTAATTCTTAATCAAAGCTTGATGAACTAGAATTGTGTTAACATGATAGAGGCATTCTTTCAAAACCTTGTTGACCCAAACACAAATCCCATAAACACTTATCTATTGCTAGCCCCTTGAGCCATATTTTTGAGTACATGCACACATCTTCTTATGGTGTCAATATTTTATTTCTCATTCTCTTCTAGTTATCTCAAGAAATTGGTAAAAAAAAACTCAAAAGAACAATTATATATATATATATATTCTCAAAAGAAAATTTTCTCATTAAAAAAAATGTTGTCGTTTGTGTAAATATTGTTTTACAATTGACATCTATTTCAAAATTGTGGTGCATATGCTCATATTTTTTCTTTTTCTTTCTTCTTTCGTTTATTCCATCCATTTCATCTAGCCTTCCGTGCATTACAACCTTGAAAAGTCCTCTTGATTTTCGAAATTATAGTTCTTGTAGTGGAGAGGTAGATCTATCACAAGCTTATGGTAGAGAATGGACTAAGAAGATTTTATAGTGAAATTATCCCAAAAACAAGTGAGATGAGAGCAAACACCTTGCCTTGAGTGAAATATCTTTTGCTCAATCTCTTCGATTAAATTCTTATGGTGTTTATTTTCTTAGCACTCTTTCAGTTTGCTTTGATTGATTTATGAGAAAGTGATTTTTACCAATTTCCTACTCTTATTTTAAGCATGGTCGGGATTTTCTTTTGCACTTATGTCTCTTTGACTCTTATAAACTTTGTCCAGGAGTACAAAGGTCTAAGTGTGGGGGAATTTGATTGAGCCCAAGTTTATTATATAAATTGGCAGTATTTTCATGACTTTTACTACACTTATTGGCTCTTATTTCTAGATTTTATGCTTAATTTGACTCTTGAGTGTCTACCTTTATTTTTTGTAGTTTAAGAGTAAAATTTGTCACAAATCAATATTAATTACACTAATTAATTTTCTGATGATAATTGATACTGCAAACGACCATATGTTAATTGTAGGAGACTCAAGGAGAAGAGACTCAAGAAGACGTAGAGTCAAGGAAAGGCTGAAGTCAAGTCAACAAGTGAACAGGTGCAACAGGAAATTTGTTGCAGCGAAGTATGAAAAATTCCAAGCAGAATTTTCGGGAAAATTTAGCTGCGGTGAAGATTAATTCTGTCGCCGCGGTGAAAGAACCAACAATGCAGCTAAAACTTTCAGGAAAAGTTTGTCGCGGCTAACCTTTGATTACCCGAACCATTTTCGAAAGTTTACCCACTGTGCAACCTGATTCATAACCCATTTCTTTTAAAAACCTACCATTTCAGGTTAAGAGAGAGCTGACATAGACTCTCACTCTTTAAAAAAAACCTTCGGACACTCCATCATCCACTCTCCTCCACTTCACCGACAACTCCTCCACCGACAGCTGCTACCATGGATGCTTCCAGTGGGTTCCCGATTGTGAATTCTCCTGGAGTAATGCTTGTCTAAGTACCTCTTTCTTCTTGAAAATGTAGCAACGGCTAGAGCTTGATGGGCTTCAAAGGGGAGTAGTTTATTCTATGTTCAGCTACATTGTTATGAACTCCTAAATTTAGGATTGGTAATTTGTAGTTAAATATTCATGATTAGAGTTTAATCAAGTATTGGACATTCAATGTGTTATTAGGATTTGTTGATGTAGAACTTGGAACTTGAATATATGAAGTCTCATATATGTCTATTTGTGATTTGGTTAATTCTCTTTTATCTGCCTAGTTGTGTTTGATATTGAGATGATTATAGTCCTTAAACGACTTATTGCATTGACTTACCCATTGCACACACTAAGAGCATTCAACAAGGTTTTAAGAAACGGAGTTCATTGATTAAAACCCTGTACTTAAAGAGTTCTTTAAGGTTTACCATTTGAAACTTAGTGATTCACTCCCATAAAAATTCGTTTTGAACTGTGATAGCCAAAGCTCATTTTTAAGAGGATACTATCATCATTTGATCTTTGTTTTCATTTTATCGCTTTTCTATTCCCGAAATCTAAAAAAAAATAATTTTCATTACATTTTCTTACAATTCGCTTATTTTTGTCTGAATTTCCAAAGATTTAAACCCCCCTCGTCCTTGTTAATTTTGTTTGCATATCATGACATATAGGCTAGCTTAGTTCCATTCATCAGGTTCCGATTAAGTGAAACGACCCGAGGTTGCATTCTATACTATAATCCTTGGAATTAAAAGTTTTTGATTTGACCTTCAAGGGTAAGAACAAAAGGGCTCGAATTAACATGAAATTTATGTCATTAGAAAATTAAGACATAGGGGAATGAAAGTAAGTGATAAGATCATAGGCAAATGTGAGAATTAAAGGAAGAAGGACCAATATGCAATTGTCCTAAAGTTAACTCACGGAATAATAAGATTAAAACATATGCGTCCAATGAAATTGTAACACATGGTCCAGTAGAATTATAACATATGGTCCAACAGAATTGTAACACATGGTCCAATAGCATTGCAACACATGGTCCAATAGAATTGTAACATGTGGTCCAATGGGATTGTAACATATGGTCCAATAGGATTGTGACATATGGACCAATGATATTGAAACATGTGTCTAAGACTAGAACATTCATGAAAAGGAATATAGAGAAGGGAGATGGACGAAAATTTGTGGCTTCACTTTATGTTTTTCTCCTCTCCATTTCACCTTCTTCATCCCATCATTTTCACTTAGTGATTCAAGCAAAACCAAAGAGAAAGGGAAGGAAAAGCATTGGAAGAACCACTTTGTCAATCTTAAGGTTTAGGATTTCACTTAGTTGATTTCTGTATTTGTGTATGATTGAATGGATATAAAGATTCGTTTGGATGTGAATTGGTTGCTGGGATGTTGCTTCGTTGTTATTTTGGTGTTATCTTGGATAAAATTGGTTAAAGATGACAAGAGAACATTGTGTAGTGAAATTCTATCTAGGGTTTGTTTGAGTCATAACTCAGCCTAAATACTCCCAAATTCTGTGATTTTATTTGCATATGAAACCTATGACATAGAGCTAAATATCTCTAGAAGCGATTTAGACTTAATTTTGGCTCTATGACCTTTGAAATTGAGATCGAAAAAGGTGACTTGATGCTACCCTTATTTTGGAGCAGCTTGTGATGTTTTGCTTATATCTCATGCTTTAGAAGTCCAAATGGTCTAGTTGTTAGTACTATCGAAACTTAAAATATAGAGGAATAATTGTTTAGAGGAACTTATTGCTCAAAAACCTTAGTTTCTATGTCCAAATGGCCATACAAAATTAACTCAAAAACTATAGCTATTTTCACAGGACAGTGCGGGAAATGGTTAGGAAGGTGAAAAAAAGAGATTTTGTGCAATTGATGACAATATAAGGTTAATTGAGTAATAATTAGTTTAATTATGTATGATTAATTGAGATGATAATGTAAAGGATGTATGGTGAATTATGTTGAATTACTTGATGTGATCATGAATGTATGAGTTCCAAAGGCTTATGTATTATGAATTGAGTATGGATGTATGTGAATTGACAATTTCTGTGATAATATTGTGACAATTCCGGACCATCAGTTGTCTGAAGAGTTTGATAGTTGGGGTTGTATTAGAAGTGCTTTCTAATTATGTGCATATACATAATGTAAGATGACTCAACACTTTTATTGATGCGTAGTTGCACATATTTGTATTTCTAAGGTATGTTATGTTTGATCAAATGTCAATTAATAAGGTCATTTGGAGCAAAACAGAATAAAAACATAAGTTGTTCTTCATCTTTTGCATAAAATTTTGAAATTTGAAATAGTTTGTTTTAAAACTACTGAGTACTAATCGTGGGTAAATAGGCATGCCTAGAAGGGTCTGCAGCTACTTCTGTGACACTTTTGTGTCTCCTGTTACTGACACTTCGGTGTATCTTGTTACTGACACTTTGGTGTCTCCTGTTATTTAGACATAAGTGTCTCCTATTCTGTGATACATAATGGTATCTCCTGTATTAGTCCCCTTACCTACTGTATAAAGGATTAACAGACTAACTTAATTTGTATTATGTTTTATGCTCAGTTTTGATATAAATAAGTTTTGATCTGAAATATCTAAACTTTATTCTAAAATAAGCAAATTTTGTTTTGTTACAGACAAGTTTTTCTTTGATATTATAATAGTCAAATTTGAAATTGGTGAGTTTTACACTGAAGTAAATGTGTGATCTATTCTGATATCTTCTTTTTTATTCTAAGATTCATGATATTTTGGTTTGGTTTGGAAATGGATAAATAAACACTGCTTATTGTCTGATATGATTTTGAATAAGTCAATGTTTGGATGATTGTTTGTAACAGTTGTCAACTTATATCCTCTTAGTTTATTCCCCACTAAACTTTATGCTTGCTAGGTGGTTTTGCTCCCTGTAGGTTCAGATAGGAGGGTTTGAAGACTGGGACAATAACAATCATAGTGGCCAAAGAAGATTGTGTTTTATTCTAGAAATGTTCAGTTTGTTTTGAATTGTTCTTCAATGTCATGAGATATGTTGTATTTTGTTTTTTTTGTTAATGGTTTGTAAAAACCTTAATACAGTTTGGATTTGGATTTAATGCTTGTATGTAATAAGTTACATGTGTGTTATGTTCTATATATGACCCATCCAATGATGAAAATGAAATGTATGCTTCTTGAGTTTCTAGAAATGCTTTAGTATGTATTAGATTACTTTGGTTCTATTTTATGTAGCATCTGCATATTCTCCTAGGGGGTATGTGGGTGTTACATTTTTTGGTATCAGAGCATGGTTTAAGAGATTCTGGTTTAACCAACGCTTCAATATTGCTTATCCGTGAATATAAGAGTTGTGTTTGGCCTAATACGGTTTGTCCCACCTTTCGATTTTAAATGTAAGTATGGAACGCGCTTGTGAGGCTGTTGATGAGGTTATTAAGAATGATACTCATGTGTGATCTCATTCTTCTATATCTGGACCCTCTGGGGTAAATCGAGATGAATGATGATCGTCAGAGTGTGAGAAAATGAAAGTTTGTTGATATCCTGATATAAGAGATACTGCTTGGTTCGATATGTTTGATATAGAGTCAATGTACTTATATTCATAGTTATATTAAGGAATATGAGATTAGTATTATGGTGTGGTTGTATACCTTTAAATTGATGTGAAAGTAAATATATTTTCATGGCTATGATGGAGAAAAGAATGGAGATGTCAGTAAAAGTGATGGAATTTAAAATGTGCAAGCAAAGTTGAAGGAAAAATAAAAATTTCTATTATCTTGAAAGGTTGAGCTTGGTACCAGAATGGTAGTTGAGGTATCATGTTGACAGTTTGTGATTCAATATAAGATTATAACATTGGGTTTGATATTAGAATTTTATGATGGTTATGTATTTTATATTTTTGAATTGATTGAGAACATATGTATGTAAGATGAAGTAAATGGTAATGATATATATATATATATATATATATATATATATATATAAGACCTCAAGATTATGTTGATTAGTTATTGTGAGAGTACATCTGATAATGTGATTGCTTTGGTGAACGATATTACAGTGTAAATATGTATTATATGCTTGGATATGAAAGTAATTGAGATCAAGGTATCATCCGCATAAGATATTAATTGGTGACCTTATGAAAAAAATCTCTAAATAAGATGCAATCATCTTGATGGTATATACCAAGGCATAAGAGTAAAAGTGTATACCTATCATTTCACCTAGCTTTAATATATAGAACCTTCCGATTATGTGACATATGATAGTGATTAATCTTATTGAGATATTATGAATGGCGAAAAAGCAACGACAAAAATAGTTGGTTGATAAGGATTTTGTGAACAATTATGAGGAAAGAAATCTCTTGTATGAGAACTTTCACAGAATTGTGTCATGTAAATCAAATGTTCCATTTCTAGGAACGAATGAGTATTAAACGAATCAGATGTGAATGTTGGAGTTGGATAAGTATGAAACTCAGGCATGAGAAGCTGAATATATTATAGAGAGTGCATGTACTTTGTTTGTTGTCAAGCATCCAAACTATGCTGTTAGGTTTTTGACTATTAGATGACATTATTACTATTATTAGAAAGTCTTAGATCCACAAAGTATTCTATGCCAGAATGCTCAGGAGGTACAAGCCAAATTGAATGTATGTGTACAACAGTTATCAGACTAGTATGATAACTTATCAGTTAGCTCTACAGTATCCTTAGCCGTTCTTATCAAGTATGAATTTCAAGGACGAAATTCTTTTAAAGGGGAAAGAATTGTAAGGCCCCAAAATAGACCCTAGATGAAATGTTACATATTTATGGCAATAAGTGTATGATTGATTTGTTCTTTAGATTTGGAATTAGAAATTAAACATGTGAGGGAGTTCTGAACTTGATAGTATATAATAATACAAGTGTTATGAGATTTGAATTGGAATGAATATGTGTTAAGATGATGAGAATTGAATGATAAAAAAATGATGGTTATATGCTAATTCTGGTTTAACTACTGAATAGACTCCAGTAGTTCAGCTATATCTTGACCTATATACATCAAAATGGGATGATTTTAAATTCAGATGAAACTAAATACATTTATCTACAACTTTTATGAAGGAACCCAAATCTGATTCTGCCTCTATGTTTTTTGAATTTTGGTTTGAAGTTAGGTTTTGGCTATTGTCCTTGTTTTCGAACAGCCTGTGGTTTTTAGTGCATAACTCCCGATATAATTAATTACATTGGATGAAATTTATGTCATTAGAAAATTAAGACATAGGGGAATGAAAGTAAGTGATAAGATTATAGGCAAATATGAGAATTAAAGGAAGAAAAAGGACCAATATGCAATTGTCCTAAAGTTAACTCATGGACCAATAAGATTGTGTCCAATGGAATCGTAACAATGGTCTAATAGAATTATAACACATGGTCCAATAGAATTGTAACATATGGTCTAATAGCATTGCAACATATGGTCCAATAGAATTGTAACATGTAGTCCAACGAGATTGTAACATATGGTCCAATAAGATTGTGACATATGGACCGATGATATTGAAACATGTGTCTAATACTAGAACATTCATGAAAAGGCATATAGAGAAGGGAGATGGAAGAAAATTTGTGGCTTCACTTCATGTTTTTCTCCTCTCCATTTCACCTTCATCCCATCATTTTCACTTGGTGATTCAAGCAAAACCAAAGAGAAAGGGAAGGAAAAGCATTGGAAGAACCACTTTGTCAATCTTAAGGTTTGGGATTTCACTCAGTTGATTTTCGTATTTGTGTATGATTGAACGGATATAAAGATTCGTTTGGATGTGGAATTATTTCTGGGATGTTGCTTTGTTGTTATTTTGGTGTTATCTTGGATAGAATTGGTTGAAGATGACAAGAGAACATTGTGTAGTGAAATTTTGTCTAGCGTTTGTTTGAGTCAGTCATATTGTTTGAGTCATAACTCAGCCTAAAGACTCCCAAATTGTGTGATTTTAGTTTCATATGAAACCTAAGACATAGAGCTAAATATTTCTAGAAGAGATTTGGACTTAATTCTGGTTCGATGACCTTTGAAATTGAGATCAAAAAAGGTAACTGATGCTGCCCCTGTTTTGGAGCAGCTTGTGATGTTTTGCTTATATCTCATGCTTTAGAAGTCCAAATGGTCTGGTTGTTGGTGCTATCGAAACTTAAGACAGGAACAATTGTTTAAAAGAACCTATCGCCTAGAAACCTCAATTTTTATGTCAAAATGGCCATACAAAATTAACCCAAAAACTGTCCTGTGAAAATAACTGTTTGTGGGAAATGGTTAGGAAGGTGAAAAAAAAGAGATTTTGTGGAATTGAAGACAGTATAAGGTTAATTGAGTAATAGTTAGTTTAATTATGCATGATTAATTGAGATGATAATGTAAAGGATGTATGTTGTATAATGTTGAATTGCTTGATGTGATCATGAATGTATGAGTTCCAAAGGCTTGTGTATTATGAATTGAATCTAGATGTATGCAAATTGGAAATTTCTGTGATAATATTGTGACAATTCCGGACCATCAGTTGCCTGAGGATTTTGATAGTTGGGGTTCTATTGGAAGTGCTTTCTTTTATTGTGCATATACATAATGTGAGATGACTTTTATTGATGCGTAATTGCATATATTTGTATTTCTAAGGCATGTTATGTTTGATCAAATGTCAATGAATAAGGTCTTTTGGAGCAAAATAGAATAAAAAAATAAGTTGTTCTTCATCTTTTGCATAAAATTTTGAAATTTGAAATAGTTTGTTTTAAAACTGATAAGTCCTAGTCGTGGGTAAATAGGCATGCCTAGAAGGGTTTACAACTGCTCCTGTGACACTTTGGTGTCTCCTATTACTGACACTTTCGGTGTCTCTTATTACTGACACTTTGGTGTCTCCTGTTATTGAGACATAAGTCTCTCCTGTTCTATGATAAGGAATGGTATCTCTTGTATTAGTCCTATTACCTACTTCTATATAAAGGATTAACAAACTAACTTGTTTCGTATTATGTTATATGCTCAGTTCTGATATAAATAAGTTTTGATCTGAAACATCTGCGCTCTATTATGAAATAAGCAAAATTTGTTTTGTTACAGACAAGTTTTGTTCTGATATTATAATATTCAAATTTGAAATTGGTGAGTTTTGCACTGACGTAAATATGTGATATGTTCTGATATGTTATGTTTATTTTAAGATTCATGATATTTTGGTTCGGTTTGGAAATGGATAAATAAATACTGCTTATTATCTGATGTGATTTTGAATATGTGAATGTTTGGATAACTGTTTGAAACAGTTGTCAACTTATATCCTGTTTAGTTTATTCCCCACTAAGCTTTATACTTAGCACAGTGGTTTTGCCCCGTGTAGGTTTAGATAGGAGGGTTTGAAGACTAGGACAATAACAATCACAGTAGCCAAAGAAGATTGTGTTTTGTTCTAGAAATGTTCAGTTTGTTTTGAATTGTTCTTCAATGTCATGAGATATGTTGTATTTTGCTTTTTGTTAATGGTTTGTAAAAACCTAATACAGTTTGGATTTGGATTTAATGCTTATATGTAATAAGTTACATGTGTGTTATGTTCTACATATGACCCAACCAATGATGAAAATGAAATGTATACTTCTTGAGTTTATAAAAATGTTTTAGTATGTATTGGATTACTTTGGTTCTATTTTGTGTAGCATCTGCATAGTCTCCAAAAGGGTATGTGGGTGTTACATATATAATATCAACCTATCAGAGTCCACAACTTTGTCTACAAAGTATGCTACATATATGAGGAATTAGTCAAAAATTAAAACTAATCCTTCAATCCTAGCTGATTGACCTTTGAGCCATGTCTTCTATCCAAATTTTGTACAAAATCTCTTCTAAGCAGTCTTAGAAGCTAGGTTGTCGCTCTGTCAAACCTAAAAATATCAACACTATAATTTGGTTGTATTTTGTGAACTCAGATGAGTAACCATCCTGGATGGTACAATCTTGTCATGCAACACAACAATTCATGTTATCATATAATTCACATAATCTCAATTATCATCATGTAATATCACGAAACATCTTGTTCATCATTGTCGCATTTCAAAAATCCATACAATTCATCATTTGATTGCAATCATGCAAAACATATTCATTGATAAGTATTCACATATTTCATACAATAAAGTCCTTAAAACATTGCAATTGCTCAATTTATCCATATCATATATGTATTCAATGTTTATGAGACTCAAATTTATTTATTTCGTTGTTATGATCGAGTGCCTTTTTCACTGTCTCGTATTCGTTGTGAATACTAGGCTCTTTTATACTGTCCCTTATCTGTTGGGGACACAGGGCTCTTTGTACACATTAAGCTATAGGCTCTTACCACAAATGTCTGAGCTTTAAGCTCTTTTTCACTAGCGACTCCAATCACAATTGCCTTTATATTTCATGCATTCATGTAATGAAATGCACCATGCGTATTTAATCATTATGCTCATTCTGTCACATTCACATTCACTCTCATTCATTTTTAACACAAGACTTTTGTCCAGCATTTAACATACTAGTTGAGAATCATTTAGTCAATGACATTCACATTCAAGTAACACTTCTAATGTTTTATTCATGCATCAAACGCCTCAAACATTGGATGTCCATAATTCAGTACATACACATCACAATAATTCAATACATAATTTAACAAACAAACATTCAAGGTGAGACCATCTTAGGTTACTTACTATTGCTCCCTTTAACTTATTGCCTTAAATTCTCGACAATGTCTGGAAGCGGTCGCTCAACGTTCTCTTCTATACGCAATCATATACATTTTCACATTACTACATTGCACATTCAGATGAATAAATACATTTATAAATGTATCATGAATTATGCATGTTCAATGACAAATTCTTAGGTGATAAAACAGTTTATAAATAATTTACAATATCTTCTGTTAAGTTGTCAATTTTGTATTAATTTTGGGATAAATGTCTTTAATGTGTTGAAATTATTGTGCGAAATTGATGGACTTGTTTCTAAATTGTTCTCGGGTGGTTTTCAACACATTGAAGGTAAAATTGGACAAAAAAGATGGAATTAAAAGGAAGACAAGTCAAATTCCCAGTTGGCAGAAAAATTAGATGACTAAGCGTGGGCACGTATAAGGGAAAGGATTTTCCGTAGATCTAATTTTAAATCAGATCCGATACATTCAAGATTTTTTATGATTTTGAGATTCAAATGTTGCCTTATTGATGGGGATTTACAACCTGAAGATCTGGGAGAGATATCTATTGAAGATCACAATAAGATGAAGGAGAAGAAAATAAAAAAAATATAAAGACGTGTACTGTTTACGCAGACCGGAGTTATTGTTTTCATTTTGCCACAGATTGTTTCTTTTCGGGTTTTTCTTGTTTTTAAGCTAGAGATTTCGTATTTTTCATAAAGTACCAGGGATGGAGACCTTATCTTTTGTTATTATTCCATTTGCTTTTACTTTTGTTATGAATAGCTAAACTTTGCTTCTTGGTTGAAGGAAGCCTCGTTATCATTTAGTATAGTGAGATTCTAAATAAAGTTTCTTTTATTGATGAATATTAAGTGTCTTCTGAATTAATTTTCATGATTGAATTGATTGATTTCTAGGATGCGCAACTAGGAATTGATTTGTTTAATTTATAGTTAGATTAGTAGGATATGATATTCAGTCTTGCTATTCACAAGTAACAATTATGATTATCATTTTTACGTTAAATTTGAAAATTCTAAGAAGATGCTTAACTAGATTAAATGTATGTCGTACATGTGTTGTCTTGTTTATTGGTTTCTTAGTTCTTAAAGCTATTAATCAATTAAACTTAAGATCGTATATAAGTTGTTGACTAATAAGAATATTTAGAATACATGTTTCTATTCATTTAACCTTAAGAGAAAACAACCCCCAATGAATATTTGTTAATGGATTGAGTTTTATATCTATCAGTTCAATAATGTCGGTGACCCAAAACCAAGATTTGTTAACTGAATTTCTAGATTTGAATATTTTTGTTATTTTTAATTTCTGCCATTTTAATTTCATTTAAATTACGTTAATTTAATTTCAACCATTTTAATTTCTTTTAAATTACGTTAAACCAAACCTCCCCCTATTTCGTTTCAACTCGTTTAACATTTTCTATTAAAGTCCCTCGTAGGAATGATCTCAACTCTTCACTAATTACATTTTTATTCCTAGAGTTGGTATTAATTTGGTTGCAGGCGACAACAGTACCAAAATTTGGCATTATTGTCAGGGAACTTTTAAACGATTTATGTATGATACAAGAGTAGATAAGACAACTCAATTGCAATTTGATTCAGAGATCGAGAAGACATCCAAGAGACTACAAAAGCAGAAGAAACAATAGAAACAAGCACAGAAATTGGAAAGAATGGCTGTGAATCATACTCTTTGTGAACTAGTAGCACCCATAGACGCTCAACAGCCCTACTGTATCAACTTTCCAAATTTAGGTGACAACAATTCTTTTGAATTAAAATCTAGGCTGATTCATTCAATGCCTATTTTCAGGGGTTTACTAGGAGAGGATCCTTACAAACATTTCAAGGAGTTCGACATGGTTTGTATGAGAATGAAGCCAATAAATGTGATGGAAGAGCAAATCAAACTAAGAGCTTTTCCCTTTTCTCTCAAAGATGATGCTCAAGATTGTTTATACTATTCAACTAGCAAAAATGTGCGAACATGGGCTGAAATGAAGAAACTTTTCTTTGGGAAGTACTTTTCAGAAATGAGAGTTGTCAACATTCGGAATAGAAATTTGTGGCATTCGATAACACACGGGGGAGACTCTTTACGAATATTTGGAAAGATTTAAGAAACTTTGTGCTAGTTGTCCCTATCACTAAATAACTGACTAGTTGTTAATTCAATATTTTTATGAAGGTCTTTTGCTCACATATAGGAGTATGATCGATGCTACAAGCATCAAAACTCTAGTTAACAAAACACTGGTAGCCACAAGGGATTTAATAGCGAATATGACTTCCAATACACAACAATTCGGGATTCGTTCTGGCCATAGCTCCAAACATGTTAATGAAGTGAATGTGACAGCATTGGAGAAAAGATTGGATGACCTTACATCTTTGGTGCGACAAATTGTGGTTACAAAGAAAGAAGAAGCAAAGGTATGTGGAATTTGTTTAATGTTAGGACACCCCACTGACGCATGTCTTATTTTGCAGGAAGAAAACGCAAAGCAGATGAATGTCGTAGGGGGTTTTACTGGACCAAATTAGAGGAAATATTACCTAATTTCTAATACCTACAATCCGGGTTGGCGTGATCATCCAAATTTACATTATGGGAACCCATAAGGACAGTAAAATGCAATAAATTTCCAGCATTTTAGACAACCATATGTGCCTAGACAACCTCAATAAATGACATCCAATCCCGAAGGTAAGTCTTCCTTGGAAGATGTAGTTCAATCTTTGGCCACTAACACTTTGACGTTTAAGCGGGATACTCAAGCTAGTATCTGGACCCTTGAAAATCAAATAAGCCAAATGGCAACCGTTATTAATATATTGGAGACACAAAGTTCTAGAAATTTTCCAGCTCAACCATAAATTAACCCCAAACATAGTGCTAAGGCTATCATGTTATGGAGCAAAAGGGAATTGAAGGATCGACCACTAAGAATCTCCAAGAGAGAAATTGATGAAGAAGCAACGAAGAAGGTAGTCGAATAGCAAGAAAAAATGCAGACAAGTCTGAAAAATATGGTTGTGTAGCCCCCTTTTCTTTACCGATTCATCAAGGCAAAGAAGGAGGAGCAAGAGAAGGAAATATGGGACACTTTCAGGAAAGTTCAAGTAAATATTCCTTTACTTGATGCAATAAAACAAATCCCATATTATGCTAAATTCTTTAAGGAACTTTACACTTCAAAATGAAAATTAAAATTTGATGAGAAAATGCAATTAAGGGAGAATGTTTTAGCATTTTTTAGAAGAAAAGCTTCCAGCTATGTGTCAAGACCCAGGTATGTTCACTATCCCATATAAAATTGATAATTTGAGAATTGAAAATGTTATGTTAGATTTGGGTGCTTCTATAAATGTGATGCCTTATGATGTTTATAAGTCTTTAAATGTGGGACCTCTTAAGGAAACTAATGTAATGATTCAATTATCTGACCGTTCAAATGCTTATCCAAAGGGTGTGTTAGAGGACATTTTAGTTCAAGTAGGGGATATGTTTTTTGTAGCTGACTTTTATATTTTACAGATGGGGAGTGACGATGTATCTTCTTCAACCCCAATTTTTTTTGGAAGGCCATTCTTAAAAACCATAAGATCAAAATTTGATGTTCATTATGGGTTATTGACTATGGAATTTGATGGTGAACTAATTAAATTCAATATATACAATGACATGAGAATTCTGGATGATGAACAACCTGTTGTTTCTGTGGATTTTATTGACATATGGGTGCAAGAAAATTCATTATTGTGTGGAAGAGATACACTTGAAGCACTCTTGGAGATGGGAGATACATCACAGTGGCAAGCTATGAAGAACTTATTATTGCCTAACAATGAATTGGAGGTGCTTTTTTGTAAATTGGAGAAATCAAATCAGTTGGAGAAGGGTAATGCCCCAAAAAGATGAGTGGACATTAGAGTATGAAGGTGAAACGATGAAGTTCCACTCATCAGAAGTCTTAGAGCATTGCATTGAGAAGGAGTTGAATTTAAGGGAAATTTCTCCAAGCTCCTCACAAAGTCTGAGCATGCTACCTATTAGGCTCAAGCATCAATTCGATAATGGATGATGTACACATGCCAATGGTCAAGCTTATGACCTTAAATAAGTGCTTGATGGGAGGCACCCCATCCGTATCCTTTTCTTTTGTGTATCTTTCTCTTTTATACGTGTCTTTTGGGTGTTTGCTTTGAGTGTTTTTACTTGTTTTCTTTGGTTTGTTTTGTTTGTAGGTGTTTGAAAAGGAAGCTGCAATCTATCACTTTAACACTGCTATATGTGTTTTCAAAGATGCAATCATTCATTTCAAAGTTGCATATGGTGTTTTCAATCTAGGGGAGTACTTCTGTTCCCATCCCTCTTTTGTGCTTTTATTGTTTTCAAACATTGAGGATAATATTGGTCTAGGTTTGGGAGAAGGATATGGAATACATTTGTGTGATTATTTGGTCTTGCTTTTTTTATTCTCTTTTCTTTAAAATTTTCTGGTCTTTGCATGCTTGTGTTGTATATTGAGCCATGAACCTTTGTCATATCAGTTTGGATGAGATTGAGGGTGTGCATGCAATTAAACTAGGCTATTTGATTCTAAGGTGAACTATGCTGATTAATTGCAATAACTGATCTTATACACTTAGTCAAAGTTTAACATTTGAGTGATTAGGTAATATGTGGAATTAAGGTGAATTCTTGAATTAAACCTCTTATGAGCGAATTTGAGCCTTAATGACATCATTTTTATGTCATTCTATATTCTTGATGTGTGATTATCTTCTAAGGTAATTTTTTCTCTAAAACTTGCTTGGAATTGACTTGAGACCATATCTATATATACATGTACAAAAATGATAAAGGCCATCTTTGTTTTAACCCTTTAGCTTAAAAAGCCATCCTACTTCAATATCCTTTGTTAAACTTTTTGAATTGAACCCTTTTTCTGGATAAACCCATAATAAGCAACTTAAACCTCTCATATCTTCACCCATAATAAATGTAAATAGGCATTCTAACCACAAATTATGTCACACTTATTTAGAGAGATATGGAAAGTAAGGACAAGAAAAAAATGAAGGAAATTGAAGAGGTTTAGTTTTGAATTGTGTGTACTGCTGTCATAAAAAAATAAAGAAAAAAAGGAAAAGAAAAAAATATACAGCAGTGAAAAAAACAAAAAAATATTTGAAGTAATTTACCTCTACAGAATAATGTGTTGATTCCTTTGTAATTAAAATTGTGTCCCTACAAGTGGTTAGGTGCTTTACTAATGTTTATGATTTTTGCTTTTCTTTTTCCATTTATCAATCCTTACCTTGACTTATAGCAATACAACCTTGAAAAAGTCCTTTTGATTTGTGTATGTTTGTATTTCAAGTGGTGAAAAGTTGGTGAAAAAGCAAGCATATGGTAGAATATTTGCATTAGAAGATTTTGGGTGAAATATTTCAGCCTTAAACACTTGAGCATAAAGAGAGAAATATGTGAGAAGAATTCATATTGGTTTCATACTTGCCTTTGAACAAAGAATGTTTAATTTGACTTTATTATGTGTAACGGTGAATAGTGATTATCATGTGTGTTTCAACCTAAGTCTTGCTGGCTCAAGTTTAGTGGATTGTGCGCACTTAATCTTATAAAGGACGAATTAATAAAGCGTAATGGTTTGGCATATTTGCTCGAGGGTGAGAAAAGGTTTGGTGTGGGGGAATTTGTTAAGTTGTCAATTTTGTACTAATTTTGGGATAAATTTCTTTAATGTGTTAAAATTATTGTGCGATATTGATGGACTTGTTTCTAAATTGTTCTTAGGTGGTTTTCAACACATGGAAGATGAAATTGAACTAAAAAGATGGAATTAAAAGGAAGACAAGTTGAATTCCCAGCTGGTAGAAAAATTAGATGACTAAGTGTGGGCACGTATAAGGGAAAGGATTTTCTACAGATCTGATTTTAAATTAGATCCGATACATTTAAGATTTTTTATGATTTTGAAATTCAAATGTTTCCTTATTGATGGGGATTTACAATTTGAAGATCTGAGAGAGATATCTGTTGAAGATTATGATAAGATGAAGGAGAAGAAAATCAACAAAATATAAAGACATGTACTGTTCACATATACTATTCATGTAAATTGGAGCTGCTATTTTCATTTTGCTGCAGATTGTTTCTTTTCGGGTTTTTCTTGTTTTTGGATAGAGATTTCGTATTTTTCATAAAGGACCAGGGATGGAGACCGTATCTTTTGTTATTATTCCATTTGCTCTTACTTTTGTTATAAATAGCTAAACTTTTCTTCTTGGTTGAAGGAAGCCTTGTTATCATCTGGTATGGTGAGATTCTAAATAAAGTTTCTTTCATTGATGAATATTAAGTGTCTTCCGAATTAATTTTCATGATTGAATTGATTGATTTCTAGGGTGCGCAACTAGGAATTGATTTGTTTAATTTATAGCTAGATTAGTAGGATATGACATTCAGTCTTGCCAATCACAAGTATCAATTAGGATTATCATCTTTACGTTAAAGTTGGAAATTCTAAGAAGATGCTTAGCTAGATTAAATGCATGTCGTACATGTGTTGTCTTGTTCATTGATTTCTTAGTTCTTAAAGCCATTAATCAATTAAACTTAAGATCGTATCTAAGTTGTTGACTAATGAGAATGTTTAGAATACATGTTTCTATTAATTTATTCTTAAAAGAAAACAACCCCTAATGAATGTTTGTTAATGGATTGAGTTTTATATCGAGGATCTATATCAGTTGATAATATCGGTGACCTGAAACCAAAGTTTGTTCACTGAATTTCCATATTTGAATATTTTTGTTATTTTTAATTTCAGCCATTTTAATTTTATTTAAATTAAGTTAATTTAATTTCAGCCATTTTAATTTCTTTTAAATTACGTTAAACCAAACCTCCCCCCATTTCATTTCAACTCGTTTAACATTGTCTGTTAAAGTTCCTAGTGGGAACGATCTCACTCTTCACTAACTACATTTTTATTGCTAGAGTTAGTATTAATTTGGTTGCAAGCAACAACAATACCACCTTCCAAGCATTCTTTACTCCAAAATACGCTTTACTCACCTTAATCCTTTCATTCAACATTGAATAAATTCATTTAAGCTCTTATTTACTCCTTAATACCTCATATGGAAATTCTCTTGCATTAGTAGGTCCAAACATTGCATCTTCAAAACATTTTCATGAAAAAATCACTACCCATAATCCTTTTCCTGCACTTTTTGTAGATTTTCTCAAGCAGATTTTAGGTCAAAATTTTGTGGCTATTTTGACTTTTAAATTGATGTTTTTAGACTATAAGTTCTTTTAAATAAATGTTCCTTTATGTCTTAAGTTTCAAACAAAAGAAAAATCATTCAATTTGGTTCAGTATTCCACGAGTTATGCCCAAAATACTGCAAACTATGCATAATTGTGTGATTGTACTTGTGCATGATCGTGCTTATGCACAATTGTGCATTCTCATGCTGGTGCACAATCATGCACCCTTGATATGCTCTTAAACTTGTAAAACTCATCTCTCTCAATTATGACATCCAAAAATTACAAATTTTATACCATTAGAAATCTAAGAGAATAAGATACAACTTTTATGTAGATATATTTGTCTTATTCAGCCTACATCAATACAGTTTATTCTATAAAACTAGCCACAATTTCTATCAAGGGTAGTGCTGTAGCCTATGCCAGAACTCAACTTCAAGCTAAATTTCAAGACCTTCATGGACATAATTCAAATTCAATTCCTTTATGAAAATTGTATCCACATGTCTCTAGTTTAATCTAAATTAAAATCCATCTGATTTGGATATCTACAGATCAAGATATGGCCAAAATACAGATGCATATTTAGTGAAAACACTCTATACAACATACTCCATCACACTTCATTACCAAAATTCTATCATTTCAAGTTGATGATTTCTTCAGTTATACCTCAATTTTAGTTCAGTATTCTCTATTTATAATTCAAAAATTCATAAATGATCATAACTAAAAAACAAAATCTATTTCCATATTTTTCTATATCACATTTTCTGCATTTCACTAATCTTTATTTAACTCCAATTATCACAATCCTTTATCACACTTTTTGCATATTTTTGCTTTGCTTGTATCACTAAAATTTCTTCTTACTAACAACTCACGCAAGCATCAATTCACATGCATTACAACACAATGTATTTATTAATACTATCCACATTAACACAAACAAAACTCAATTCCTTGATAATTATCCTCAATCTTAATTTATCTTCAATATATCATTTACGCTACCTATAAAACTTAAAGCATAACTTACTTGATTTAGCAAAATTTGAAAAGGTGAGAGAATGAGATTTCGGTGGAGAAAGCAAGGAAAGCCAAAATCTTCAAATGGGCTGAAGTGATTCAGCTTGTGCAATGTGTAGCGTGGATGTATCAAACAATACATAAGCCAATTACACAAAAGGAAAGAGTATGATGTTTCAGTAATGGATGACAAGGAGAGAGAGTTTCGGTGAAGAACATGCATAAATTTCCTTACAAAACTAAAATTCCTATGTGATTAGGTGTCTTAATATTGTAATTACACATGTCACCAATGCATGTCTTCCATTTGTCCATCATCTAAGCTACCAAATGTCATACTTCAATTTGTCTCTTATTTCCACATTTTTCCTAGTCCAAATATGTAATACCCCACTCTCATCTGACACGTACACGTATGCCCTTTGGACATACGTGTACATGCCCGACAGAAATGGCGTGCTAACTTATTCACTTTCACATATCGCATGGCATCATAAATTAAAATCATAAACAACACAATGTATGAAACCCAAAATTTCCTCATTTCATTTTATAAACCTTAATTTACAGTGTAGCATTATATCCATCATCTATGTTTATACAATATCAACCTATCAGAGTCCACAACTCTATTTACAATATATGCTACATATATGAGGAATTAACAAAATAGGAAAAATAAGACTAATCCTTTAGTCTCAACTGACTGACCTTTGAGCCATAACTTCTGTCCAAAAGTTATATAAGATCTCTTCTAAGCAGTCTTAGAAGCTAAGTCGTCGCTCTCTTGAACCTAAAAATGTCAACATTGCAATTTGGTTGAGTTTTGCGAACTCAGTTGAGTAACCATCCTCGATGGTTCACTTTTGTTATGTAACACAACAATTCATGTTATGATATAATTCACATCATCTCAGTTATCATCATGTAATATCACAAAACACTTTGTTCACAATTTTCACATTTCAAAATCCATACAATTTATCATTTGCATTGCGATCATGCAGAACATAATCATCGATAAACTTTCACACATTTCATACAATAAAAGTCCTCAAAACATCACAAGCGTTCATTTTGTTCATATCATATGTGTATGCAAAGTTTATGAGACTCAAATTCATTTATTACGTTGTTGTGACCGAGGGTCTTTTTCACTATCCCGTATCCATTATGAATATCGGGCTCATTTATACTGTCACTTATCTGTTACGGTATAAGGCTCATTATACATATTGAGCCATAGGCTCTTACCATAGACGTCTGAGCTTTAAGCTCTTTTTCACTGGTGACTCCAGTCACAACTGCCTTTATATTTCATGTATTCTTGGAATGAAATGCATTACACATATTCAATCATTATGTTCAGTCATTCATATTCGTTTTCACTTTCCAATTCACATCCATCATCGGATTTTAGCCCGACATTCAACATATAAGTTGAGAATAAATGTAGTCAATCAAATTCACATTCAAGGAACACTTTGAATAAAGCCCCGATTATTAAACTCCTGACAATCAATTGTTCAGAATCAGTACACATACATCTCATACCAATTCAATTCAAAATTTAAAAAACAATCAAGGTGAGACCATCTTAGGTTACTCACAATTGCTCCCTCTAGCTTATTACCTTGAAATCCCGGCAATGTCTGGAAGCGATTGTTCAATGTGCTCTTCTATATGCAATCATATACATTTTCACATTACTACATTGCACATTCATAATAATAAGAACATCTATAAATGTATCATGTATTATGCATGTTCAATGACAAATTTTCGAGTATATTTCTTTGATGCACTTTAGAAACAATTTACAACTCCTTCCAAGAATCCTTTACTCTAAAATACACTTTACTCACCTTAACCCTTTCATTTAACATCAACTAAATTCAATGAAAAAATTTACTGCATTAAACTCTCAAACCTCTACTTATTTAATTCAACATTGCCTACCTCATTCATAATGCATCAAACAATCTTATCACACATTTAACCAACTTTTCCTAGATTTTCTCAGGAAGATTTCAGATCATATTTGTATAGCCAATTTGACCTAGAAACTGACGTTTTGAGACAATATTTTCATCTAATAAAATGTTCCTCTATATCTTAATTTTCAAATGAAAGAAAAATCATTCAATTTGGTTCATGATTCCATGAGTTATGTTTAGAATACCACAGATTGTGCACGTTCTAAATTTTGGCTAGTGCATGATTGAAGAATTAGTGCACTCCAACTTGTAAAACTCATATCTCTCAAATAAGATATCCAAAATTTACAAATCTATACCAATAGAAAGATAAGATAATAAGCTACAATGTTTCTGAAGAAAACTTTATTTGATTCGGCCTACATCAACACAGTTTATCCAATCAAAATAGGATACAGTTTCTATCAAGGGTAGAACTGTAGCCTATGTCAGAACTCAACTTCAAGCTACATTTCAAGACCGTTAAGGACAAAATTCAAATTAAATTCCTGCATAAAAATTGTAGTCATGTGTCTCTAGTTTTATTTAGATGAAAATCCATCCAACTTGGATATTCACATATCAAGATATGGCCAAAATACAGATGTATGTTCAGTCCAAATACTCCATCTAACGTATTCCAGCACACTTCAGCATTATTTTCATCCTAGTTCATCTATTTTCAAGACATAACATAAACATCTTTCTTAAGAAAAATTTTCACCTTCATTATACCCTTAATTCTAAACTTATATAACTCATGGTTTTCATACTCCTAAAATAGAACATAAACGAACACATATTTATTCTTCAATGCTCATCACTCATTCATTAACATTTTTGCACACTTTCATACACCATTTACACTATCAATCCATCTCAAAATCATCTTTAATACTACTCATAATTTATTATTCATCATATAAATGAAAATATGACCTAGATCTACTTATTCTTCATTCATATGTCATCACTCTTTAACCACTATCATGATCATGCTATCTCTACCCATCATCATAACGTTTCTATTTAGCATAACCCATAAAGATCATTAATACACTTACTTGTTTTAGCCCCAAAACCTCTTCAAATCACGTGAACCTAGCTCCCAAGCATCACACAATCAGTATCAGGAGGAATAAGGCTAGGTCTTTTAGTAATAAGAAGAAATGACAAGGATCTTGATGTAGCTAAAGTGGAGGATGATAGCAACTTAACGTGGAGAGTATGGTTGGTGAGAAAAATCGTGAATGGAGAAGAAGAAATAAAGAAGATGAAGAAGAGAAGCATTTACGAAGGAGTGAGAAGATAATAAGTGAAAGATAACAAAAGACTTGTCTTTCAATAATAAAAATCGCATAAGATGTGGGAGTGGTAGTGACACTTGTCACTTTCCTACGGTCCCATTTGGACCCTTTTTAATAACTAATCCATTTAACTTCAATTTCTAATCCAATTGCCTCCCAAATTTCAATGAAATTTATCATTAAATCAAAATGTCATTTATCAAAATTTTCCACTACCATTAGACTATTATTTCTACTACCATTTATCAATTATCCTACCACTTGACATTTTTCCTAGTCCAAAAATACCCCAAATTTAAGAAAATGTCCTAAAATTCTAAATCAATACTTATACACACCAATTCAAATTTCAATACATAAAAATCACAATTCATACCAAAAATCACTTTTATAAATCCATTATACCCGAAAAATGTCAATGATTCATGTACGATTATTTTAATGAGTGTCAACATTTTTCACGTGTATGAGTATGCCATATGATTCATAAAATGTACTTCTAAATTCTCAATAAACTCTCATGAAAAGAATCCTAGGGTCCTAACCCTAATCATGGGATAATGAGATGTTACAAAATACCTCCAATTTTCAAAAATTTCTGAAATGTCACTAAAAATGCTAAATCAATTCTAATACACACCAATTTAATTTTCAAGAAAAATAATCCACAATTCACATTTTAATCGTATTAAAATCACTTATACCTAGAAAATGTCAATGAATGCATGTACAATTATTTTAATGAGTGTCAACATTATTCACGTGTATGAGTATGCCATATGATGCATGAAATGTACTTCTAAATTCTTAATAAACTCTAATGTATAATATCATAGGGTGCTAACCCTGATCATGGGATAATGCGATGTAACACATAAGATCACCTTGGTTGAGTCCTCTATGCCCATGAAAGATTTTTGTAGGAGATCCATTGACCAATACAGCATAGGAAGGGGGAGTAATGCAAGCTTCTACTCATTTAATGAACACCTTCGAAAACCCTATCACTTCTAGTAGCCTCAACATAAAGTTCAATATTGAAAGCACAATTCTTTGGAGATTTCTTCCTTGAGTAACTTCTAAGCAATTCTTGTACAATGGAAATGTTATCCCCTATTTTTTCGCCCTATAGGAAAGCGTTTTGATTATCACTAATTAAGGACCACAAAACAAATTTCAATCTATTGGTAATAATCATTGCAACCACTTTATAGATGAAGTTAGAACATACAATAGGTCTATAGTCCTCCAAGGTTATTGGATTGCTTAGTTTAGAGACTATGTTAGTATGTGACTTGATAGTAAAACCACAAGCATTATAATACTATTCTAAACAGTCCCTGGTCGATCGTTATTTGTGGA
>JANQBM010000008.1:35080862-35093604 GCA_025594535.1 Erythroxylum domingense
AGCTAAGGAGGGAGTAGTATAGATGATACTTGCATGTTTGGAAGTGTAATAGCAATGGAAATGATGCATAGAACTCGCATAGGCACGAGGGATAATATGTTTTGCTCCTCCCATCTTCTGTATTGTATCCTCTGTGATGACGTCAATTTCCTCTGGGTGACGTCATCTTCCTCTGTAAGGATGCAAAAGCATCCTCTACGAGCCATTCTCTGTTGTAAGTTATCTTACAGATGTGAATGCATCCTCTATGAGTCATTCTCTGTCGTAAGTTATCTGCTTCTGTGAGGATACATCATTGTCAAGATGCATTCCTCTATGAGCCAGACTTCGTCTATGTTTCGTATTCTCTATGAACCAACTTCTTTTGTGATGATTTCATCTTCCTCTGGGTGACGTCATCTTCCTCTGTATTGCTTCGTCTATGATATTGTTCATGCTCTTCGTCTGTGTTACTGTTCACAGACAAATGAATTCGTCTATGTTACTGTTCATGCTCTTTTTCTGTGTTACTGTTCACAGACGAATGAACTTCGTCTATGTTACTGTTCATAAACTCCTTCTGTGTTTTGCTTCTTCTATTTTCGTCTATATCTATCTTCTGTCCTATTTTTGATCATTCAGAAGATAGAACTAACCTTTGAAGTCTTCATGAAAGGTGTAGATCTTGGAATCCTCTTTCAAACCATATAAAGAACATCTTGATCTGATCCCTCTAGAGAAAGTTATGACAATCGTAAAATATCGTCTGTGTTACTGTTCCCAAACTTCTTCTGTTGTTCATCGAACATCTTCTGCCCTATTTTTGACCCTCCAAACGGGTAAAATTGGTCTTTGAATTCTTCATGGCATTTGTATATCTTGATGCCCTCTTTCGAATCATGTAAAGAACAATATCTAGAAGCGGTCGCTCAACGTGCTCTTCTATATGCATTCACATACATTTTCATATTACTACATTGCACATTGAGATGAATAAGCACATTTATATATGTATCATGTATTATGCATGTTCAATGACAAATTCTCGTGTATATTTCTTTAATATACTTGATCACCCATACATATACCACTCTTTTTCCTAGGATTATACGCTCCCACAATTTCTTAGTTCTCATTCAATCATTCCCAATTCATCACTTACATACTTTGAATCACATTACATTCACGAGAACATCTTTATATCATTACCAACTCATATTTACACTTATCCTTGAACATTTCTATGATCAAAAAGTTTCTTATAAAACACACACTATTGGTACTTTATAGCTGAAATTTTAGCAAGCTAAATCTATATATTCACCAAAATTTTCCAGCAACATATACTTATACATTCACCCAATTCTCATTCATAAATACCCTACATTCTTCAATGCTCATTCATCTATACCTTATACACACTTCTCATGTTCGGAAGATCATGTTTACATTAAAACAACTCATTTATTCCTTAAACATATCAAAATTTCCAAATTTGAACTCATTCTCATCAAAACAATCCTTTGTTTTAGGGTATGACTTCAATTAACTATATAAACTTATCAAGATATCTTCTGGCCAAACTATTTCACAGAAGCATTAATAAGACGTTAAAAATTATTTTTCATGTTTTATACTTTGATCAATTCTAGCTCTAAAGTCCCCAAAAGTAAGGAAATAATATAAGATTTCTGCACAAGGATTTGTCACAAGCAGTATTAGAAAAGTAAGCATAACTCAAGCTCTAGTCACTATTTTATCAAGCCACTTTCTCAGAGGTCAAGTTAAGACCTATATCTACAACTTTCATTCTTTGAGTTTCTTCAAATTCATGCCTTATAGACATGTAACATAGGTCGAAAGAGTAACATGAGATATTTAGGCAAAAACTTCTTCTAATCAAATGTTTCACAATGTCTTAAGTTTATAATGACATCAAATTCATGTATTTTGGTTCAGTATTATGCAAGTTATAACCAAAATGTTACAGACTATTCTCATAACACAATAGTACACAGTTTTCAACTTCAAGCTACAGTTCAAGACTCTTAAGGACATGATTCCTTCATGAAAAATGTAGCTATATGTCTCTAGTTTAATCTAGATCAAAATTCATCTAATTTGGATATTCAAAGATCAAGTTATAGCTAAAACACAGATGTAT
The DNA here is from genome assembly GCA_025594535.1 of Erythroxylum domingense. Taxonomy (NCBI): domain Eukaryota; kingdom Viridiplantae; phylum Streptophyta; class Magnoliopsida; order Malpighiales; family Erythroxylaceae; genus Erythroxylum; species Erythroxylum domingense. The sequence continues at coordinate 35,083,006 of JANQBM010000008.1, forward strand.
GTTCAGTAAAACACTACATATAACTTACTCTAGCATGCTTCATTGTCAAAACTCTATCATTTCTCTATCGTTTCAAGTTGATGATTCAATTAAACCTAAATTTCAATTCAAAATTCTCTAGTCACAATTCACAAATTCATGAATGATCATCACTTAAAATTAGAACCTAATTCTATATTACATTTTCTGCATTTCATTACTCTTCATTTAACTCCAATTACCACAATCTTTCATGTTGTTAATCACATCACCGAATTTTCTTTCTCATCTTAATGTCATTTATACTACTATAAAATTTAAAACATAACTTACTTGATTTACAATTCAAATCCTTCAGCAAAAATTCCAGAAATGGGGAGAGCAAATAAGGGATTTGGATGGATGGAGAAAAAAAAGAAGAGAGTCTTTGGTGGTGGGGAATTTCGGTGAAGACATGCAAAAATTGTTATAACAAAACATGACTAGGTGTCTTCATACCTCATTGACACATGTCATTTGGCATGCCTTACATTTGTCATCCATTTGTTTAGCCCATATGCCACTTACTAATTTCTCCACTTGTCACACCTTAATTAGTCCATTTGTCCTTCATCTAAGCTACCAAATGTCACACTTCTATTTGTCTCTTATTTCTACATTTTTCCCTAGTCCAAAATACCTTAAATTTATGATAAAATTTCAAAATATCCGAAATCTCACCAAAAATGCGAAAATAATTTTAATACACACCAATTCAAATTTTCAAAACAATTAATCTACAGTTGATATTTTATTCACATTAAAAATCACTTATACCTGGAAAATGTCAATGAATGCATGTATAATTATTTTAATGAGTGTCAACATTATTCACGTGTATGTGTATGCCATATGATGCATGAAATACACTTCTAAATTCTCAGTAAACTCTCATATATGGTATCCTAGGGTTCTAACCCTAATTGTGGGATAATGGTATATTACAATTCTCCCCTCCTTAAGAAATTTTGTCCTCAAATTCTTACCTGATTGATGAAATAGGTGGAGATATTGCTTTCTCATATGCTCCTCTATTTCCCAAGTTGCTTCCTCACTCGAGTGATTTTTTCACAGGACTTTCACCAATGGAATTTTCCCATTCCTCAATTGTTTTGTCTGATATCCTACTGGCTTGATTGACTCCTCTACGTAATTCAGATTACTAGCAACTTCATTCTCTTGAGTCGATAATACATGCATTGGGTCAGATCTACACCTCCTAAGCATGCTCACATGAAATACATTGTGTATCTGAGACATTTCACTCGGTAAGGCTAATATGTACTCCAATGGTCCTATCCTTTCAAAGATCTCATATTTGCCCTTCTTGCCAAATCTCAACACTCTTTGTTAAGGTGAGACTCTCAGAAATACTTTGTCTCCTATACTGTATTCCATATCCTTTCTGTGCTGATCTACATAACTCTTCTGTCTATCTTGTGCTGCTTTTAATCGGCTTCAGATCAGTTTCACCTTATCTACAATATCTTGTATCAATTATGGGCCTTCTATCATTCTCAAACCTTCCTCGTCTCAATATAGAGGCGATCGATATTTTCTACCATACAATGCCTCATATGGTGCCATACTGATACGAATATGGTAGTGGTTGTTGTACACAAATTTAGTCAAGACTATGTATTGATCCTAAGCTCCTTGAAACTTCAATACACATGCTCTAAAGCATATCCTCAACAGTCTTGATTGTCCTCTCACTATGCCCATCTGTTTGAGGATGAAATGCAATATTAAAATTTAACTTCGTACCTATAGCCGACTGTAGACTCTTCCAAAACCTCGAAGTAAATCTGGGATCCCTGTATGATACTATAGACATTGGAATCCTATATAGTCTTACTACCTCATTCACATATCTTCGTGCCAACTGGTCTAATGAGCTATTCTCTCTCACTGGTAAGAAATGGGTCGACTTAGTCAATCGGTCCACTACAACCCATATAGCATCATTTTGCCTCGGAGTCTTAGGCAATCTCATAATGAAATCCATTATGATTTGTCCCCATTTTTACTCCGGAATAGGTAACGAATGAAGTTTCCCAACTGAAGCCTGATGTTCAACCTTAATTTGTTGGCAAGTTAAACACTTAGCTACATAGTCAGCTACTTGCTTCTTCATCCCTGGCCACCAGAAATGATGCCTAAGCGTATTATACATCTTGGTAGTACCAAGACTAGAATGCATAACATAAGCTGCTATATGCACCTCCTCCAGGATTTCCTTTGTCAATTCATCCACATTAGGCACACACAACCTCTGTTTTAACCATATTGTTTCATCTTTCAATTCAAATTTAAAATCATAATTCATCTTAGTTTTCTCAATTAGCTTCGTCATTTTAGGATCTTTACTCTGAACTCTTCTAATCCTGTCATGCAACATTGACCTTAGTTTTAGTGTAGGAATTAAGGCTTCATTTTGCTCTAAATTTAACTTCATATTCAAAGCTCTCAATAGAATCAAGCTTGGTAACCTCAATAACTGAATATGAGCTACACTACTATTCGACTTACTACTCAATGCATCTGTCACTATATTAGCTTTCCCTAAATGATACTCAATTGTACAGTCATAATCCTTTAACAACTCAATCCATCTTCTCTGTCTCATATTCAACTCCTTCTGAGTGAATAGATATCTCAAGATTTTATGATCAGTGTATATCTCGAATATCTCTCCATATAAATAATGTCTCCATATCTTTAGAGTAAAGACTATCACTGTAAGCTCTAAATCATATACCGGGTAGTTCATCTCAAAAGACCTTAATTGTCTTGATGCATAAGCTATCACCTTGCCATATTGCATCAATACACATCCCAATACTTGATACGAAACATCATTGTAAACTACATAACCACCAGTTCTTAATGGAATAGTCAACACCGGCATTGTAGTCAACCGATGTTTTAGTTCCTCAAAACTTCTCTGACACTCATCATTCCATCTGAAGACCACATTCTTCCTCACAAGTTTATTTAGAGGGGCTAAGATCAAAGAAAATTCCTTGATAAACCTCTGGTAATATCTGGCCAATCCTAAGAAACTCTGGATTTCAGTCACATTCTTCAGAGCCTCCTATTTCATTACTACCTTTATCTTCATTGGATCCACTTGAATACCTTGCCCATTTATTATATGACCCAAAACATTACTTGATCCAACCAAAACTCACATTTACTGAATTTAGCATATAGTTATTTCTCCCTCATAATCTGTAATATCACTCTCAGGTGCTTAGCATGCTCTTCTCCGCTCTTTGAATACACCAAGATGTTATCAATAAACACTATCACCAAACGATCCAAGCAGGGTTAAAACACCTTATTCATTCATGCCATAAATGAAGCTGGGACATTAGTCAACTCAAACGACATTACTAAAAACTCATAATTTCCATACCTGCTCTTGAAAGCACTTTTTGGTACGTCAGCCTCTGCTATCTTCAGCTGATAATACCCAGACCTCAAATTTAACTTAGTGAACACCTGAGCTCTCTGTGACTGATCAAACAAATTATCAATTCTAGGCAACGAGTACTTGTTCTTTACTGTGACCCGATTCAGTTACCTATAATCAATGCACAGTCTCAACGTTCCATCTTTCTTCTTCATAAATAAGACTGGAGCTCCCCAGGGTGAAACACTGGGTGTAATAAATCTCTTATCTAGTAACTCTTGTAACTGAGTCTTTAACTCCTTCAGTTCCACAGGTGCTATCCTATATGGGGAATAGATATAGAAGCGACATCTGGAACTAAATCAATTGTGAACTATATTTCCCACTGGAGGTAAGCTAGGTAACTATGTGGAAAACACATCCAGGAATTTATTAACCACAGAAATGTCCTGCATATCTTGCTCAGTTTGATTATCAATGATGTGTGCCAAATTCCTCCTTGCATCAACGTCAAAACATTCACAAAGGAAATCAATCTGGCTAGCACTGCTTGGCTAATACCTCTAAGCACTGCTTTCGGCTGATTAGGAGATTCAAAAATTACCTCCTTAATGTAATAGTTTATGATGACCCTATGAGCAGTGAGCCAATCCATACCTAGGACAACATCTATTTCCTTTAGCGATAACACAATCAAGTCTGCCTGATCAATATGAATCAAACACCTCTTGTAGACTTCTGTTATCACATTGATACTACCTATCGATGTACTTACCTCTAATCCACATCTTAATAGCTCTCTATCACAATGCAACCTAGATGTCATAGGCAGTGCAGTAAAAGAATATGTAGATTCAGGATCTAGCAGTGCATAAGCCTCAAATGTAAATATTAGTAATACACCTGCAACGATATCTGGAGAGTCTTGAGCTTCTTGTCTCGTCATGGCATATACTAGGGCCTGAGACTATGGTTGATTGCTCCACACCTCAATCCTACCAGTAGCACTCCCAGAACTTATTCAGCCTTTACCATGACCTCTCTGTCTAGAACCACTAGTTCAGCTTTGCTGAACTTTAGTTTCTATCGCCACACTTCCTTTCCTACCAACCTATGCTCTAAACACAACAGAACAGTCCCTGGCCTGATGATCAAATGAGCCGCATCGAAGGCAAGCTCCCGTTAACTTCCAACATTCACCACCGTGCTTCTTCTCACAATGCTCACAAGTTGGCAACTGACCTGATACTACACTCTACTATTGCCATACTGAACAAAACTATCCCTCTGTCTGAACCCTGACTGTTTTGATCCAGTCGGTGGTTTGAAAGCTTGGTTCTGACGCTTGATGAACCTTCTTCTAGAACCGCTTTGAGATTCATTGGGCCTTTTCTATTTAGACTCTGATCTGTACTCGAACTGACTATCTTTCAATAACTGCTCAATAAGGATCGAGGCAGCTCGTAGTTCTGTAAAATTACCTAGGTTAGAAATAGCTAACCTCGTTTAGATTTTCATATTCAGTCCGTCTTCAAATCTCCTACACTTGTCTTCCTCAATAGGAATCAAGGAAATAACATATCCCATTAGCTCATTGAACTTAACCTCATACTCTGTCACAGACAAACTACCCTACTTTAGATATAGAAATTCCTTCATCTTTTTGTTCGTGTAGATTTTGGGCATGTAATTTTCTTTGAAGACCTTCAAGAAGTCATCCCATCTCATACTACAAGGCATGATGGTACTTTCTGGAACAGTTTTCCACCACTGGTGAGCTGAGCCTTGTAATAGAGAAACAACATTGTCGAACCTCTCATCCGACTCACAGTCCATTTGATCAAAGACTCTTTTTGTTTTCTCTAACCATCCCTTGGCCTCTGCAAGGTTTGTACTTTTATAGAAGTCCACAGCCCTTTGCTTTCGCAGTTATCGTACCTCTTTTCCCTTCTCTCGGGAATTCTTGGAGGCATTCTCTTAGGTCGAGATACAGACGACTCTCTACTGGCTCTTTCTAATCCTAGGTCAGCTGATTGTTCCACTTGATCACCTATAGCAGATGACTTATAAGAGACGACAACTTCGATTACCATCCGAAAATCTTACATTATTTTGTGCCTAACATTCTTATCCCTATGAATGCCAACCATGCTCTGATACCACCAACTGTAACACCTCACTTCCATTCCACATGTACACGTACACCCTTTGGATATTCGTGCACATGCCCGACAGAAATGGCATGCTAACTTATTCACTTTCAAAGTATCTGATGGCTTCATAATTAAAACCATGAATAACACAATGTCAAAAATCCAAAGTTTCCTTATTTCATTTCATAACCTTAATTTACAATGTAGCATTATATCTATCATCCATTTTTATACAATATCAACCTATTAGAGACCACAACTCTGTCTAAAAATAAGCTACATACATTAGGAGTTAACAAAATTAAAACTAATCCATCAGTCCCAACTGACTGACCTTTGAGCCATAACTTCTATCCAAAAGCTGTACAAGATTTCTTCTAAGCAGTCTTAGAAGCTAATTCGTCGCTCTCTTGAACCTGAAAATGTCAAATTTGCAATTTAGATGAGTTTTGCGAATTCAGTTGAATAACCATCCTCGATGGTTCACTCTTGTCATACAACACACAATTTATGTTATCATATGATTCACATCATCTCAATTACCATCATGTAATATCACAAAGTACTTTGTTCACAATTGTCAAATTTTAAAATCAACACAATTTATCATTTCATTTTGATCATACAGTGCATATTCATCGATAAGTATTCACAATTTTCATACTATAAAAGTCCTTAAAACATTGCAATTGTTCAATTTATTCATTTCATATGTGTATGCAATATTTATGAGACTCAATTTCATGTATTACGTGGTTGTGATCGAGTGCCTTTTTCACTGTCCCGTATCTGTTGTGGATACTGAGCTCTATCATACAAATTGAGCCATAGGCTCTTACCATGGATGTCTGAGCTTTAAGCTCTTTTTCATTAGCGACTCCGGTCACAACTGCTTTTATATTTCATGCATTCATAGAATAAATGCATTTCACATTTTCAATCATCATATTTAGCACACTGCATTCACATTCGCATTCACATTTCTCATTCACAATGATCTTCGGACTTGGTCTGGCATTCAACATATAAGTTGAGAACACATTTATTTAATCACATTCACATTCAAGGAACACTTCCAATGTGTTATTCATGCATCAAATGCCTCGGACATTTTATGTTTGAAAATCAGTACACAACGTCACATATCAATTTACAATCACATTCAAGAAACACTTCTAATGTGTTATTCATGCATCAAACGCCTTAGACATTTTATGTCCAAAATTTAGTACATAACATCACATATCAATTCAATTCAAAATTAAACAAACAATCAAGGTGAGATCATCTTAGGTTACTCACAAATGCTCCCTTTACCTTATTGCCTTGAAGTCCCAGCAATACTTGGAAGCGGTTGCTCAATGTGCTCTTCTATATGTAATCACATACATTTTCATATTAGTACATTGCATATTTAGATGAATAAGCACATTTATATATGTATTATGTATTATGCATGTTCAATGACAAATTCTCGTGTATGTTTCTTTAATACACTTGATCACTTTCAATTGATTAATACACTTGATCACTTTCAATTGATCACCCATACATATACCATTCTTTCTCCTAGGATTATACGCTCCCACAATTTCCTAGTTTTCATTCAATCATTCCCAATTCATCACTTACATATTTTGAATCACATTATATTCATGAGAACATCTTTATATAATTACCAACTCATATTTACACTTATCCTTGAACATTTCCATAATCAAAAAGCTTCTTATGAAACACACACTATTGGTACTTTGTATCTGAAATTTTAGCAAGCTAAATCTATATATTCACCAAAATTTTCTGGCAATATATACTCATACATTCACCCAGTTCTCATTCATAAATACCCTATGTTCTTCAATGCTCATTCATCCATATCTTATACACACTTCTCATGTTCTGAAGATCATGTTTACATTAAAACAACTCATTTATTCCTTAAACATATCAAAATTTCCAAATTTGAACTCATTCTCATCAAAACAATCCTTTGTTTTAGGGTATGACTTCAATTAACTATATAAACTTATCAAGATATCTTCTGGCCAAACTATTTCATAGAAACATTAATAAGACGTTAAAAATTATTTTTTCATGTTTTATACTTTGATCAATTCGAGCTCTAAAGTATCCAAAAGTAAGGAAATAATATAAGGTTTCTGCACAAGGATTTGTCACAAGCAGTATTAGAAAAAACAAGCATAACTCAAGCTCTAGTCACTATTTTATCAAGCCACTTTCACAGAGGTCAAGTTAAGACCTATATCTACAACTTTCATTCTTTGTGTTTCTTTAAATTCATGCCTTAAAGACATGTAAAATAGGTCGAAAGAGGAAGATGAAATTGAAATCAAAATTTCGACCTACAACTCTAATTTTCAGTTTTTTTTCAAGACAAATTTTTGGGTCAGTTTTGTATGACCATTATGACCTAGACAATGAGATATTTAGGCAACAACTTCTCCTAATCAAATGTTCCACAATGTCTTAGGTTTCTAATGACATCAAATTCATGCATTTTGGTTCAGTATTATGTAAGTTATAACCAAATTATTACAGACTATTCTTATAACACAACAGTACATAGTTTTCAACTTTAAGCCACAGTTCAAGACTCTTAAGGACATGATTCCTTCAAGAAAAATCTAGCCATATATCTCTATTTTAATCTATATTAAAATTCATCCAATTTGGATATTCAAAGATCAAGTTATAGCCAAAATACAGATGTATGTTCAGTAAAACATTGCATATAACTTACTCTAGCATGCTTCATTGTCAAAACTCTATCATTTCTTTATCCTTTGAAGTTGATGATTCAATTAAACCTAAATTTCTAGTTCAGAATTCTCTAGTCACAATTCACAAATTCATGAATGATCATCACTTAAAATAAGAACCTAATTCTATATTACATTTTCTACATTTCACTACTCTTCATTTAACTCCAATTATCACAATCCTTCATCTTGTTAATCATATCACCGAATTTGCTTCTTTCTTCACTAACCACACATGCATCCACACTATTCACACATGCATCAATCCACAAGCATGGAAACATACACCACTCACGCATGCATCCCTTTACAAACATTAAAACCTCATCTTAATGTCATTTATACTACTATAAAACTTAAAACATAACTTACTTGACTTACACTTCAAATCCTTCAGCAAAAATTCCAGAAATGGGGAGAGCAGATAACGGATTTTAGTGGATGGAGAAAAAAAGGAAGAGAGTCTTTGGCAGTGGAGAATTTCGGTGAAGACATGCAAAAATTGCTATACCAAAACATGACTAGGTGTCTTCATCCCTCATTGACACATGTCATTTGGCATGTCTTACATTTGTCATCCATTTGATTAGCCCATATGTCACTTACTAATTTCTCCACTTGTCACACCTTAATTAGTCCATTTGTCCTTCATCTAAGCTACCAAATGTCACATTTCTATTTGACTCTTATTTCTACGTTTTTTCCTAGTCTAAAATACCCCAAATTTACGATAAATTTTCAAAATATCCGAAATGTCACCAAAAATGTGAAAATAATTTTAATACACACCAATTCAAATTTTCAAAACAATTAATCCACAATTCACATTTTATTCGCATTAAAAATCATTTATACCCAGAAAATGTCAATGAATGTATGTACAATTATTTTAATGAGCGTCAACATTATTCACGTGTATGTGTATGCCATATGATGCATGAAATGCACTTCTAAATTTTGAGTAAACTCTGATGTATAGTATCCTAAGGTTCTAACCTTAATCGCAGGATAATGAGATGTTACATTGCATCCTTTAAAAAAGTTTACATATTATTCTCTTTTCTAAATTTGATTTTTTGTAAAATTTCTCTTTTAATTTGACTATGATCTTAGTCTTGGTGTATAATTATCTACCAATCCTGATAGTTATTATATTTTTGGCTTTTTTGCTTTCTAATTTTGAATTTTTATAAATTTGATTCTTATTTCCTTAAAAATTATTTTAGTTACTAAGGATATGAGGATGAATCTATTATGATTCTTATTTCCTTAAAAATTATTTTAGTATAATGATCAAAGGATATGATGATGAATCTATTAATTTATGTCAAATTGGGAGTAATACTTTGCTTAAATAAACACAACACCTAAATATAGCATATATTCAATTATAATCGAGCCAAAGAGATAATGGAAACCCTTACTTCAATATTATAGATTCTCATGAGAGAAGTGAAGGTTACATAGAGGTAGAGAATAACTAAGTTATTTTTAAAGAAAAACATAGAAAAGCACCCTAAAAGATGAAAGGATCTTAACCAACACATCCATTCTATCTTGAATAAAATCATGTAGAAAAGAAAAAGGAACATCTTTTTAAAATTTAAATTTACATTAAAAGAGATTGAATATAATCAAAATCACAAAAGATCTAAAAAGAGAAGATAGGAAAGACATATCCCAAAAACACAACAAAAATAACAAAACTCACCAGAAAAAGATTCTTAAGATGCTCAAAATCACTAGCTTGAAAAATTTAGGAAATTTGAAATTCAATCTAACCCAAAGTTAATGATTTAAATCTAAGTTAATCAGAGTTAACAATTTGGATTTAGATTAATTAAACTTTGAATTAAATATGAGTTTAGAAGTCTATCTAAAGTTCAACTTGAAAGGTTTGATGACTCGAATCTCCTATTTTAGAATAACATTATTTTAGTTTAATTATAAAAATTATGTTATTTTTATTTGCAAGTTAAATAAATTCAAGATTAAGATAATGTCATTTTTTATTTAGCAAAAAAAATTTATATTAAAAATTTGATAATAAAGTTTTGTAATAGGATATATATATATATATATATTTGGTCCAATTAGATTTATCCACTAAGGACAGCATAAATAGATTGATAAATGAATTAAGATTATATTATGCTGTAGAATTAGAAAACAATAAAGATATAAGAGGAAGAAGACCTGATTACAGATCAATCATGTATTTCATGTC
>JANQBM010000008.1:35093704-35110824 GCA_025594535.1 Erythroxylum domingense
TGGAAAAATGATTTCTTAAAAGTTTTGAAATCTACCATTTCTCCAAATATAGCATGCTTTCTTTTTCCAATCCAACAAGGTAGCAGTCCACGATGTCATGATCTAACTATCCATAGAGCTCACACTTTTTAAACCTTCATGTTGTTAAGTTCTCGCGTCAAATTGTAGATCTTTGTTTGCATCTCAATAATTTGAGTGACCGCGATGATTCCCTTATACTCTCTAAAAGTAGCAAGTTGCATATCCCACTCATTCGTCCATAAATAGCTGTTGCTCGCCATCTCCTTAATCATCGCCTCTGCTTCATTAACAATCTTTCACATCAAGGATACTCCTGACGTTGTGTCAATCGTGCCTTTAGTTGGTAGGTTAACTCTATTTTAAAAGTCTACAAAAGGAACTCCTTGGGTTGGTTATGGTGTCGACACTTCCTTTGCAAATCCTTATATCTCTCCCACGCTTCGTATATTGATCCCCCGTCACCTTATTGGAAATTAGTGATTTCCTTTATAATTTTGGTGGTCTTTGTCAATAGGAAGTACTTGTCTAAGAAAGCATGCATAAACTGATCCTATGTCGCGTTGTTAGCTGGGCTCAGTGAATGATACTAAGCCTTAGCTCTATCTCTAAGAGTTAAAGGAAATAACCTGATTCTAACTGCATTGTAGCACCCCACTCTCGCAAGGCACGTACCCGACATCCTGAGTGATATCTGAGTGCGTACCCCTAGAGGGTGGCATGTTAGAACAATCAATTAGTCAAACATTCGAAACTCAGTAAAAAAGTTTCAAAAAAAACTCACTTGCGTGTGCGGAAATCAATAATCAAATTCAAGCCCATACTTTTATTTCTTAAACAACAAAAATCACAATTATTATTACACTTTGATCACTCTCATTAAAAAAAATTCCAATTTCAGAAGTTATTACATACAGAAAATTGTACATAAATCGCAGAATACATAACTTGATAGAAAAAGAAGAAATTCCAAATGCAAACGCTATCTGATCCCGACCTCTATCTCTTACTTAAATGTAGTGGCTACACTCCCATTTGCCTAACGGGGTAACTTTTCGAAACCTAAAAAAATATTGCAAATTTTGGGTGAGTTTTGCAAACTCATTGAGTGACCATCCTCAATGGCTCACTGAATCACATAAACATACAGTTCATATAATCATGCAGTTCACCTCATATCTTTAATTCATCATGTTTAATAACATACACTTGATCAGTCATTTCACATTTTACATTCAACACATATCACATTCAGAAATTATTCAAACCATTATAATCATTTATTTCAGGCATAAGCAGTGCACATGAGACTCACTTTCAATTTGTTACTTTGTTGTGACCGAGTGCCTATAACTGTCCCATATCCATAGTAGATATTGGGCTCATTGATAACTATTCCATATCCGTTGGGGATCTCGGACTCATTTTACATAGTGAACCTTTGGCTTTTATACACTTTATGAGCTTTAAGCTCTTTTTTAGTGGCTACTCTGATCACAACTGCCTTTATGTTTCATGCATTCATGTAATGGAATGCATCACATTCACATATTTTCAATCAGTCACATGATTTCGGATTCACAATCACTTTCACATTCATCATTAGACCTTGGTCCGACATTCAACGGTTAAGTTAAGAATACACTTATTTCTTCTCATTCACATACAAGTAGCACTTTGATATCACATTTATGCATCAAGTCTTAGAACTTCATTGTCGAACACCAACATAAGCAAATCACATTCATATCAATTATATTCACATTGCATAATAATCATAACCGTAGCCGTTCAATGCAGAAATTGAAATCAGAACAAACAATGAAATAAGACCATTTAGTTCGACTCACAGTACGATCCAGATTAGCAATTTCTTCCAAGATCTGGAAATGTCTAAATGTGGACATTTATCCTACACATCAAAATTATGCAATACACACATTGCACATACATTAATAATTGCACAATTATAAGTATTCCTTTATGCACAATTGTCTATGTGGAATATGTACAATGTATGCTCAATGACAATCCTAGGTATATTTCCATTACTTTCATCACATTATCAATGATATATCAAAACTCACTTAAGTAACATTTGTACGTAGGGTTTATACCTCAAATAAACACTTTGAATCTAATTTCGTAACCCAATGAATCATTTCAGAATTTTTTTCCAAAAGCTGACTTTTAGGTCTACAGTTCTTGATCATTTAGATAATGAAAATGAAGTAATTTAGCAATACTATCTTCTATAAAATTGTTCTCATATCTCTTAAGTTTCTAATGACACTAATATCATTCAATTTGGTTCAGTATTCTATGAGTTATACTCAAAATACTATAGACTGAGCACATTTGAAACTTTGGCTTGTACATGATCATGCCGTCAAATTGTACAACTCATATCTCTCAATTCCCATATTCACAAATTATGAAATTTATATCAGTTGAAATCTAATAGAATAAAATACAACTTTTGTGAAGAAAAAATTGTCTAATTCGGCCTCTATCGATACATTTTATTCGATAACAACAGGACATGATTTTTGTCTCTGGTAGTGATATAGCCTAAGCCAAGACTCAATTTCAAGCCAAAATTTGAAATTCTTATAGACAGAATTAAAATTATATTTCTACAGAAAATTTGTAGCCTATGTCTCTAGTTTTCTCCAAATCATGAATCATTCCATTTTTATAACCACAGGACAAGTTATGTCGAAAATACCAAAGTATGTTCAGTGAAAATACTCCAGTTATGAAATTCCAAAACTCCTCATCAAATTCGTCTCAAATTTATCACTCAATCTCTAAAAAATGATTTCATATGGTTATAATTTTTAGTGGAGATGTATAAAAATGTGTGTCGAGTCTGTTGGTTCAAATCCCATATCATTTGGAGGTCGGGAGAAGAAGTTATGGACAATAGATCAAAGGATATTCAAAACAGTCCCTCCTTTTTTTTCGGAGTTTTAGAGTTGCGATCGTGCACGTGCACGATCGCGACTTTCTTCCTTCAACAGCAGAGTTGCGATCGTGCTAAGGCATAATCACAACTTTCCTCATGCTTTAGCAAAGTCGTGATCGTGCATCAGCATGATCGCGACCTGCTGTGTTCTCTTCCTTCATTTCTTCATTTCTTGCTATTTTTGACTAAAAACCAGAAGTTTTCAAACAAAACTTTCTTCCAAATGTTCCTCTATGTTTGAGGTTTCTAACGACATCAAATTCATACATTTTGATCTTGTATTGTGCAAGTTATGATCAAAATACTCCATACTATTTCTTATACCTCAACAGAACACTATTCTCAATTTCAAGACAAATTTTGAGACTCTTAAGGACAATATTTAAATTCGATGTCTTCATGAAAAATGTAGCCTTACACCTCTAGTTTAATCCAGATCAGTAATCATCTCATTTGGATAACTACAGTTCAAGTTATGTGTAAAACACAGAAGCATAATTAGTGAACATATCACAGCTACATTCTCCAGCACTCATCTTCCAATTTTCCAGATTTGATAACATCCAACCTCATGCACCTAACACCTCTTGTACAAAGATCACCCTTTCTACTTCATTTACTCTTCATTATTAACTCCATTTCAACTCAATATCATTCACAAACAGATCAAAACCAAAAATCAAAACTAGAAAATCTTTCACGTATTTCTTCATTCCTTACACTTTCCTTTATATATTTTTTTTCTGCATTTTCAATTTTTACATTCTTTTCATTTCTTACTCAAAATTTCATTTTAATCACTCTTTCTCATCTCCATACATCACCATGCACCTATTTCTAAATTCTATATTCATTTTAAACACTCAAAACTATTCACATATATCTACAGTGAAAAACAGAGTATATATATAAATTAACTTGCATGAATTTCTGCACTCCTCTCATGCACATTTTTATCGATCTTTCAACTCCAAAAATCATCTCCACACTACCTTATAACATATTGATCATCAAAACACACAATAAAAAATATCAATATACTCATCCTATATCCACGGTATACATGAAAAATGCCCATTTTCACATGATCATTTAATGACAACTAAATCACTAAATTTATCTCATATACTGACAACTCATAAGGATTTACAAGATACTTACTTTATCAAACTCCAAAATCTTCAAAAACTCCAAGAAGCCTAAATCTCATACAACCACGTACATCATTTTGAAGGCGGTTTAGGTTAGGTTTTTCTTAAGAAAAAGAAATAGACAAAAAATGGAAGTAGTAAAAGATAGATGGAAGCAAGATGTAACTTTGGTGAAGGTTCGGTGAAACAAGATCCAAAGAAGAAGAAGAAGCTTCAAGAGGAAAGCCACGAAGAAGATATTTTAAAGACAAGACAAACAGTGTCTTTGTCTTTCAAAGTTAAAGGAATAGTAGTAAACTTTTTAAGATCAACTTTACAAGTGACACTTATCACTCATCTATCTTTTAAGGCTTTAACTAGTTCTCGTTTAACTAGTCCAACCAACTCCAATATTTTTACTACAATCGTCTCCCAGTTTTTAAATATCATTTTAAAAAAAATCTATAAATCTATAAAATTCCTCCAATATCATTTGACTCTTATTTCTATTTCCATTTATAAATGACTTGCCACTCGGCATTTTTCCAAAAATTCTAAATCAATACATATATTCTCCACATCGATTTTCAATTTAATTCACAATTCTCACATAATCATATTTATAATCAATTATACCCGGAATTCGTCAATGAATGCATGTACAAATATTTTCATGTGTGAAAAAATTCAAATTCACATTGTGTATGCTAACAATATGCATGAGCATGAGATGCAATTTTTCTTAATCTTTCATTGATCTCACATGTACCATATTTTAGGGTTCTAACCCTTAGTATGAGAACGGGATGTTACATGCATCCTCCAATATCTGATGATACCGAAAGGTATTACAAATCTTAAGGAAGTTAACGATGTGCGCGTTTGGATCCTCATTAACCAATATGTAGAATTGCACATTTTGCTGAAGCATGTTAAGGAGTGTAGGTTTTATCTTGAACGAGGCCACTTGAATAGGTGGCGGCCTAATGAAGTCCATCAGGGTCCTCTATTGCCATCCTTGGTTCGCTTTCTGATCTATATTATGTTAAAACTCCTCGGCCATTGTTGATTTTCTGATCTCTTCTTCTTCTTCTCGTCGAGCTTCCCCAAGGGTTCATTCTAATCGAGTAATATCTAAATCTAACTCTCTGTTGCATAACTCGAACATCTCGTGACTCTTGTGTTCATGCAAGAGCACAATTTTTGAAATGAAATGAAAGAAATGAAAATAAAAATCAAAAACTAATCCAAACTAACGCCTTAAACTATAGAACTAAACTATATACTCCCTAACAACGGCTCCAAAAACTTGATCGAGGTGTTACGCTATAAAAAAGTTTTAATATTTATAACCTCGATATTTCTACAAGCAAATAGGCAGTTCACGTAGTATCTAAGGTATTGTTCCCATGAGGAGGGTTAATCTAGTCCTAAAATCTAAGGTCGGAGACTATTAAACAAATATTTAACAAATAATAAATTTTAACACAAGGACTAACTAATCAAATAATCAAATCAACAAAAAAATTGACAATTTTACGCTTAATTAAAAATAATCATGATGACGATTAACAATTTTAAATAATGAGTTTACCAAAAGAGAGAAAGGGAAAATTATCTATCCTTGATGTCAACCTAACCTATTACGATTTATCGAATTAACAGTTCTAGATGATCCTAGGTTCAATTACTCTCTCTCAAGTTATAATTGAACCCTAAAGCATAAACCCTAATCAGATTATAGGAAGTTGTAATCTCTCAATTACCAGCATATCCAAAACATAATTAGTTCTTAAGTTCTCTAATAAACAATTGGAAACCTAAATGTCA
The DNA here is from genome assembly GCA_025594535.1 of Erythroxylum domingense. NCBI lineage: Eukaryota > Viridiplantae > Streptophyta > Magnoliopsida > Malpighiales > Erythroxylaceae > Erythroxylum > Erythroxylum domingense. The sequence goes on from JANQBM010000008.1 coordinate 35,099,651, forward strand.
TCTCTCTACACAAGATTTACCAACTTGATTTAATTCTTAATCTATTAATTTACCTAACTCTCATTAGCCCAAATTAATCATTTTCTCTTGATTCACCCTCTCAGTTTATTATCGAGATATGAAGTGCAAAATAAATCACAATTAATTCAAAAAACACATAAAACAATCATATTTCATTAAATGAATAATAATAATCCAAAGGCACAATGCAAGTCTATAATCAACTACATATCCCAATTCTATAATTGAATAAAAATGAAATATATAGGAACAAAACTCAATAGGATGACGGGAGGTTGCAACTTCGAAAAGCTTCTTAATCTGGGAAGCATGTCGTGTCTGCATCATCTTCCTCTTCTCTCTTCCTTCGTCTCTTTCTCGATCTCTCAAGGTTCTCTTTTATGGTTTCATTTTTGGTGGCTGACCAAGGCTCTTCAAAGACTGCTTCTTCTGTCCCTTAATGTTATATTTATACTTTAGAAGCCCTAGGGTTGATGCGGGGTCGAAATGATCCAAAAAGTCTTACGAAACGTGAGTTTTTGTGTCAGCCCAACAGGGCCATGATCGTGGCCAACGCCTAACCCTCTCTGTCATGATCGTGGCTTGGTTCAGAACTCTCTATCCCTATTGTGACCAAAATGGCACGATCGTGGCCTGGGTCTTGTTGGGTTGCCTCTTTCTGTCACGATAGTGGCACAATATGTGGGCATGGTTTTGGCTCAAAACTCTTCAAAATTTCTTTGTTCTTCACCGTTTAACCTAAAACACTAACAAACACATCAGGGTACCTTAAAAATATAACATTTAAACTCAAAGATTCATACTAACCCATGAAAAACAATTAAACACATAAACTAACACAATTAAAGCCTAAACACACACTAAACACTTAAATTAACACTTAATACATAATAATTTAAACCTTAAAACATAATGCAAATCACAACTATCAGGAACTAAAGAAGGAAACTTTTGATGCATCATTGGTGGCTACCTTAAGTAGGAAAGGTTCCTACTTCCTTTAAAACAAACTATTTGCATCAACAGAAGATTTAGGGAGTTTCATCATTCCTTATTTTATTAATTTTTTCATTAAAGAGAGCATTAATGCAGTAGATAGGATTTATTAATTTGATAAATTATGCTCTTGCTATTATCTTTCAACATGTGGCTTATTTACAGTATACACGACCCTTAAGTAGATAAACGGGTAGAAGTAAGCCATTAATTATAGACTTAGGATGATGGTAAACATGCAAGGTACATTAAGCTAATGATGTCAAACAAGCGCTGCATAGAAGCCAACTTATGAGTTAGGATAGGTTTTATTTTAAATTTTATATTATTTTTATTTTCATATCTTGTATTTCATATTTATTTTCTTTATTGTTATTTTATTTTCTTTTTTATCATTTTATCCCTTTTTGTTTTTATTTTGCAAGGATGTTAGTCTAATACTAGTTTCCCAAAATTAGAATCAAAAAATCGTCTGACTCAAGAAAGTACCAACTCAACCTTCTCGCTTATTAATAAAAGCTTATATTGTGTAGATTGAGGATAATGTACAACTGTAAGTGCGGGGAAGGGGTTAATGATTTTCTTAAGTTTATTATAATCTTGGTTATTAAATTTTAAGAACTAATATCCTAAATTAATTCAAATATGTCCATCAATACTGTATTTCATTAAATATTGATTTGAATTAGTATGTAAAAGGATGATAGTTAGAATAAAATCGCTTTTATAAGTCATATTGTTAGTAATTATTGAAATAGTCAAGTTAAATGAAAATTGTATATTATTTACACATATATAACTAATTTCGTTCGTAAGCTTTTGAGTCTAAAAGCAATTTTTTTTAATTTTAAAGCTTTTTTAACTCTTTCATGCGTATTATCATGCATAGTTAAATGATTCTAGAAATTACTTTTATTATACAAATTGAGACCATTGTTGTTAAATTAGAAGCATTGAAATGATAAAGGCATTTAGATTCAACAATTTGTTTAAGCCTTTTTCTTTGATAATTACCTTACCTATAATTTATCCCTTAGGAATAACCAAGTGCAGCCGTAGTCTTTTTCATTGATTTTAACCTAATTATTAACCTTAATACTAATTTATTTGAAGCCTTTTTATTGATTTAAACCCTGAAGGTTATCTACATTACTTGATTATTGAAACTTGAAATTTTGATAGGTTCAATATTTCTTTAATAGTGGTACATGATGAATGCTCAAAATTATTATGAATAAAAAAAGCATAGAATAAGAAAAAAAGAAAAATATATAATAATATTGGTTTTATAGTGAATGGACCTATATATATTGTGAACAAGCTTCATGTAATGTTCTCTTTTGTAAATTTCCTTCCAATCAACCCTTTTTACCATCCCAATCATACCATTACTAAGCCTCATTTTAACCCATATAAGGACCTTTTGATTTTTGTTTCTAGTTTACATAAGTGGTGGAGATGTGATAAATTTACAAGCCAATCATAAGAGTTCTAGCATGTATTGATTTGAAAGTTTGATACTTTTCACCCTAAACACTTGAGTGCATCGAGTGAACTCTTAATGAGGCTGTAAAGGCTTATGCTTTTGATTTCAATGAGGTTATTGATGTGAATACTATTAATATTGACTTAGGAAGTTAGTTTTAGTATAACTTGAATCTATTTGTATGCTAATTTGATTAATATGATATCATGATTTATAGTATAGATGGATAGGTTAAGATTAATAAAGGATTGATGTTGTAAGATTTATAATTTTGATTATGAATTGCTTGAGAACAAGAAAAACTTAAGTATGGGGATGTTTGATAAATGTAAATTTAACTATATTTATACACCAATATTTGATGTATTTTGCTTAATATTTTATAGTTTAGTTGTTGATAGCACATCGTAACACTACAAAAAATAACTAGACCTACAATTATAGTAGCGGTGACTCTAGGTCGTTCCTATAAAGATTAAATCCAAATACTTTCCTAAATTATACGTGTATGTAAAACATGGGAGTTTGGTAATTCAAATTAGAAAACAAAGTAAAATTGAATATATAAAAATAACTCAAATTAAATAGCAACAACGTGATAAAATTGATGAATAATTTGAAATTCAATGTTTTGGTTTAATCTCGACCTACGCACAATTTCACTTATGTCATTGCATCATCATCTTCCCACCTCTCTTTAGACTATTGAACGTGAATTAACAACAAGTTCTGTTAATCCCAGTTTTTCCTTAGGTTGTGGTTAATCAAGAAGACCTCATTAATTAACTCTAACTATCAGATAACATAGAATACAATCATCTTTGAGTGAGAAAAATAGACCAATCTAAGCAATAATTACACAAGCTTGGATTATTTAACCTAGGTTACGTTATCCCTAATGATATAATACCATTAGTTGCTACAAACGAATTCAAACATGACTATTACGTATCATATTTAAAGTTCTAGATTCTCGTCAAAAATAATCCAATAGAGCATTAAAATCATTCTTACATAATACCTAATCAATAAACAAAAGGGAATTTAAACAATCCAAAAAGAGGGAAAGAACACGATACACAAAGACGATATGTTTAAATGCAATCTTTGGGACTTCACCTCTGAATTGACGTTGGGAAAGTTATCCCTCCATCTTCTCCATCAATATTTGATAAAGAGCTATAAATCACCTCTAGTATGTCAAAACTGAAGAAGGAACGAAGAAAACTGTGTCTATTTTCTAGTGTGTGTCTACCGTCACAACTTGATGCTTTTATAGTAAAAAACTAGGTTACAGGAGAGACATGTGGCAAGTTCATAGGTGTAACAAGATATGTCATGGGCATGACACTGGTCTCACAGCCATGACAAATTTTTCATTGTCGTGAGACACCTCCCATAGCCATGACTTTGTATCTTTTCATTTCTTTTAGTATTTTATTACCTCCTCTTCATTCTAACCCTTCTCCTTCTTCCTCTATGAAGCCAATTGAGTGTGAATCTCAAAATATGGCTCAACAAGTATGCTTTTGGCTCACTTTAGCTATTATGCTTCCAAATTGCACCTAAGATCAAATATGAACTAAAATGAGTGACTTAAGCATTAATCAAAAATTAAGCACATATCAGTTGTATTTTTGGTATTTAATTCACTCCAAGTGCATTCATACGTGATAATTACCTTCATGGACCAAAAGGAGAAGAATTCAGATGAAAACGTGTCATAAAATAAAGTTTTGAAGAAAATTGGAGATACATAGCCATGTCTATGCCCATGTAAGTCTCTTAACCTGTGTAAAATTGCAAATTCTGAAGAGTTTGGAATATACACAATCTAGTACAAACCTATGTATCAAACTTTGTATCTCCCATAATTCTAAAATTTACTTTAAAAAGATGTGAGCAGAGGACAATTTAAAAGAGTAAACTTTTGAAGTAGATTCTAAACATAGAAAGCATTCAAAAGGGATGATATTAATCAAATAATATGGAAGGCAAGTAGAATTCATCAAAAGATCCAATAGATTAAAAAATTAAACCTCAAACTTACAACAACATTCAATAGAAAAGAAAGGAAGATTTAGAATTATACTGTTTGCTTTCTATTCATTTTTCTTCCCGTTTATCTTTGATTTTATTTTCTATTATGTGTAACTGAATTCTTTTTATTGTCTAGGTTTGACAAACCCTAGTTGGAATAACAATATGTTTTGATTCTTTTATTTAATACAATTGTTTTAATTAATCTATTATGATTTAATTATATGTTTTTATGTATGCTCTAATAAATTCAAAATATTAGTACATAATCTGATTTTATAGTATAAAGATTGAGAAATCCTATGTATGAATAGATTTCCCATAATTAAAAAGAGTTTATTGAAAACCTAGAGATAGGTCGACATAAATCCTCTAGATTAGGGTCAATCCTAATAGTGGAATTTACAAATCGATAAAGCAATTCTAGAAACTTTAACTTGAATAATTTTAGTTAACAAACCTATAGATTAGTTGTTAATTGTCTCGACATAGTTAATATAAGGAAGGAATGGTCTAATAGTCAATAAAACAATTGCATAATAAAAGGTTAATTTTTTAAGTGATTTAGGGGGATTCATTACCATTACACTAATTCTTGATATTGATTATTTTATAACTAACTTCCTATATTTCTATGTTTGTTTCCTATTTTATTTTAATTGTTTACGTATGATTTTTAATTAAAACAAAAATCCAATTTGTAGGCTAGATAATAGAGAAGAGGTAATTACTAATAATCATTGTCTTCGTTGGATCAACCCCCACTTGCTTGTGCTAGCTACAGCTACGCTGTGCACATGTGATTAATTCAAATATTGACAAACTAAAATTTAGTCAATCAAGTAATCTCTTTACTTAAAACTATGCTCTTTATTTATTTTATAGATGTTTTTCATTATTCTTGATTCTTTCATCACAATCAATGCATCCTTTACCATCTTAATGTTATCTTTGATAGTATTTATAATTAAAATTGTTCATATACAAATTACTCAAAGATTTTAGGTTATTCTTTAAATTTGGTACATGTTGAACATCACATAGTTTCCTAACAACACTGGTTGCATGTAGAATACATCAAAAAATAAAACCTATCTCTGCACAACTAAATTTATAGTAATAATGAGGAAAGATCATGTAAGTGCTTTATTTACTATATATTTACTCTGTGATTAATGTTATGTTGTGCTTAAGATACTTATTCTGGTTTATATTTTCTTTTAGGTATAAGTTTGAGTAACAAGAAATAAAATAAGCTAAAAACATATCCTTGGAGTCTCTCTATTAATGTTTGATCCATTTTCCTTTTTGGAAGCAAAAAGGAGATGAATTAGGGTGAAGATGGGATAACAAATGCAATAAATGAAGCTATTGTAACTTACATAGTGATATATGAGACTGTGTAACTCACTGGAAACGTGTAGGAGCATAAAGATGTAGTTTTATCCACTTCTACAACCTACACAATCATATGTTGACTTACACATCTGTATAAGTGAGCTACATGGCTTTGTAGCTCACTATGAATGTGTAAGTTCATGATTCTAACAATTTGCACATACACGGTCGCCTATGTAGGTAATTGTGTATTATGACAGAACCCAAATTTTACTATAAAAGGGTATTTAAGAGACCAAAGGAGGCATAAAGACTTTAAAGACATAAAAGGGGGTAAATTTCATACCCTTTGGAGAGCTATGAGGAGCTAAACTTCATCCTTTCAGTTTAAAGGAGATATTAAGGACGACAAAAATGTTTGGGCATTTATTAATCTAGTAGTGTTGTTCTCACTCTTTTTTAGAATTCATTATATTATTTTATGATTACTGTTTTGGGATTTATGTATAAATGATTTAGATCTCTCAAATAGATTATTCATGTATGAAGCCATTTCCATAATCTAGATTGCAATATGTAATCTTTTTCACTCTGATTCATTTATGGTAAACTAATTGTCATGGACCAATAGGAATAACATATCATAGGCTAAATGACTTAAGTGTATGTGATTGTTTCTTAAATTATCATATTTTCCTATTTTTTCATAAGGTTTTCATACTAAATTTAGAGAGCTTACTCTAGGTTTTTTTATATCTAAACTTAATTAAAGACCTTGTTTTAATTAGATACAGTCTAAAAGAAAAATGGGATTAATAGAGCTTGTTGTTAATATATGATTAATAATTTTAAAGAGAGGTATGAGAATAACGTGATGATTAATTGTGTTCATTCGTGTGAAGGTTGAGATTGAACCATGAATTAGAATCGAAACCTATTGGTTAATTTTATCAATTTTTTACTGTTTGATTTGATTTACCTTTAATAGTTTAGTTTTATATTATTTTGTTAATTGAATTCAACCTAGACCTCCCCCCTCCCCCAAAATCCTATACACTGATTTATACATTACAAAAGCTAAACATATACTCTTTATTGATACGATCCTTGCTCAACACTACTACAAATTTAGTTATGCAGAATTAGGTTTTACTTTCTAGTATGTTTAACTCATACCAAGAATTTCGGCGTCGTTACTAGGGAAAGAAGTGATTTAGCTTTTGTTTTTTATATTAATTAGTATTTTGTATATATATTTGTTTATAATTGGCTTTACAATGTTTATTTATCTTTTTATGTTTGTTTGTGTTTGTGTATGGTAGTGAAAAGATCTCCTCATTAAGACCTTATATAATTTTATCCCGAGATCAAAAGGACATCGTGAAAGTTGCATAGGAAAACTAGCTCCAAAAATGCAACAAGGAATTGAATTTGAAGAAGCTATATCCAAGCCAAGAACTCCAAGAGAGTTGGCTTCCTTAGACTTTACTCAAAGACCTTCATGCATTAGTTTTCTAAATTTTACTAAACATATTACTTTTGAACTTAAGTATGGATTAATGCATCTTTTGCTTAAGTTTAAAGTCCTTGCAATTGAGTGTGCTCATAAGTATCTTAAGGAGTTTAATGTGGTTTGTCTTAGTATGAAACCTCAAAAGGTGACAAAAGAGCAGATTATGTTAAGAGCCTTTCCATTTTCACTGAAGGATATGACAAAATATTTTCCTTTTAATTTGGCTGCAGAGAGTGTAAGCACATAGATCAAAATGAAGAGGTTATTTTTAGAGAAGTACTTTCCAGCATCAAAGACAAACAATATAAGGAAATATATTTATGGGATAAAGTAACATCATAGAGAATCCCTTTATGAGTATTAAAAACACTTTAAAAAGTTATGTGCTAGTTTCCCTCATCCCAATATCATAGAATAATTCTTTATTTAATACTTCTATGAAGGATTATTGCCTATAAATAGGACCTTATTAGATGCAGTAAAAGGTGGAGAACTATATAAAAATACTCCTTTGGAGGCTAGAATTTTAATCAAGCATATATTAGCAATCACTCAATAACTTGGCATTCACAATGATGTTTGTAGGGTAAATAAAGCTAGCAATTTATCTATAGAACATCAGTTAGATGAGCTAACATCCTTTATTATAAAAATTATTGTAAGGCAGGCACAAATGAAAGCTTATGGAATATGTTTAAATGCAAACCATCTAACAGATAGTTTCCCAACTTTATAAGAGGAAAATATAGAGTATATTAATATACAAGACCAAATTTTCCTAATAATATGACCTATATTGCCAAACCTATAACCCAAGTTGAAGAGATCACCCAAACCTAAGATATGAAGGGAATATTTACTAGAACTACTTCTTGTATAAGCCATAAGGAGCATAAAAATTTCAACCTAGTCCATAAGCCTCCTCCTCCATCTCATGTACATCATTGGAAGATATATTTAAGTCTTTTGCAACTAACACATTGCAATTATAATAGGATGTACATTAGTTTTAGTAAGAGATCAAATCTAATTTTTAGGAGATGAAGTTTAGAATTCAAAATTTGGAGAACCAAGTGAGTCAAATGGAAATTGTTATCAACCATTTAAAAGCCTAAAGAGTAGGAAAACTACCATCATAACCTGAGATAAATGTGAAGAATGTTAGTGCAATCACCTTAAGAATGGTAGAAAGCTTGAGGATTCTAAGAGGACTATACAAAAGATGGCTACTGAAGAAGAAATTAAAAAGGAGCTTAAAGAAGAAATGGATATATCATCTATCTCAAAGGTAAATGTCTAATCATAAATTGTTGTTAAGACTCCCCTCCATTATTAGGTTAGCAAAGTTAAACAAGGAGGATAAAGAAAAGGAGATTTGTGAGACTTTGTATAAGGTTGAGGTGAATATACCAACTCTTAGATACAATCAAGCAAGTGCCAAGTATTTGAAATTCCTTAGGGACTGACGTACCAACAAGTGGAAGTTGAGAGGTAATGAAACAATAACGATGGGTGAAAATAGTTTTACAGTCTTTAATAAGAAAATGCCTCTTAAGTGTAAGGAACCAAGCATGTTTATTGTACCTTGTAAAATTGATAATAGTAATATTAAGACAGGCCATGCTAGATTTAGAAGCATTAATTAATATTATGCTCCATTATATGTATGCTTCTTTAAATTTAGGCCCATTGAAAGAAACTAGCATTATTATTCAATTGGCTAATCACACTAATGCTAATCTAGAAGGGGTGACTGAGGATGTTTTAAAGTGGGTAAATGAATTAGTATTTCTTGCAGATTTTTATGTGATAGATATGAATGATGAAACTTCTTATAAGTTGATAACTACCTTACTAGGGAAATCGTTTCTTAACACGGGCCAAACTAAAACAGATGTTTATGAGGGTACCCTTATGATGGAATTTGATGGAGAAGTTACTCACTTCAATATTTTGATGTCAATAAACATCCCCAAAATGACCATTCTATCTTTTTGATTAATGTAACTGACCCTTTAATATAGGAAGATTGTGAGTGAAAGTGTATAGATAAATTATAAGCAATTTTAACTAAGGAGAAAACCAAAGCTTTCAACATCTTAAGGAAAATCTTTATTATTGATAAAAAAATGCTTCTTTATTGCTTTTAATATATTATTTCCACATAAATTAAATCCTCATTGGGTTGATCATTTTATGGTTACTAATGTCTCTCTCTATAGTGAAGTAGATATTAAGAGTCTAAAAACAGGGAAGACATTAAACGTGAGTGGTCATCGATCAAACCGTTATCTTAAAGAATCTCAATCAGAGAATGCAGAAGATGTGATAGTCGGATCAAAATTTTATCATGTGGTGAGGAAAATATGAATTTAAGCCAATGATAATAATTAAAAGCATTACTTAGGAGGAAACCCACGAAGAGTTTGTTCCTTTTCCCTTTACATTTTTGTAATTGATGTGTTTGTTAAATGCTTCATTTCTTACATTCAACATCACATTGGGGACAATGTAAGTTTTAAGTGCAGGGGTGGGGAACTTGCTACTTATATGTGTTTTAGGTTCTTTTTAGGTACTTCTAAGTTCTTTTTACATGTTCTAAAAATAAAAAGAAAAGCATTCTATCTTTTCTATTGCTTCTAGGATCATATAGTTATAATTAAAGAGTATAATTAATTAGAAAAATTGTAGCATCTTGAGCATGTATTTTTACTCTTGTGATTGGTCAATGTACATTTTCTTTAGGAGAGTAGTGACTAGTGGGTGTTGATGGATTGTAAAACTTATCTACTTATTTTATGCTCAAAAATTGCAAAAGAACGGGTCGTGACTTGTAGTTAAAAAGAGTGGATATCGATCCCATAGGGATTGATACCCAAACACTACTTAATTTAGAAAAGACTTTATTTAAGAAATAAAATCTAATGTAAGTAATGGACAAACTCACAATTACAGAAAATCTGAATTCAAGGATATAAATACTAGAGATTACTTTTTCCTTATTCTGTCTCCCTCATGTTTCATTGATTGAATTATGTCTCATCCTAGATTTTCAAATGTACTAATTACCCTCTCTTAAGGTGTAACTATTTTTCCCTAATTGAATTTACGGGAATCGATTGAATGATCTCTCAATCTACCCAATGACTCTACCGATTTAACTAGTTATTACACTATCCTATAGAGGATCAATTGACTAATTGAGATCTCTCTTCTAATTATTCAATTGACATAATAATTGCTAGTCTATAGGTCCCCAACTCTCATTGTACAATCCTACACGATTTTCATCTCACTCACTCTCTCGATTTGTTGCAAGATGACAGTTAATATAACGGTGCACAAACTGATCTCAAAATTTATACCAGGGCTGCCTTATTCTGGACTCCACCTTTATTTTTGTTTTCCTTTCTTCGTCTTCTCCTACGTGTTTGTTTCCTTCTAAATACATTTCTAGATGTCTCAATATTTTCCCATCCTCTTTGAGGTTTAGGTTCCTCGATGTCCGTCGAGGGTAGAGTGGAACCATACTTCTTCTTTACCACCTCGAATGTTAACTACTCGTTCCTTACTCTCAGTATTAACTCACCTACATCAAAATCAATAATTGCATGGGTGGTAGCTAGGAACGATCGCCCAAGAAACATTGGAGTTTTCTCATTTTCACTAATATCTAATATGTAAAAGTCCACCAGGAAAACAAAGTTATCGATGTGTAACTTCACATTCCTAATGATCCCCTTCAGTAAATGCACCATCCTATTAGTCGTCTTTACTAAT
>JANQBM010000008.1:35111238-35126542 GCA_025594535.1 Erythroxylum domingense
TCATCCCTCTCTTCCTTAATTTTGCAAGTTTTCATCTTCCAATGGCTCTAAAGAAGATGGTAGCTCAAAAACCTACTTACTAATTGCACCTTGTCTCTAGTGAAGGTAAACCTGATATGGCAGCCACTTTTTGTGCCCCATTCTGCATTTATTCGAAAGACAAAGGTATGCGTTTTTGAGAATTTAGAGATAGGAGTGAGGCATAATGTTAAGCGATTAGCTGCGAATACAGGTTGGAGTAGGTTCATTCATTATGATGTGCCTATGTTAGACCCCATTTTCAGAGTCTAACTTGACAGTCATAAAACGTGAGCACAACACTCTGTAGGGTTCTTATAATGGAATCTCATTAGCCATCAAAGGTTCATCTTCATGCCCATAACATCCCAAAATTCCATATTTGAACACTTGATATACAACAATCCATTCTTATGTTTGTATCCTCAATTATCCCCATAAACATATCACTCATTTTATCTCTTATTTTCACATCAAACTAAGTACATTTCAAGCTCCATTCAAGCTTAAATGTATCATAGGAAAGCATCGATAAGTCCACAATATATATATGTATATGGTTTGGGACAAAAAGCATAACTTGCACTATGGATGTCAGATCAAGGTCATTCAAGTATGATTTTGAAGAGGACTTCGAGTTCTCCAACTTCTGTGAAGAGCCCAAAGAAATATTTTGCCGTCTATAGGGTCAAAATTTTCACATTTATATAAATATCCTGAGAATGTCTGCTTAGCGGACATATGGCCCTCTAAACGGACATGAACTGAGCTAGAACACTGAAATTCTCGAGAAGGTCCCCCTAGCAGACATTAAGTCTGCCCAAGGGACATTTACGCATCAATTTTCATATTTCTAACTCCTACAAGTTACCTATGACCCCTCTTAAGCATATATATCATTTCTAACTTATTTTCCTCATCATTTTCCTTCATTATCACTTTTGTTTCAGCTCAATATCATTTATATCCAAATCATAATCTATGTTTGGCCATCAATCCAAAAACATAACATTCAAACTTATACACATTCATCATAATTTTTGCACATGTTTAATCTCCCTTTATCACCTTTATTTCATCTCTAACTTATCACACTAATTCTTTCCATTTTAAAACACCATAATACTCATTTTCTGTTAACTCAAGTTAAAAAAAAAAGGCTATAATGTGTTTAGCATACACCCTGTGCAACATCATTAACTTGTAAAAAACATTTCTCTCAATTTTGATATCTAAAAGTTACAAACTTTATATCAATGGAAAGCTAAGAGAATAAACTACAACTTCGAAGAAGACAACCTTATCCAAATCAGCCTAGATTAACATAGTTTTTCCCCTGAAGTCAAAATATAGATTTTACCCCTATGAATGCTTGAAAATGCAATGCGGAAAGTTAGAAAGTCATGAGAAAAACATAAATATATTTCATTAAAATAAAAAGAAAATAGTTTTATAAAGCTTTAATTGGCATTTCAAGACCTAAATACATCATTGGTCTCATATTCCAAAAATACAAAATATACATGAATGAGTGTTACTTGAAATGTGGCTAAAGCCTTGAGTTTTCCTATACTAATTTAAATACAAAAAAATATGCAGACTCGGAGTGATGCTTTGAAAAACACAGAATCCCTCCACACACTTGAACAACACATTATCCTCAATATGAGAAGGAAACACATATGACATATACATAAACGAAATGTGAAAAAAGAAATGAAAATAACAAAGAACAGATAAAATTACTGATAAAAATAAAAATAAAAATAATCAAAAAATAAACAACACAAAATAAAATAAAAAAGAGAAAAAAATTATGGGTTAGATTTGGATCCTAAGGAGATGGAGCTGATGATGTTGTAGGAGGTGGTAATTGAACCCTATGAGAATCGAAATACTGACATTTTATTGAAAATAAAATGACTATCACTAACATTTTCAAACAAAATCTAACTACTTGCTAGTTTATGGTCCTTAGCTTGACCTTTGATTTAGGAGACATTTTCAAGTAGCCAGAGACAAGTAAATCACTTCCTTATCTATGGGAAATGCTCCTCTAAAATATAGCTTACACCTGTGCCCATTGACCTTAAAAGTCTCTTTATTAGCATTTTCCAATTTGAGAGCTCGAAAACTTGAATGACCGTGAATGGTCCACTCCATATAGACTTCAACTTCCCTAGAAATAACCTTAACCGAGAATTATATAGTAGAATGGTGTCCCCTACTTTGAAATCCTTTTGCTTGAGACGAGCGTCATACCATTTCTTAACCTTTTCTTTGTAGAGCTTGTCATTCTCATAGGCATTAAAACGAAACTCTTCGAGCTCGTCCAGTTGTAGGAGTCTCTTCTCATCGGCTTACTTCCAATCAAAGTTTAATGCTTTAATTACCTACTACACTCGATGCTCTAGTTCGAGTGGTAGATGACATGCTTTCTCGTACACGAGTCTGTATGGAGTTGATCCAATGGGTGTCTTAAAAGTTGTCTTATAGGCCCATAGAGCATCATCTAGCTTTATTGCCTAATCCTTTCGGGAATTGTTCACTGTTTTTTCTAGAATTTGTTTTAGCTCTCGGTTGACACCTTTCACTTGCTTACTAATTTGCAGATGGTAAGGTGTAGTCACTCAGGTGCATACTCCGTATCGTTTTAGGAGGGAATCAAAGGATCTGTTGCAAAAATATATGCCTCTATCACTTATTACTGTACGTGGCACTCCAAACCGATTAAATAACCGTTTAATGAACTTTTGTACCACCTTCCCATCATTGGTCAGAGATGTTATTGCTTCGGCCCATTGCGAGACATAATTGACTCCCACCATAATGTACATGTTCTCCATCAAAGATGGAAATGGACCCATAAAGTCAATGCCCTAAACATCAAAGACCTCAACCTCTTGAATATTTGATAACGACATCTTATCCCTCTTAGATATGTTACCTATCCTCTAGCATCGATCACATTGTGCTACATAGGTTTGTGCATCCTTAAACAGTTGTGGCCAATAAAATCTACTTTTAAGTATCCAAGCCACCATTTTGTTGGCTCCATAATGTCTAGCCTATTGACCCTCACAACATTGCTTAAGGATGTCTAACATTTCCTCATCCGGAACACAACATCGCATTAACTCATCTGCATAAGCTCTATATAGGGTTAATTCATCCCATATATAGTGGTTACAATCATGTAAGAACTTCCATTACTGGTAAGAGAGATCTGAAGGAAGTTTACCACTAGCCACATAATTGGCGATATCTACAAACCACGGTGTATTTAAACTCTTAAATAACATTAGAGTTTTATTAGGGAAATTCTCGTTAATATCATTACTAGGCTTGCATTCCCCTCCCTCAAGTCTGGATAGGTGGTCAGCTACTATATTTTTATCTCCCTTTTTATCTCTCACTTCTAAGTTGAATTCTTGTAGAAGTAACACCCATCAAATTAACCTAGGTTTTACATCTTTCTTATTGAAAAGGTATTTCAATGCCGCATGGTCGTTAAATACAATTACCGTTGATCACAAAAGGTATTGTCGAAACTTATCACACTTATACACTACTGTGAGTAATTCCTTTTCTATAGTGATGTAATTCAGTTGGGGTCCTGTAAGAGTCTTACTAGCATAGTAGATTGCATGCAATTTCTTATCTTTCTTTTGACCCAAAACATAACTTATGGCCTGATCACTTGCATCACACATCACTTCAAAAGGCAACGTCCAGTCTGGTGGTGATAAAATTGGTACTGAAAGTAATGCTTCCTTTAGGGTATTGAATGAAGACAAACACTTATCATCAAATATAAAAGGTGCATGCTTAACTAAGAGGTATGTTAAAGGTCTTGCAAATTGTGAAAAATCCTTGATGAAACGACGATAGAACCCAGTATGACCTAGAAATCCTCATACACCTTTTACATTACTTTGTGGTGGAAGCTTCTCTATCACCTCTGTCTTTGCTCTGTCAACTTCGAACTTTTGATTTGAGATTTTGTGGACTAGCACTATCCCTTCTTGTACCATAAAATGGCATTTCTCCCAATTCAGTACCAGATGTGGTTCTTCACACCTTTGAAGCACTCTATCCAAATTAGTTAAACACATTTCAAAAGAGTCTCCAAAGACTAAAATGTCATCCATGAATACCTCTGTTATATCTTTTATCATGCTCGTGAAAATTGACATCATGCATCTCTGAAATGTGGCTGGGGCATTGCAGAGTCCAAAGGTCATCTGTCTATATGCAAATGTATCATAAGGGTAAGTACATACGGTTTTCTTCTGATCATCAGGGTAGATAAAAATTTGATTGTAGCCTGATTATCCATTTAAGAAACAATAGAACAAATGGCCAGCTACCCTTTCTATTATCTGGTCTATGAATGGAAGAGGAAAGTGATCCTTTTTAGTCACTGAGTTAAGCTTCCGTTAATCTATGCATACTCTCCATCCTGTGACTGTTCTTGTAGAAATTACTTCTCCACTTTGTCTTTCTATCACCGTCATTCC
Source organism: Erythroxylum domingense (assembly GCA_025594535.1). NCBI lineage: Eukaryota > Viridiplantae > Streptophyta > Magnoliopsida > Malpighiales > Erythroxylaceae > Erythroxylum > Erythroxylum domingense. The sequence goes on from JANQBM010000008.1 coordinate 35,115,777, forward strand.
TCCCTTTTTAGGTACACATTGCACTGGGCTGACCCACTCACTATCAGAGATGGGATAAATTATCCCTACATCGAGGAGTTTAATGATTTCTTTTTTGACTACCTCCTTCATGTTAGGATTCAATCTTTGTTGATGCTCCTATACCGTTTTATAGCTATCCTCCAAATTTATCCGATGCATACAAACATTCAGAATTATTCCTCGAACGTTAGCAATCTGCCATCCGATAATGATGAGTTGTCATCGTACTTCTATGAATTCATTTATTTAAGTGAAGAAATTATAAATTTATAGAATATTTAACTATGGTATACAATAAAAATTATTAATATGATTGAGTACTATACTAAGGTAGCTTATCTGAGGTATTATTAGAAATCATAAATTTAGTTCTATTTGAATAATTTTAGCTAGCCTTAGAAAACAATATAAACATTTTATCAAACCTTCCACTTGTAAGAAAGGAACAAGAATGCTAAAGAAAAAGAGAATAAGAAAACTTAGTAAAAGTACTATGTCAATAAGAATTAGAGGACAAGTCATTTATACAAAATGCAAAAAAAAAAACAAGATACAATGCTAAAACATATAAGATGCCATTTTCTAGATCACAGGACATGATCTCCTCCCAAAATTCAATGATGATAACCTTTCTCTTATAATTTTCTTCAATAATGTCATAATTGTAAATGATTCCATCTTTAATTTTTCATTTTAACTCTGGAATAAATGCATAAATCTTTTGAGGAAAGTATAGTAGCAAAAGCATAACAGGACAAAGGTAAGGCATTAACTCAAGAAACTAGGAAAGAAAAGGTAACTAATAATCAAGTTGTGAGATTTGAGATTTCAACAAGGTTAAAAACTCAAAGATTTTGACCAATTAGGAAGATAACAAGTAAATTTGAGCTTATAACCTTTAGACTTAGTGATATGACCTCACCAATATGATTGTTGTGATTCAAAATCAATATGAACAAGGATCAAAGATCTTTCCATCAAGACAAGTTCAATTCAAGAAAATGGACTTAAAACACATTACCACACTCATATAAAAGATATGATGGAAATGATACGATTCTAAAGTTAATCGCCACTAGCAAGATAGAAAAAAATCACAAGTTATTAAAGAACCTAAAATGATAGTTTCCCAATACAAGGAATTAAGAAAACCTGTCCAAGTATTTCTTTTCATTTAAACAATGATAGCATTTATTTAATTACATTAATAAGAAAGCTTTTATAAGTAAGAAAATAACTATAGTCTTAAAAGAAAAGTAACACTCATATCATGATCTAGATAGAAACCAACTAAATAGCCTTGAAAGAGTCAACCCTTATAAATTTGGAAGTCAAAAATTAAAATATTCTTAGTTACGAGTCAGGTGTAAGAGTAGCTTTCGAACTATCATCAATTTTTTATGAAACTTTATAGAGATCCAAGATATGCATATCCAAATAATCATTTTCATTAATTAAGATAATCATGTTCATACATCTATTATCACAATTCATACAATTCATTCGTTAGGTTGTTCATCAATAGCTAACATATAGAGTTGATTCACCATAATCTCCATCCTCATTGCTTACATAATTCAAGACAAGATCATCAAATCTCATATCCAACTAGGTTTGCTCTGATCTCTCTAATGTTCATTACAAATCATTACATGTTCCTTTTCCTTAAGCCATTGATAATTTCTATACTTCTAGAGGTAATTTTTTTGTCGTACCACTTCAGTAGATTACAATATTCTTTTCTCTACCATAAAAAAGAAAGGAATAATCAATTTTTTGACAAAACTCTTCATTTGACATGAAATGCGGTATGCACAGAGTTAATCCCATATTTTAGACATTTAAGGAACTTCCTTTTAAAGTTTTTTTGTTTTCCACAAAGTCTGTAAAGAAGCCCTTAATAAATAGCTGCAATATGCATGGACGTATTGTTGCACACTTGAAACTATACCCATTGATGATATCATTAGAAAGGAATTCAACTGTCGAATATTCAAAATGAAGAGAGTTGATGCTTTAGTAAGCACAAATAAGAATGTAAATATACAAACCAATATCAGAGATTGATATTTTGACTATACGACAACAATGAATAAAATCTATATGAGCGTAAATGTGAAATCTCAAAGATTGCGGGTTTTAGCTATGTAACTACGATGCACTCTCACCGCGGGAAGTGGACAACACAAGAGACAAGCTTTCGATTTGAGTAACGACGTCGTGCATAATAATTTTTACCCAAAATCGTTGGTTGCGTGAGACAATCACAGGGGGCCAACTAATGTAGAATTTTTTGGACTGTTGTAGTCCTCTCTTCTCTTCCGGTGGTCTCAACCCTTAAGAAACTCCAATTGCGTGGAGCTTGTAGACTCAACTTCTAAGCTACAGCCCAAAAAATTAGGCGTTAAGCCGAAATTATAGAACCCATTGCTTCACGGATTATCCTGTCCAAGTCCAACACCGCTTCAGCACGTAGCTGGAAAACTGTGTGAAAGTGACTCGATAACACAGACCCACAAAGCCACGTGTCACAAAGAACACAGAAGATGAGGTTGCTTTAACGTGTGGCCAACACAACACTTCCCCACCTGCCTAGATTGGCGAATCTTCTGTCCCTCTTTCTCGTAGATTTTTTATTTTCAACACCGATTTATTGGTTTGCTCTAACATGATAAATAAGCCAACAAAGAAATATCCAGAGTAACAAACGTATGAACAGACAGTTAGCCCAGAAGATGGGAACACTTTCCATGACATGAACTCCCCGTTTAAGCCTGTTACTGTGTATGATACCACCATGGCTGCCACAGTGATTAAGCTTCACATACACCGGCAAAGCATAAATCAGTTCAGATTATGTGAAAACCGGAGAACAAGGGTGTTTAGTCAGGGTTTTGGTGGGTCCGGTTTTGAGTTACACAAGGGTCGTTACCGGTTGTGTGTGAGGCACTGTAGGTCGTTTAAGTCGGAGGATAAAGAGCAAGTGGAAGAGGAAGACAAGAAAAGAGCGAGAAAGCGTGGAATTTTGAGGGGAAATGAGCTTGAATTGAGAAAGGGGAATGGGGTATGGAGTCATTTGAAGGATGCTGTTTCTGTGTTGAGTAGGTTTGGTGCACAGTCAGATGTAGAGAACAGTAAGGCTATGGCTAAATTGGAGGAAATTTTCTCGTCGGTGAGTTTAGAGTAGATTCTTAGTTGTGGGAGAAATTTGTGTTGCCCAATTTATGTTATGAACAAGTTCCAACTTATCTTATTAATATTTCGGTAATTTACTTAATTTTTTGAGTGGTTGTGTGATTTTTGTAAGTTGAAACCAAATACTTTAGCTTTTCCGTGTAATCCTTATATCTTATTGAAAAACTTAGTCGATTAGGTTTGAGGTGGTGAATATACAGGTTCATAGCCCACCATAGAGTTTTGAGGTGCGGTGGGCTCGTGGGTATGAGGGAGGAGGGGGGCATTCACGAAGTCCAATTAGTGATTGCTTTGTCATTATTTTCTTTTTCTAAATTTTTGACCTCAGGGTAATTCATACTTCGTTTTCATATCTAACGAACACATTTTCAACTGTTCTTTCTCATGAACCAGATAGCCTTGCAAATTGGAAGATACATTGTGACCATGATGAGCACTGGAGTGATACTTGCAGTTGGTTTTCAGTTGTCAGGTTAGCTAATGTCATTGTGATCTGAGTCGTGGAATTGCATTAACATGTATTGGTTCTTTGTCTGGAGTTCAAACATTTACTTTTGATGAAGGTGAGGACTTTTATTGGGTTGTTGTTGTTCATGTTGTTGAAGGTGGGGACAGTCAGATGAATACACTGATTTGGTATAGCTGGCTTGGAGGGATTATTATTGGAACTATGATAGGAGCTAACATGGTTCTAGACGAACATTGTCGAGCTGGTCCACGAAATGTTGTCATAACTGGCAGGTAAACCATCTGCACACTTTAGTCAAGTAGTTGGTTTGAACAGTCGAGCGCTATTTTTCAAATAAGCATGTTTTTACCTGATTTTCCCTTTTTGTGAAATTATATCGAATATTCTTGGACTTTGTTCTCTTAGGTATCATTGTTCTTTCAGCATAGAAAATGCTGATGGGTTTGGAATAAGTGAACTTATATTTCTATGTTGATGCATCCTTAGCACAAGGGGTTTGGGAAAAGCACTTGCTCGAGAATTTCTTCTTTCAGGCGATCGAGTAGTAGTTGCTTCACGCAGGTAAAATGGCGGACTTTTTTTATGGGTAATCTATTATTTCTGATTTCATTTGTTTTCACGACATCTTATAATTCTTTGATCTTGCTAAGGCAGTCCCGAGTCTGTGGATATGACAGTTAAAGAGCTTGAAGAGAACCTCAAAGAAGGAATAATTGCCTCATCTAAGATGAATTTAGCACATGCAAGAGTTGTCGGCATAGCTTGTGATGTTTGTGAACCGTCTGATGTGCAGAAATTGGCAAATTTTGCTGTCAATGAATTTGGTTCTGTGGACATATGGGTGAGCACATTTCCTTTTCTACTGATCTAACTTGCTCTTTGATTAATTTTTTATTATCTCAAGCATATGTTTGTGAACGCTACAATTAGATGTAGACGGAGATAGGTTAACTGAATTGAGATGAAGTGGTTAATTCCTTTTCATTTAGTTTTATGGGAGTCAGCACATGATGAAACGGACAGCCACATTTATGGTCTTAGTTAATTATTGGATCATCCCAGTTTTGGTCGCCAATAAAGAGCAAAATAGAGGGTCTTGTGTCGTCTTGATCAATCTGCTATTGTGTTAACTGTTCTCAAATTCCTCTGACTTTGCACATGGGATTTTCTTCTAATTCCTAATTTCTGACTTTTAATTTTTGTGTTTTAACTGAGACAGATAAATAATGCTGGCACGAATAAAGGTTTTAGACCCTTGTTGCAGTTCACGGATGAAGATATTGAACAGGTAGTTGGACAAGTAATACTAATTGGCAGTTGGTGAACTCCATTTGATAATTCATTTCAAAATAGACGTGTAGTCCTCTTATACAATATTAAGTAGTGGAATATTTAAGAAAATGTGACAAGAAAATTGAGAGCTATTAGGATCTCACGTACATACTTTCTTTCTTTTTTTCCCCCCCTCTTTGCTTTTCCGTTAGCCTCTGTTCTTGTCTAGAAAGGGTTCAGATGTGCCTTTTATCCTTTACACTCAGAGGTATTAATTCCTTCTACTCGATGTTTGCTAGATTGTCTCAACAAATTTGGTTGGATCTATTCTGTGTACCCGGGAAGCCATGCGTGTGATGGCAGATCAACCTAAGGGAGGACACATATTTAATATGGATGGTGCAGGTTCTGGGGGATCCAGCACTCCTCTTACAGCTGTGTAAGTTACTTAGTATTACTTTCTAAACTAGACTAATATTCCTCGAGGCAGATACTAGGTTTTCTCAGTTATTAATTCCCAAAGCAAATGGCATTTGTGGCACTTGAAAATTCTTGCTTTTTCTTTTTTTTTTTCCTTGTTGAACTTGTAGTTATGGTTCAACAAAGTGTGGTCTTAGGCAGCTTCAAGCATCATTACTAAAGGAGTGCAAGCGATCAAAAGTTGGAGTGCACACAGCATCTCCAGGCATGGTTCTTACTGATCTGCTGTTGAGGTATATCGATAAAATTCCTTTTCTACTTGTTTTGCTTGTCAGAGCTAAAGCCCTAAATGATGGTTACATCCCTAGTTGCTACAACTAAAAATTATGTTTCCCATGTGTAGTTCAATCTGGATACAGTTCCCAATCTATTTGTTCCTGCAACTTTAAAAGTTGATGTGCTAAATGAACCCTCTCCTACAGAATCTCTGCTCGTGGATGTAATAAATTTTTGTGTTTCCTTGCAGTGGGTCTACATTGAAAAATAAACAGATGTTTAATATCATCTGTGAGCTCCCAGAAACGGTTGCTAGAACTTTGGTTCCGCGAATGCGGGTTGTAAAGGGAACAGGGAAAGCCATTAATTACTTGACTCCTCCAAGGATAGTACTTGCATTGGTAACTGCATGGCTGCGCCGAGGAAGGTGGTTTGATGATCAGGTAATCTTGGTCCACCTGGAAATTTTTCATAGGCAAGTTGAATTCATGAAGCTTGTAGGAGTAACCTACGTCTTAGGGTTAATCATCACTACTTGGCTGGCTGTGAATTGATATTTCAATTTTGCAAAGAATTTCTCCCATCAATCTGCCTATGTAGGTTGATGGAATCATTTATCTATATTACCAAATGAGGCTGCTTCCTGAGAAATGTAACTGCTTGTATTTTCAGGGAAGGGCATTATATGCAGCTGAGGCTGACCGTCTTCGCAACTGGGCTGAAAACCGTGCTCGATTTTCATTCACAGATGCAATGGAAATGTACACTGAGAATACTTGGGTATCTGTATTTTCACTTTCCGTTGTTTGCGCCTTCATAATCCTTTCCAGCACTGGCAGCACATTTCCTGGAACATGATTCCATGTCTCTATTGCAATTATGATCTTGCACCAAACTCTCAGAGGAGGAGGAGCTAGTCAAATGTTGAATATGAAGATTCGAATTCACAGGGTGGTTGGCCCTCGTTAGATCATTCTTATGCTCAGGATTTTTAGATGGATGAGCCCAGGTAATTAACTACCACCATTCATGTGTTGTGTAGTTGCACAGCTTCTGTAGCTTGCTTGTAAAAATTAAAATCTGGCATTCGGGTTTTTATGATTGTGTTCTCATTTGTCAACCCAAAATTGTAGAGCTGCCCATAAGATTGGATATAGAAATACATTTAGTCTTATGGACATGTATCATATAATTCATTTACTGCTTATGCGTCCCTTCATGCTAATGATTAAAACCGAGCATTTTGATAAACTACCAACTGATGTGTAAAGTTTCATAAATTGCTAGCTGAATTTTACGTACGGTTTGCTTTTTGTGCTTAGACATGACGATATCGTAATAATATATCGAAGACGCTTGTGTAAGCACTTACTTTTGAATCTCACGTACCTGGTAATTGCAACTTCTTCTTCTTCGGATAGCATTGGGAAGTTCAATAGACTATTGCTATTATTTATTCCCTTAGTAAGTTATTTAAGTTTTGATGGGCCTATCGAACTTACCGTACAATATTTGCTGGTTTAAAAAAAAAAAACTAATATTTTTATCTGAATAATTCTCGTTTTTCCACGTCATAAGCCAATCAGACAAACTTTTGGTTGTCGCACAACTTACCCGTTCTTAAAATTTTCAAGTTCATTTACCCAAGGAAAGGGTTTGAACTCAATTCGTTTCTATAGTATGGTAAGATGTGTGCAATTTTATAGGTTTCGTATCTGTACGTTTATGCTCGAGGACTCGGCATAATTCTATCTTTACAAAATATTAATCAAGGGGAGAGAACAAATTTGTACGTTTGACCCAACGTTTCTATCAATGAACATATACCTGCAACGTTTCTATCTTCTCAAATGGCCTTTAGCTCTTTGCAAAATAACAGGTGCCGTTGTTGAAAATGATGTTTCAACTCACGTTTTTCAGTGTAATGCATTACTTCTCGTGACTTTGTTCCACTTTTCTCCACTAAAGTAGAAAACACTTCATTAGCCATTAAAGTTTAGAAGCAAATAGAAACTATCTTGTTGATGTACTAATTTTCTTCCACGTTTATTTGAATATAAAGTGGAGAGAAATTTAATTTGGGAATTACGGATTTCAAATCCTAAATCTTGGCTTGGTTAAAAGAACATGATACTCTCTTATATTAAGTAATTTTATCATATTTAATATTTTTTACAGTTTTTAGTTTTTTTTAAAATACCTCCATTTAGATTTACATTAAAAATAAAAGTAAAACACACATTATATGAATATTTACATAGACCAATTAAATGTTACTAATAATGTACGACTCAATTCAGCTTTAAAACTTGCCCCGACTTAAAACTAATGATTTAAAATAATTATAATAAATTATTAATTTTAATCAAGTTTAATAAGTAACATTTTATTGGTTTATGTGTGATATTCATATCATGTGGTGGTGGCAATGGTGGTGATAGTGGTGAAGATTCCTATCAAAGCTGGTATAGAAGAATCCATCACTACGAGGAAAAGAACAAAATAGTCATACAATATCTAAAGCAAGCCTGTCAACATCCACAAGCTTTGAAGATTCTTGCTAAAGGCTAGGGCATTCTACAACATTAGAATGCTACTCTCACCAAAAGCATTTCATGTTATGAATTCACCATTCACCTTGTCAAAGGTAACATCCTATTTGATTTCCTATCTCTTCGTATCAGTTCGATCACTATCTTGAACTATATCTCTCTCCTCCTTGCCATAACTGACCTACTTACTACTGCCAAAACGAAAAAGTTCTTTTCTCCAATTGTTGGTACACCTACTATTATTGTAGAAGTTGCATCTCTTGGCCGATTGAACCTATTTTATTACCTACACCTCTTCCTCAACTAGACCAACTCACCTTGCAGCTCCTCATTGTTTAATCTCATAGCACCATACTTCAATATGTTCTTTCTTAATGGTCTATTTTTTGACAATGCATTATAGTATCTATGGGCTTTCTTTGCCCTTTATGCTTGTGTTGTCACCTTACCTCCTCTACAGGTCTACCAATAAACCTGTGACCGAGATAATGAAAGTTCTCTATTATGGACTTTCCTTGAGTGGTATCAACCACTAGAACAATGAAGAAGACAACTTTCCCTAGTCATTGAACATCATCGATTATAGGAAGCGCCTTTAAAGAAACAATAGGCATAATGTTTCTTTATTCTACACCACTCATATCTCACAACACGTACTGGTGTAATCTATTCCAATAATCGAGTCTTTTTCCATCACATGTCATTCTACTAGCCAAGGTACAAGAAAAATGTCCTTGAATCTCTTAGAAGTTTTCATAAAGATGTCAATCATTTTCCTCAGCATACACCTGTCATATCTACTTTTCTTGGACCTACCCAAGATAATTTATTCTTGTAAACCTGAAGCGCCATAAGTAGACATATCAGGCCCAAATAGCCCAATATATTTTGAATCTGATGATACAACGCTAGTCCAAATTTCCTCTAATACTGTAGGACCTTTATAACCTCCGGCCTCCTTCTTCCAAGATGTACAAGATCCCAATGATGATATTTTCATCCTTAATGAAGAAGAGCTTAATCAATTCCTGTAAAGCATTTGCACAGATGATGCCAGCCTAGCAGAAGACAAAGGACCTACAAAGCTCAAGTAAAGGAGTTTCTCCTTCAAATCTCCATTCGTGACAAGAACTGATTCGACGTAACTGATGCTTGGGATTCCACTTTTCATTGCAGGACCCTTATATTAGTTGTCTTTATAATTATGTGTCTTTTCTAAAGTGTCATTATATTGTAAAAGGATCTTTGGGGACCACCTTATCTTTCCATCCTCTTTAAAGATTCCTTTTAACCTCTTAGGAATATTTAGGACCCTTGTGTTTACCACTTTTTACTATTTACTTTTTAAAGTGTGAATGATTGTACCTAAGGAATTTTTTCCTTAAAGTTGTCTGTTTTTATTCCCTTGCTTAGTTTATAAAAGCCTTCTCTATCATTGTAATCAGACTAAGTATTTTAGGGACTTTGAAAAGAGCTTGAATAAAAAAAATATTACGTGGTTTCTTTCTATGGCTTCTCTCTAAGTTCTCCCTCTCCTAAAAGGTTGATTCTTAAATACTGTAGTTTTGGTCGTACAAAAAGACAAGTATATTCTACACTTGCCTGTTCATGAGGATTCTATATATCAGAAAGTCTTAGACTGTAGATTCTGTTTGAGGTCGTTAAATCTGGAAGAGATTAGAGGTGTAAGGTTCCTAAGAGACAAGCCTTGAGATTTTGTGTCCATAGAGAGAAAGGGCTTATGTATCTTGGCTAGTATACCTGAAACTTACACTATAATCTTCCTTTGTTTTCTCTTATCATCGACGGATGATTGGTTCCTAAGCACATGATCTGATATTCCCCGAGCGCTTTGACCAGGGGCATGTACTGGTGCAATCTATTCCAATAATCGAGGCAAATGAGGCAACCCCTGGTTAGAGAGCTTGGGCAATACCAGATCATGTGCTTTGGAACAGATCATCTGTCGAAGATGAAGGAAAACAAAGCAAGCAGGTATGCTAGCCGAGATACGAAAGCCCTTTCTCTCTGCAGGCACAAAATTTCAAGGCTTGACATTTAGGAACATTATACCTCCAATCTCTCCCTGTTTTAACGACCTTAAATAGGATCTACGGTTTAACTTTCTAATGTATAGGATCCTCATGAAGAGGCAAGTATAAAGCATACTTGTCTTTCTGTATAACCAAGACTACATTATTCAAGAATCAAGCTTTCAAGAGAGGGGGAACTTAAAGAGAAACCATAGAAAGAAACCACATAATATTTTTCTTATTGATCAAGCTCTTTTCAAAGTCTCTAAAAAACTTAGTCTAATTACAATGATATGTGCTTAATTGATTGTATAATTATTTTATAACATTTAGCGATTAATGCTATGAAAACATTTAAGATATTCACTTTGACTCATATGTGGTTTTAGGTACAATTTGAAAGTGAAAGAGCTAAATTGAGTCGAAAGTACTACATTTGAGCCGTTTTTTCGAAAATGCACACTCATTTGTCTTCATGAAGCAAAAAGAAGAAGAAAATAAGCAAAGCTTTTCAAAATAACGTTTGTT
>JANQBM010000008.1:35132961-35143332 GCA_025594535.1 Erythroxylum domingense
TGCTTAAGAGATTTCTATTAATACAATTTCAGCATTTGCTTAAAAAAAAGAATATTTGTTTTCCAACTGAAAATGAAAATATTTTTAAGAATGTTTTACAGTACAAAATATCAGTCAAGTGTGATCACATGCAATGTAAATGATAAAAGGACTAACAACTTATCGCAGAACAGTGCGAACGGGACAAGTGTTTGTATGATCATGAGAGTATAATTGATTTCTAAAAATCAAATTTAAGTAATAAAAGATTTGACTGAAAGATAACAATAGTTTTAAATCTAATAGGAACTCCTATCATAACTATGATCTAATTTTTTGACTTGGCATTAAACAAGTCTTGCAAAAAGAAAGAAATGGGGAAAACATTATGGACTCCAAACCGTGCTTCCCATATGTTCTAATGATAGGAGAGGATTGTGGGGGATATTTGGGATTGAGTATGACAGCCGAATGTCGTGCCACTAATTATGACTTCTTGAACATTAAAAATTTCAACCCTCTCAATCCCCATGTGAGTCGATGAGCTCCAAATGGCCCCATTGGTCCCCCACGCACCAACTTCTTTATTCCTTTCAAAGCTTCAATATTTGATAAGTAAACAAATCAAAAACCCTTCAAACACTTCAACCCCGACAAATTGGCAGATACTTCCCATTCTAGCTGTCATAGAAACTTGGAGAATTGAATAATGGACCTGAACTGGAAAACAAATCCTGCGACATTAAACATTGCGTGAATGATTCCAGAAGTTCTTTACTGGCTAATAACTAGAAGTGAAGGAGCAGGGACTCGTAGACGCATCCACGTCTGGTTGTGCATCCAGTACCTATAAAATTTTACGGCATCAGCTAACCACTGCTAACCTTCTAAATGAAAACTTCAGGCCAATTAATGTATCATTTTGGCGCAGAACTGCTAGGCTTGGAATGGGCAAACAAAAATGGTTTGATTCGCATCTTAAGGCCGCCCAATGAAAAATTCAAAAAGTAATTGTTTATCGTATTGTATTATAATAAAAAGGACGGGGTAATGCAGATGCTTCCCGACTTCCCACCGTCCGTTTTCTCGGAAGCGTTACGCGTAAAAACCATTTCTTTCTAGAATATCTCTTAATGTATTCTTTTTATTACATGTCCGGATTCCCCGGCACATCTTACATGGACGAACTTTCTGCAGCAATAGTGCGTTTGAGGGAATGTCAATTGACGTTTCATTGACCAATTCATTATCATCCCAACGGCTTTTAATGTAGTGTCCGTTGCCTGATGCTTGCTAGAACAACCAAGCCAAAAACTACCGCGGCTAAGAGAGACGGTTGTAAACCCCAGGTAAAATGAATGCATTTCAGATATTTTTTGGTGAGGCCATGAAACTGATTCGGTTGTATATAATGGTATTATCCAAAACGACTTTCATCGTTTCTTTATATAATGGCAAGTGGGTGCATTTTCAGATTAGGGAAAACGTCCAAGTCCAACCCTATTCTGTGACATTTGCTGTTGGATTCCAGCTGGCCTTTTCCTTTTCTTGCTTAGAGTGACAGCCACAGCGCCAGACCCAATAGCACAGCTATTCTCTTAACGTCAAATTTTGTTATTTTAATTTATTAGGAAATTCATATAATATTATTGGCCTGTCATGGTCCTGGTCAATTTCATATTTATTGACTTATGCTTCATCTTTTTATTTTTTTTCCCAAATTGAAAAGTTCTTCAACAGTAAAAAAATGATGGAGGACCAACGTATAGAATCAGCCAGAAAATTGCTTCGTTTCATTTTTCACTAAAAGTTATCGTTTAAGAACGTTAAAAGTGAAAGCGTTCAATACAAAATAGCTTCTTAACAAGGTTTATTATTTGAGCTGCAAATTAATTACGACAGATGTAAAGTTTTGAAGGAATGCGTATGTTAATTTCACTAGTTAGAATTTGAATTGTATTCTAGAAAAATAATTGTTTGAAGTATTATATTTTATACTTCAACTAAATTTGTCTCCTTGTAGAAAATTACTGTCAGCTGAAAGTGACTTTGGGCTCAGCTGTTTATCTTGGATACCAAAAAGTTAAAAAGAAATATTCAAAATAATATTGGAGTTTACTTAAAAAAGCTCCAAATGTTGTAAGTTGGTTGCAGCAGTTGGATTTGAGTCAGGGTCAGAAGTCTACAAAGCCAGCTGGGCCAAGGCATTAGCTATTCTAGAATAAGAGGTAGCAGGTCTGATTAGACCAGGTAAGAAATCTCACCAATTGCAAGGAGGAAACATGCAAAACAGAAAAGTACGTGTCATTAGATAATTAATCTCAACAGTAAAAAACTTGCAATATTTTCTTTTTCTATTTTTGCAATCTATAAATTGGAATTTGATCTGCATTTCGTCATTTCTGACTGAAAGATATGGGGAGATAAAAATCTTATTTTTATTTCTTACATGGAAAATATTTAATGTTTTAAGACCAACATTAAGATTGAAAAAAATCTATCGAGATAACTTTTAGGGATGGAATTATTTGGTTGGGTGTGGTTAGGACTTGTAGATCCTACAGTGGAGCTATAGTTTGAAATCCCACCCCTATACTTTGTCCACATTTAACAAGACGTGACATTATTATGGTACCTAAATTAACCACATAAATTCAAATAATATTTTAACGTAAAAATAAGAATTTGCTCCAAGGATAAAGTTTAACACACAAACTTTGGTGTTACAAATATGCAACAGAAATAATAACTTTTGTGTTCCGTGCTCATCATATCATAACTTCTTTTCGGTTAATTAATTTAATCCTTTTTTTTCTTTCTTAACTTTTTCTGATACTCTTCACATCAAAACAAAACACATCCCTCAACTGAACAGGTAACAAACTTCAGATATGTGATAAGAAACAAGAACAAGTTTTATGGATAATATTACAATATCCTCAAATCTTCTTATCATAGCAAACTATTCATCGGCAACAAACGTACAAAAGGGGAAGGCGAAAAACAAAAAAACGAGAAAGCTTGGGGGAAAAAACGAGTAAACAGTGGGATGGAAACGAGTAAACGGAAACGCGCGTCAAAAGCGTAGGCTAAGCCCCGCTGGCATCAAATTTGTCCATACTAAACAAATTTATTAAAAATAATTATTAATATCAACTCTAACCCTTACCCATGTGAAAGATAATGGAGAAGAAAGATTCCTTTTACTACTGTTTGATATACAGTACATACTTAATAAAAAATAACACTCCTATTAAACAAACAACTCATTTTTAAAAAAATCAATTTATTGAAATTAAATAAATTGACAAATAAATCATTTACTAAACACACCAAAACGTTTCAAGATGATAAAAAAGATAACTTTTGGTCAACCAAAATTCAACTAAGAAGCTGTATGCCAAATCCCTCCGTTAACTTTTTATGTTCAATTTCTTTTATTTGGAAATAAACAAACCGTTTGTCTCATTCACACTTCCTTATTACCAAACTGAAATCACCTTTCCTAAAATCTACGGAAAACTCTGTGTGTCTTTCACCCTTTCTCTGCCTCTCTTTAGTCTCTTGCTTTAGAAGTGTGTGTGACTATGGCTGCATTTCCTCTCTCTCTTAAATCTTAAATTCTCAGAACTAAGAGAGAGACACAGAGAGAGAGAGAGAGAGAGACGGAGTAACAACAGGATTGAAGTGTTGAGTTTGTCTTGGGTTTGGTTATATAATAATGTCAGCTCCGGTACCCACTTCTCCGCCGTCCACCAACTCCACGGCCCCACCACCCGCGACCTCCACCTCTCCTCCTCCTTCCACCACCCCTTCAGCCCCACCGCCAGCCACTCCTGCATCCCCTCCTCCGACAACTCCTGCTTCTCCCCCTCCAGCGACTCCCCCGCCTCCCACTCCTTCTCCACCATCTCCTCCGTCCACCACTCCTTCACCACCTCCTCCGACGTCCCCTTCTCCCTCACCTCCGCCTCCCCCACCTTCTTCATCGACGCCTTCTCCACCTTCTCCTCCGCCGCCTCCTAATTCTAGAGCTTCGCCGCCGCCTCCGCCATCGTCGTCTAGAACTCCAGTCCCACCACCGCCGCCGCCGCCCTCGTCGTCGTCGAATTCATCGTCAGGATTATCTGAGGGGGTAATAGTGGGCATAGCTGTTGGGGGAGTGGCGATTTTGGTAGTGCTGAGTTTGTTCTGTATTTTTTGCAAGAAGAAGAGACGCAGACGTGACGATGAAGCTGCCTACTATATGCCTCCACCTCCTCCTTCCTCTCATAAAGGTTTGATCTTTCGTGACGCTGTTGCATGTATTGATCTAGTTACAGAACCTTTTTTTTTTTGTAGTCCCAAGATTGTATTTTTAGCAATTTAGATTTGTCTTTTTTGGTGGGATTTCATTGACAAGAAGTGTTGTCGCTTGAACGCGAGTACTCTGCAGTCGAAATTGAAACGTTGTAGATTTGGAAAATGATTGTTTGGCCAGATGCGTTTCGAGTTTATGTTCCGTTTGTATCTAACACGTAGAATAAGCTTCAACTGTGAAGTCAGGACATGTAAATTCTATAATGTTTTTGAACTTTTAACGATCCTGCATGAGGGTTGAAACTTGATTTTTTTTTATTGACTTTGTCGAGTTACATGCACCCTTTTGATTGCTAATGTGGATTTCAGTTAGCAGCTCACTTTCTAGCAAATTGTTCTCTGCTTGATTGTCAGATGACCCATATGGTAGTGGTGGCCGACAGCATCAACAGTATTGGCAACAAAATGCTCCTTCACTTCCTGATGTTATATCAGCAATGCCAAAGCCCAATCCCCCACCACCAGTTGCATCGAGACCGCAGAATCCTCCTGAACGGTACCCATCTCCACAACCACCACCTCCACCACCTTTAATGAGCAGCAGTGGTGGCTCCGGTTCCAACTATTCAGGGTCTGAATACCCACTTCCTCCACCTTCTCCAGGCATTTCTTTGGGTTTCTCAAAGAGTACATTTACATATGAGGAATTAGCGATGGCAACAGATGGCTTCTCGAATGCAAATCTCCTTGGTCAAGGTGGTTTCGGGTATGTGCACAAAGGAGTCCTTCCTAATGGGAAAGAAGTTGCTGTTAAGCAACTTAAAGCTGGAAGTGGACAGGGAGAGCGTGAATTCCAGGCTGAGGTAGAGATTATTAGCCGAGTGCATCACAAGCATCTTGTATCACTGGTTGGATACTGCATCACTGGATCACAGAGATTGCTTGTTTATGAGTTTGTTCCAAACAACACCTTGGAGTTTCACCTACATGGTACCTCTCATGGAATATTTTACTAGAAAAGTATTTTAATTACTTTAGCTCTTGCTGTATATTGTGATTATTTTATGTGCTTCTAACCTAGTATTTATGAAATTTTGATGACTTACCTTTGAGGTATCACTTGAAATTTTCTTTTCAAGTATAATCCTTGAATATACCTCATATAGAAAATGCATTGCAGGGAAAGGGCGACCAACCATGGATTGGCCTACTAGACAGAAACTAGCATTGGGGTCTGCAAAAGGACTTGCATATCTTCATGAAGATTGTATGTGTATCGTTATTTGTTTCATGAACTTTTCTTCTTCTCCTTTTTTTTTTTTTTTCCAATTTTCAGTCTGTTGTTCTATAAAATCATGTTATCACTATTGTTGTTATTCTTTCTTG
This sequence comes from Erythroxylum domingense, assembly GCA_025594535.1. NCBI lineage: Eukaryota > Viridiplantae > Streptophyta > Magnoliopsida > Malpighiales > Erythroxylaceae > Erythroxylum > Erythroxylum domingense. The sequence continues at coordinate 35,138,626 of JANQBM010000008.1, forward strand.
CAGGTCACCCTAAGATTATTCATCGTGACATCAAAGCAGCCAATATCCTACTGGATTTCAAGTTTGAGGCAAAGGTATTCATTTGAACATCGGTATCATGTGTTTTGGAATTAGTTTATGTTCAAAATTGGTCTAACTCTTTCAGATGCATGGGGCGATTTTATAATCTCAGTGATTTAAAGCAAAAGAATTGCTTTAATTATTCTTGTGTTTATAGCAATCCTGTCATCTGCATAGATTTTACTTATTTCTTTCTTTTACACTGTTTTTCTTGCCAGGTTGCAGATTTTGGACTGGCAAAGTTCTCATCTGATGTTAATACTCATGTTTCCACCAGGGTGATGGGAACTTTTGGGTAAGAGCAAGTTCTTTGCTATCTAATTTTATTGTGTGGTAGTTTTCCTAGATAAACAATAAAAGCACCTTTTTCTTGTTTCTTTTCTAAAAGCATCTTTCAGATATTGTGCCCTCGACAAACAACAGAAACATTCACTGCATTGTGTTTGGCATAGATTTACAGAAAATTAGTTTCGAGGTTGACACCACAAAAAAAAAAAAAAAACTCTCAAGTGCTTTCTGTTCCTGTGCTCACATGCGGATCTTACAGGTATCTGGCTCCAGAATATGCTTCAAGTGGAAAATTGACTGATAAGTCGGATGTTTTCTCCTTTGGGGTCATGCTCCTGGAGTTGATTACTGGACGTCGACCTGTTGATCAGTCTTTCATGGACGACAGTTTGGTGGACTGGGTGAGCTATTCTTAACTTTATCCATGCGACATACTGAAAAGACAAATTTAAAACAAAATGCACTACATGTATGTTATTATTTTGGAAAAAAAAAACTGTACTAAGATTCCAGATTGGGGCTTAAAGTAGGGGACGAAATATGAACTTCGTTATGATTTGTACCGCAGGCAAGGCCTTTACTCACACGGGCTTTGGATAGACAAAATCCTGAATGGGCTAAGGAAAGCCTTGATTCTTTGGTTGATCGGAAGCTTCAGAAGAATTATAATCTTGATGAGATGCTTCGCATGGTATCTTGCGCTGCTTTCTGTGTACGTCATTCGGCAAAACGTCGGCCTCGAATGAGTCAGGTAACTACTGTAACCTGTGTCTACATATTTGTTATGGAACGGGTATTAATTTGGACCCACTTATTAGATGTCTGGACTATGGAATTTCTATGCTTCCTGCTAGAAATGCTACTAAACCCAACCGATATCTTCAAATTGAATTGAAACAGGTAGTCCGATCCTTGGAAGGAGACTTATCTCTGACCGATCTCAATGAAGGAATTATACCTGGACACAGTAGTGCGCACTCTGTAGGCAGTTCAGACTATGACAGCGGCCAATACAAGGAGGACATGAAGAAGTTTAGACAAGCGGTATTGGGACGCCAGGATGTTGCAAGTAGTGAATACAGTGCAGCTACGAGTGAATATGGTCAGAACCCTTCTGTTTCAAGCAGCGAAGGTTATAATACACGAGAAATGGAAATGAAGAAGATGGACAAGAACAGCCAATGGATTTAGTGGAAGCTCATAAGCAATTGACCCCTGATTTTCCTGTAAAGAAAGACCCGGCCCTCTTCTTTTCTTATTATTTTTACTTTACTTCAATGTCCATTGATTGCGAGAGTGACTTGTTTTGTGATACAAATAGCACAAATTCTTTTTTTTCCCCCCTTGTCGCACATTTAATGATATATCCATTTGGTGGTATTATGTATTTAGTAGTTACGTACATGCAAGAAATTAATAATGAAACATTTTGTATGATTCTTTTATTCATTGCTCAAAGGCTATTCAACTAGTTCGCTGCCATTTTCCCTTCATTGTGGTACGTGGCTGTTTCATCCATGGATTCAACTGAGGTATGCATAGTGGTTGGGTTAATAAATGCAATCAACTGTGCAAAAAATGGAATGAATAAGTTTTAAATAATAGTCGTGGATGGGGGTAATTGATTTTAAGAATTGTATTGTTTTTCAAAGTTTTGAAATTGGTTTTTTATCTTATTTCTTAGAATCATGAATTTTTAGCAAAATAATAAAAAAAGAAACCAAAGTCTTATGAGTTGGATGAGAACGGGTGTAACGTACCTTTTCCTTGGTTTAGCGTCAAAGATGACCTGGCAACTGATGATAGACATCACCCACCATCCTTCTTGGACTGAAAACTCAAAACAAATACAAGGGCAAAAGACCAGATAAGGCGGAATGAAGAGTGTGCTTTGCCACAACGTGCGAGCAGTCTGACCCCAGCCAACGAAAAACATTCTCACAAAACGTTTAAAAGGTGGGGTGTTGTTTTAACCATTTTATTCCAGAGTTCCTCTCCACCTAACTAAGGATCACAAGGACCGAACCCATAAATAAGTGAAACGAAAAGAACAATTTTAAAAACCCTCTGTCTATTCATAAGAATACCCTTTCAATTCAAAGTCAGTACAAACAAATTGCAATATAGTGGGCAAGTGGGTATCCTCGACGTATTTAATCCTGCCAAGATTTGCTCTCATTGCAACGTGACTAGATCATGTATCTATGACTTTTCCAGGGCTTGATGGTCAAACAAAAATGGCAGGAGACAGCTTGTGGGTTCGATTTCTTTATTCCTTTTTGTACCAATTCCAACTTCCGGTGTTCATTTGTAACGGTAGCATCCAAGTTTAGACAGCGAACTCGCGTGCGCCAAATAACACATGACAGCGTTAGTTTGTGATGCTTTTCACGTTTGCACGGACCGTGTATTCCCAGCGGGATACACAAAATCAAGATTTTTAAATTTTAATTAATAAACTACAAAATATTCGAAAGTACTTAATAAAAAAGAAAATATTTATCTCTTTTTAAAATTCTTTCAGATATTATAAATTATATTCAGTCATTCCATATTAATTACTTACTTCTATTCCTCATATATGCAGAATAATTTATTTCAAGTTTTACAAATATATCCAAATATTATTCATTTAATGCAATTTAAGTATGCAATGTAAAATTAACGAAGTTTATGTTTAATATAACATATATGTATTAATATTCTTCCTTTTAATCAGTAATTAATAATTTCTTAACGAATCTCGTTATTAATATTTAATATGTTAATGCTATAAGTATATCACTTAGTTATTATTATTTTATTCTACTTACGTACGTAAATTTTTTTAAAATTAAAATGAATAGATTAAAGATCTCCAAAAGGAATACAAGGCGAAGCTAAGTACAAGTTCATAGTTTAAAGTCTTGTTCAACCAGAACAACCTCAATCAGTAAAAATAATTGTTCAATATATACATTGTAAAAGGAGGGCAATGAGGACTTGAATAACCATAATTAATAGATAATTATAGATAGAGAAACTCTCAAAGGCTAATTTAAGATATCAGCTTGAGCATCTCTAAGTAATTACATAAAAGGGACATTTTATTTTAAGGATGTAGAGGGTAGACACTATTGGAGAAAGAATGCCCCAATGGATATTCATTCTCAGTGATGGATCATGGATCCCTGATATGCTTGAGGGTTCGTTTTAGATTGAGAGCAAGATTCCATTTGGATAATATGTTCATACCGCTATCTTTATGTAATCCATTGGCAATAATAAGTTCTTTAACCAAATTAACTGTGAGCTAGCTCATATATTGTATATAGAACAGTTTAGAATATATTTAAGTTCCTTTCTCTCTAAATTGTATAAACAATGCAACTTAGAGCTAATTTGAATATTTTTGTCTCCTTTAATATCTTAAGATTCGAGATCAACTCACTTCTTTACATTAGGCTTGTCAATAGGTCGGGCTAAGCCAGGGCTAAAAATAATTTTGGGCGGGCTTGATCCATGGCTTGGGCAGACCAAAATGGTTCGTAGCCCGTGGCTGGGTCGAGGCCAACCAACCGCTGATAGGCCTGTGGCCCAATCGGACTAGCTTCCGTAGGCCATGGGCAACCCGTTGAGCCTTAGTCAGCCTGGTCATTTAATTATTTTTAAATTATTTTTATATATTTATTTTAAGACAATTATAAAAAGTTGTATTTTTAAAATTCATAAATTATAAATTATAACATAATTATTTATAATAAAATGTAAGATGAAATTACTTATAAATTATACAAAAATATTTATATAAAATAAAAGATATAAAATACAAACTAATTTATATTTATTAAAAATATATAGCAATGATAATGTTGTCATAATTATTTCCTATACAAACAAGTCAATTTAATTTTAATTTTGTAATTTCATTATAACAATTAATTATAATGTAAATGTAAAAAAGTTATTATCTAAGTACAACAAATTTATTTCAAATATTATTTTTACGTGTTTAATAAATTATTATACTTCTTTTTAATATGATTTAAAAATATACTTTTATTAAATATTATTGTCTTTTCATATTATATCTATTATTAAATAATCATTGTAAATTTTTTTATTTTATTACACATATTAAAAGAAATTAATTAATATGATAATTAATCTTAACACATTTAAACTTTTTATCTTATTTTTCATATTTAGACAATATATACATTAGGCATATATGTATTTATATTAATCTCAAAATAAATTAATCACTTTATTAATCCTAATATATCAATTCCAAAATAATATATAAGTAATTGAGTTATAAAACAAATAAGTACAGTTTATTATATTGAAAATAACCATTATTTTATTAAAACTAGAATA
>JANQBM010000008.1:35174466-35184467 GCA_025594535.1 Erythroxylum domingense
AACCAAAACTAAAAGTAAAAACAAAAAACTCAAATAAATTTTTTTACTACATTAAAAAATAAAAACTAAAAATAAAATAGAAACAAACCGTGAATCCTAATCTTTTAAAGGTTAGTATAATAAAGCAAACGATAAATAATTATGCAATTGGATCCTCTTTCTCCATGACAAATGGTACGGAGTCCAAGATTCAAAAGTTACTGAAATTTCTTCAAACTATTTGGATTCTCTCACTTATATGCATAAAGTACTCAATTGGGTAAGAGCTTATCTTGAAACAATTGTATAATAATCAAAAACACTATTAGAGAAGTTCTCCAATTGTACAAAAATCAACAACACTAATAAAGAAGATCTAAGTGCAATTTCTATCAACTTGAAATGCCATCAGACCAAGAATTTAGATTATGTCCTTACCTAGTAAAGCTCCTCCACCAAGTGCTTGATCCATTGTCATCTCCTTTTCTGTAAATTCATTTCCAAAGAAAATGGTTGGATTTTGAAATTTGCCTAACTATCTACCTCTCCTTTAAATATAAACGCAGCCATGCCTTATATAGTTTGGGTTAAATTTACATAAACTTACCATCTAATTCATTGGAATTGGATCCATGTCAAGGATATCTATATACTTTAGACTTTAAAGATTGGTTAAGCCAATAACCAATGCAGCAAACAATTAGGGTTATCTCATGGAAAAGAAGACTCTAAGCTTTAAATGGAACCTACCGTATATAGATTCATGGAGCTACTAATAATTGATTGCTACTATTTGCCCCTATCTTCCTATTTAGATTACTAGTAATGTAATATATGCACAAGCTATTGATGCATTAGCTGTGCACGAGGAAGGAGAGCAATAGAGTGATCATAGGAAGGGACCTCCTCATGATTTGTTGAATGTGCTAAAGGAAGAGGATGCACTTCAGCATCTCCTTCCATCTAGTTGGTTTGTGGATACCTCAGTTAGGCCAACTTTGGAATTATCAACAGTGGCTTAGTCATTATTGACTAGTATGAGGGGTTAGGAGTGTTAGTGGATGACATGGACTTGATAGTGGTAGTGAACCATACACCCATCGCTATTAAGATATTACAGGTGATGTGGAGGCCAAAATCAAAGCGAATAGCTAAGAATAGCAATTTGTCGTTATAGGTGGGCCACCACAATCCATTAAAGGGACACAGATCTAGGAGGATCAAACTGCTAGTCCAAATAGACCACTGACCCCACCGCCACCCACTATCCACATCTACCCCAATTGCCTAGCCAAGCACATTAACTTACAGAAAGAACTATATGCATTGGTTACGTTACACTATGGTGAGGATATCATAGCACTTAGAAATGGAGATTTTACCTCCATTAGTTCAACCAGAGGAATTAGTTGTGTAGAGCACAAACTTACAAAGCCAAAGGATGATAAAACAGTGCCAAACAAGCCTAGAAACCCTAAGAAGCTATTTAGAGAGAAGGATGTGAAGGTGTAAATTACAGAGAGCTAAAGGAGATTATTGTGATGATGGAAGAGGAGACTACTATTCCTTATAATGATATGACGATAGTGGATAATAAGTCTTTGATTAGAAGTCTCGTAAAGACAGTTTCATTCAATAATTTAGACGATTAGCAAACGATAGTTATGTGCCACCACTAATAACCCATTCCCTTCTGCAGGATTTATGATTTGTCTTTTGTACTCTTGTTTTTCATTTTTGTGAATATTCTTGACCATATATGTACATATAATTTTTGGTATTATTACTTTTTTACTGGTTGTCTGTAGAGTTCTCTCTATATTCTAATAAGTATTTTCAATAATAAATCAATGGAATGGAATTTCTTCTAAAACTTTGACAATGTGACTCATATTTGCTAAGTTCAAGTCCTCTATTATATTATTTTTCACTTTATTATTTTTTTATTCTTACATTTTTGAAACATTGAGTACAATTTTTACTTTAAATGTGGATTAGAATCACTCAACGATCCTAATGTAAATTCTAAACATGTCTCTACTAGAGATGTAGACCAAATTGCTTCTGTTGATACATCAAACGCTATTCCTATTGACCTGCAATGGTTTGAATGAGTAGATTGGAGAACCAAACTCCCATTACAACTGCCTGTGTTGCAAAGTCGAGCTCTATTAATACAGATTCCCCTGCAGTCATTCTTGAAGATATAACAGCAGTGAATTATGCTTCTACAAGTAAGCAACTCCTTAGCACCTTGACACACACTCAATCTAGGCCTAAAACACCTACACACTCACGTTACCATCTGTTAACCATAGAAATTGCTTTAGAGCTTAAGGAGCAAAACTAGACTTTCCAACTAGTTGAAAGGCACAGATCATAGCAGAGCAAGAATAAAGGCTCCAAAACTAATAATCATCTCTAATATGTCAATTATTGTTTGGAATGCCCGAGGATTAAATTGCCCTACAAAGTAAGTTACTTTATGGGATTTTGTTAGGAGGGAAAGGCCTCTATTAGTAGGATTACTTGAAACCAAAATAATGTTAAAGAATGTTGTTAATTTTTCATTTCCCTCGAGTTGGTAGACGATTACCAACCATACAAATCATTTTCTTAGTGGAATCTTTCTTTGTTATAAGGCTGATGAGGTGCATTTGGAGCTCCTTTATTCCACAGACCAATTATTGCATATAAAACTCTCATTCTTTTGTGAAAATTACGACATTATCACCTTCATTCTTTATGCTAGCAATTTTAGTCTCCAACGAGTTGTATTGTGGACTGATCTAAAAAATCTCAGTAGGGATATTCGATTACCTTGGCTGATATATGGGGACTTTAACTCTATCTTGTATCAATCTGAGGCTAACGGAAATTGTAATCCCATAAATTATTCTAAAGAACTCAAAATCTATGTGGATCAATTGGGCGTGACAGATTTAAGGTTGGTTGGTAACAAGTATACTTGATCCAATCAACAAAGCTCACATTGGTTCATCCAAAGGAAACTTGATCGAGCTTTAGTGAATGACAGATGGCTTACACAATTTCCCAATAGCAATGCAAACTTCCTTAACCCTTTAATCTCAGACCATACCCCAATCTGAATAGAAAACCTGTTTCATTTGACAGCTCAAAAATTCCCATTTAGATTCAACAATTATTTGATCAACTTACCAAGTTTCTTTAAAGCTTGCAGGAGAGGCTCAGAATGCTTTTTTCATGACACCAAGCAGTAGATCTGCATCCAGAAATTGAAAGCTATTAAACAGAAATTGAAGTGGTTACAATCTTTGAGGGAATCAGTTGATCATGCATTGTCCAAAGCTCGGGAAGACCTTACCAAAGTTTAATGAAAACTTTCTCTACCCCCTCACAATCTACAACTCCTAGCAACTAAAAAATAGGCATTATCTCTCTATATGCTCTCTATCTAAAACTATCACTCATTACTTCAACAAAGAGTAAGAATGATTTAGCTTAAAGATGGAGACCAGTGCACCAAATTCTTCTTTAATTTTATTATGGCTCATAGGAATAGAAATCAGATCAGTTTGATTACTACAAATGAAGGCCTTAAACTCCAAGACCATCAGGAAATTCAGGAAGAGGTGGTGAATTATTTAAAAAATTTGCTTAGTCCTTCCACATCTACTCTTATCCTCCATGACAACCTTTTGGACATCAGTTCTAAGAAAATAACTTAGGAAGCCATAAACTTGTTAACTAAAGTAGTCGATGATCAGGAGATCGAGGAAGCATTGACTAAGTTGCATGGTAAGAAATCACCAGATCTAGATGGCCTTAATGGTTTCTTCTACCATAATACATGGAATATAATAGGTTCCTTTGTTAAGCAAGCAATGAAGGAGTTTTTCACTAAGGGCGTGCTACTTCAAGAAGTTAATTAAACTTTCTTTTGTTTGATTCCGAAAACTTCTACTCCTGCTTCCTTTAGTGAATTCAAACTAATATCTTATACCAATTTCCTATATAAAGTGATCTCAAAGATCCTTGCATCTAGATTGAAACATGTTCTCATCCTACTCATCAGTGATAACTAAAGAGATTTCATTAGTAATCGAAAAATTGGTGATAACATACTGAATGTACAAGAATTACTCCATAGATATTCTCGAGCCAATTCACCTCCAAATTGCACCATCAAAGTTGATTTTTATAAGGCATTTGACAGTGTGCTTTAGAGCTTCTTATAGAAAATCATGGAAGTTTTTGGTTTCCCAGTTATATTCATTAATTGGATTAAGGAATGTTTCTCAAAGTCTCCTACTCGATCTTGATTAATGACAATCCTTCAACCTTTTTCTAGGCTGGGAAAGGACTACGGCAAGGGGATCCTATCTCTCCCTACCTCTTTATCATGTGCATGAAGATGCTTAACACTATCATTTGATATAAAGTGGTAACGAACTCAACTTTCAAATATCATTCAAAGTGTAAAAAGCTTGTTTTAGCTAACCTCTCTTTTGGAGACAATTTATTAATTTTTTGCAGAGCCACCCCTGATTCAGTTTATAGCTTCATGAAAGATCTAACTAGGTTTAAAGAAATCTCAAGGTTAAGTATTAATCTCAATAAGAGTCACCTAATATTTTCTAATGGCGCTACTCTAATGGTCTCAAGCATAGTCTTGCTTACCGGAATGGCAAAGAAGCCTCCACCTCTACTTTATCTGAGGCTCCCAGTTTCGACTAGGAGATTAACAATCCTATGTTATCCTCTTGTTGAGAAAATTCAAAAGAGAATAGGATCTTGGGTGAATGAATTCCGTTCATTTGCAGGGAAATTTCAGCTTATCCATTTGGTTCTTAGCTCTTTGCATGTTTATTAGAGCTCACATATTTTTCTTACCAAAGGGGTCATCAAGTCGATTGAAAGGTTACTCAAGGATTTCTTATGGAATCATACGATAGGAACCAAAAGTTATGCTAAAGTTAAATGGTCAAACATTTTCTTTCCAAAGGTCAAAGGAGAGTTAAACATCCCTTCAATGAAACTCACTAACCATATCCTCATCTTGAAATGATTATGGTGGATTCTTGAAGATAGGTAAATGCTATGGATATGTTGGTTCATTCTTATTTCCTTAAAGGAAGAAGTATCTGGGCAGTCAGTAAGACTAATAGCAATTCTTATTTTCTAAACTAGTGAATTCATTTGAGGAACCTTGTTTAGAAATAAGTATCTTGCACCATTGGCAACGGGAAGCTTATATCTCGATGGTTTGATAATTGGACAGGTCAATGATTCTTACTCCAATCTTGACATTTACTTAGAGATTCTATCTCCTTTCCTCTCCATAGTACAATGGATTCCTTCATCAACAACGGCTGTTAAAATTTTCTAGACAACCTTAGACACCTGCAACCTCATTTCTCTTTGTCTCTCTCTCAGGATACATTCTTTTGGCATAGCAAGCCAACTTATGAATTATTAAACAAAGTCATTTAGGACTTATAAAGGGTGAGGAAACAACAGTTATTTTGGTATAGAATCTTTTGGCATAAAATGATCTTACTGAGAACATCCTTTATATTATGGCTCACTATACAAAACTGGTTGAATACAGTTGAATAGATCCGTTATTTGAGCATCAATCCCCTATGTCCCTTCTGTCAACTCTGGGAAGAATCTAGAGATCATTTATTTTTTTATGTATATGGTGACTAATCAGGTATGGAGAGTTGTTCTCATGTGTTACGATTGCCTTATCCAAGAGAACAATTTCTCTATTATTGTTCATTGCTTAGCAACTCAGACAGCTACAAAGATCTCGTCCCACACAATATTTGTTAGCATGTGTGTCCAATATATATGGAAAGAGAGAAATGCTAGGTGTTTTGAATCCAAGTCCAAGGCTATAGACAATCTTATATCTGAAATTCTAGACAACATCAAAGAACTTGTGGTGCTACATAGCATTCCCACCAACATCAACATTCTTTAGTTTTTTCTCTCGATTATGTTATGTTTGGTTAGCTAATTAGTATCTAATATTTCATGTTTTAAAAGGTATCCCCCTAGATATGTTGTAAGCCCTTAACTATCTTTTTCCTATAAATGCATTTTATTCTTTCCTTTTTTAAAAAAAGTTTATATATTTTATCATGATTTTCTCAATAGGAAGAAATTATTTAAAAAATTCTTTCAAGGATACTATAGGAGACATTTTATTATAAATTTGATTATTTTGGAATTAACATATGACTAGTTATGATTGTTAGTCAATAAATGGGTTCAATTTGTTTTATTCATTTGGAGAATGAATACTCGATGAGCATTATGATATCCTTTGTGTAAAATGCATATGTGTCAAGTACTTCATACTTCTTTTAAGCATTTTATTGTCTTAAAAATAGTAAAAGAGCATAATTTCACTCCACTCATTTCGTACTAATAAAAATGTTAAAGTTAAAAAATGGTGTTAGTTTGCATTTCAGATAGTAACCTAATTGAGTAATCAAGAGTATTTATAATAAGGTGTTTACTCTCAAGCAAAGAGGTTAGGTAATTGTTTAAACAAACTCCTAATACTTTAGCTTTTTTATTAATAAAGGGTGTGGATATTTTTAAAATCTGAAGTGTTTTATCTTGTTTATGTTCAGTTATGCACATAATTGAATTTTGTGATACATGTTGAATTTTGAAGAACCATAAAGTGAATTTAATCAACTTGTGAATTAATACAAGTAGTTAGTTGCATAGCATTTTTATGACGCATAAGATTCATTGAGTAATTGAGAATCTTTAAAGTTATATTTGATTTTTTAAAAGACTTTCCAAGATTATCTTTTTTCTTAGTTTGAATGATGGAATTAGTTTGTTTAAGGAAAAGAAACTACTTAAGTGTGGGAGAGTTTGATGTATGCTAGTCATACATTACTTTTATCATTATTTATATAACAAATTTCTTGTATTTTGTATGAATTTAGAGGAAATGGTATATATTTTAAGAAGTATTTTCATTTCAGGTGTTATTTGTACCCATATAAGAAAAATAAGAGAAATTGGAGAATAATTTGTTTGACTTGAAGTAAATTTGGAAGATTTAGAGGAGCATTAAACATAGAACTTATACGACACCATGTTGAGGCCATGTTAAAAGATGGTCAATTTCGTTTCTCCTTCACATCCTTACTTACCCTCATTTTACTCCGTAGATAAAGAACATGAAACCTTATACAGTGTAGGTCCAATATTAACACTGAAGATTTTTAGAGAATGATAAGTGAAACAAAGGCTAGCTAAACAAACCCATGTTAAGTTTGTGTAGCTCATTAAAAGACTAGGCTTATATTTAAAGAGAAATAAGGTATAAAAGAAAAGATATTTTTGGCTAAGAAATATAGGAAAGTAGTGGAAAGTCGACAAGTTGTTGTTTTACATTAGTTATTGATCGAGATAAATTCATTCTTTGATGATAAAACAAGATTCCAAAAAGATCCCCTAAAGATTCAATATTTAAAAATAAATATTTCTTTTCTTTTTCTATTGTTTCTTTATTGCTATTCTTTACTTAATTATGAGCTATACAAATTATGGAATTAGGTGAGATAAACCTAGGATGTAATAATTTTTATTTTATCTTTGATTTAATAAAATCCTTGCTTTCTTATTCTTGTTTTTATAATTGATTGAATTGACAAAGTGACAGTGAAAGACTCAATTATTCGATTCATTTATCAAGATTTTAGAGATAATATGTGTGGCTAGATTATGACATAGATAAATAATGTTAAGCATGAGCTATTTGAAAGAAAGTCGCAAGATCTTCTTATGTTAGGGTAAAATTTATTAAGAGAGTTCATAAAGAAAATTAATATGTTCTTAGGTTGTCTTGATTTAAAAGGGAATTTAGTTGATGAACCTATGAATAAGGGTTGTAAATCTTGAGAAATAATATAATCTAAGAATTCTAACTAGTCTAAGAAACTAGAAGTATTCACTAAATCAAGGTGAAGTTTAATATGGTAAAGTCCTAGGGGATTTCTTACTCAATTCTAACTCATCCATAGATTGATTTATTCTTGATCATATTTTTTTAATATTCAAATTGATTTATTTTATTTCTTATTCAATCATTCATAATTGTTGTTTTAGCTTAATAAGTTTATAGATAGTTAGGAATTAGTTGATAGTCCTCATGGGATTGAATTGTACTCATTTGTGCTAACTACAGTTACATTGTTGACTTATGAAAACAAACAATCATTTTCCTATCTTAGATTGTAGATATTCCTATGAGGGTTATTATATTGTCAATGGTAATTCCCTAAGTAGCCAACTTGTTTAGTTTTCCTAGAAATGAATTTCCAACTTGACAACTATTGACGTTATATCCTTCCTACATCATTCATATTATAATGTTTATATTTGTTAGTCTTGGGTCTCAGTTCTTATTTCGCAGTGACAAGGCGCCAATATTGGGGGAACTTATATATATATATATATATATATATATATATATATATATATATATGGGGTCAGTCAAATCGTCTGCAGGTATATAAACTGCTTGAATAGAAGTTATAGACCCTTTTTTAGTATAAGTAATTCGTTCTTATAAAGAACCCATTTTGGTACTAAGGATGGGTTGATAAACCACAGTGGAAGACATTCTACCCAATAAGGCAGATACTTCAGATCCTGCTTGTATGAAATGGAAGATATTGTCGATAAATAGCAATACGTCTTATTCATTAACATCTCGGAAATATTCTGCCATAGTTAGGGCAGTCAAACCAACTCTCATACGGGCTCCCGGTGGTTCATTCATCTGACCATAGACTAGAGCCACTTTTGATTCTGCAATATTTTCTTCATTAATTACTCCAGATTCTTTCATTTCCATATATATATATATATATAACATCAAGATAGAAAGAATTAAATTTCTTGGTGGGAGTAAAAACAAATAAGCAAACAAATAAATAAAAATAAAATTAAAAGAAATTCACGATCGTGTATTTGAATATGTCACAGCTGTGACATCAAGGAGTCATGGGCGTGAGCCAGAAGAGTCATAATTGTGTTTATATAAGATCGTGACATTTTATGAATAGTGGAGGTTCATCGCGATCGTGCATTCATGAAAAATTGGGGTTGTCACAATCATGTATGTGCACGATCGTACAACCCTAACTACATACTCCTACATCAAATCATCATAACTTTCAATCCTGAAGTCTAAAAATTATAAACTTTATGTCTTTAGAAAGCTAAGAGAAAGAGCTACAACTTTCATGAAGAAAATTTTGTCTAATTCTGCCTAGATCGATACAATTTATTCATTAAAAATTCAGAATATATTTTTATCCCCTATTTTCTCTCTACTATTAATATACATTCCTACAAAAACATAAGACCCAAATCTAACAATCATAGACTATACATATATAACTCCCAATTCAACTACTTGCTTAAGAATATTTATCCAAAAGCCATTAAACATTTAACAACTTATTCCCAACACAATTGACATTAACAAAAAAGAAATTTCTGCACATATACAAAAGAAGTTCTTCAACCCTTCTTTCATTCATTTCTCCACAAGACAGAATTTCATCTCTCAGATGTTGCAAAGTTTATACATAACTTCAATTACATATTCAGAGTTAGCACAATAGTATAATACAAAAAAATACAATCATGAATACTCATGTTTGATATGCCCCTAAAGTACTAAAAAGTTTCTAAACTAACTTAGTTACAAAAATAGAAATTCTTAGAGTCAGCCTAAGTTTTTGCAAGGCTCAACGTTGATCTGCTATTTCTGTACTTGAGAAGTGGAAAGATAATGAGGTGAGTTGGGAAGCTCTGGCTAATACGTTTATACCTAGCGATAACAAACCACACATATAATCAAGCATATAGACACACACACACACACACACACACACACACACACACACACACACACACATATATATATATTCATTTCATATTAGTCTTAGCAAATCACATAAATCAGATCATATAATCATTTAATAATCAAACCA
>JANQBM010000008.1:35289081-35299460 GCA_025594535.1 Erythroxylum domingense
GGAACCTGAGGGGCTTGAACAACATTTATGAATACACGAACTACTTTTGATGGATTTGAAAACAAGGTAACATGAAAGAAATAATTTAAGTGAAATGATGAGTTTTGGGGGTGAAACACATTGAAGCAAGACTATTATTGCAAGTTGTCTTATAAGAGAACGAGAGCGGGAATTTTCCCACTTATCACTCTTCTACATATCATTGCTTACTAGTTTATTTCTTATGAATTTTGGACCATTAAATACAAGGTGGTCTAACAAGTTAGGGTAAAGGAAGCTGCACCTTTTCCACATAAGAAGTCTTAAATTTTACCATTGTCTATCAGCTCAAAGTGGAAGCTAACCATTAATGTTCCTTTAGTGCCGTGGATTGATACTTTTGAGTCATTGATTAGCATTTGTATCCGTTTGAGATCATCTAAAATCCCTTTAATTTTCTAGGTATTTAAAAGGTAGCTGAAGGAATTTAGACCTTTAATCAACCAAAAATCAAATCCCTTTCATCTATTGCATCTCATAAATATCCTCACTACTAAAAAAACAAAAGCAATTTTACTTTTAGACTCTCTCTCTCTCTCTCTCTCTCTCTCTCTTTATCTCTCCCTCTCTTTCTCTGATAGAAATCAAGCATCTACTTCTCAAACTCTAAAAGTTACTGCAGATCCTTTAAAGGATATTAGAGTACTATTGACATGAAGTAAGGCCAAGAAGACTAAATAATCCCTCATTAACTTAATGGTGGATCTGTATGCAAGAGGTGAGGCTTTTGATTGGTTGTTTATGTACCAATCAACTTTTGATTGGTTGTTTATGTACCAATATTGATTTTACTATAAATGCACGACATACCTATAGCTAGCACAAGCAAGTACGGGTTGATCCCATAAAGACAATAATTACTAGTAATTACCTCTCTCCTATTATCTAGCTTAAATTTTGATTTTGGATTTTAATAAAGAAATTAAACTTAAACAATTAAAATAAAGTATGAAATAATAATGAACATAGAAACAAAAGAAGTCACTTAGAAAATAGTCAATATTAATAATTAGTGTCTAGCTAATGAATCCCACTAAAACCATTAGATAATTAACCTTTTTATTAAGAAATTGTTTTATTGACTATTGAATCGTGTAAATTCCTATCTTATGCTAATAACTCTTTCGATAATAGCAACAACTAATCTATAATTTTATTAACTGAAATTATTCAGGTTAAAGCTTCTAGTATTGCTTATTAACTGAAATTATTCAAGTTAAAGTTTCTAGTATTGCTCTATCAATTTATTGATTTCATTATTATATTTGACCATAATCTAGAGGATATCATTAGGTTTACAATCAACTCCTTTTAATTATGGTAGATTTATTCACACACATGAGTTCTCAATCTCTATGTTATGAAACCAGATTATGTGCTAATATTTTAGATCTATTAGAACATATATAAAATACATAACTGAATCACAATAGATCAATTAAAACAATTGCATTAAATAAAAGAATCAAAAAAATATTGTAGCACAAACTAGGGTTCATCATACCTACACACTAAAAAGTGTTTAGCTACACATAATAAAATATGAAATCAAAGATAAATTGGAAGAAAAATGAATAAAAAAAAAGAGTTCATAATTCTAAATCTCTCTTTCTCTTCTCTCAAATGTTCTTGCAAATTTGAGATTTGATGTTGTAGTCTATTGGATGTTTTGAAGATTTCTTCGTATTTTCCACTTCTCTGGATCAATATCATCCTTTCTGAATGTTCTTCACGTTTGAAATCATCTTTAAAAGTCTGTTATCCTCAATTGACCATTGCTCACGTCTTTTTATAGTAAATCTTAGGCTTCTGGGTAATACATAATTTGATACACAAGTATGTATTAGACTGTGTATATTCCAAAATCTCCTGAATCTGCATAGGCTGAGAGACTTACACAATCTCAGACACAACCATTTATCTCTACTTTGCTTCAAATCTTCGTATTATGCCCCATTTTCATTCGAATTCTTCTCCTTTTTGTCCATAAAGGTAATTATAACCTATAAATGCACTTGGAGCAAATTAAGTATCAAATATACAATAAAACTAGAAAATATCAAGCAAAATACATCAGATATATGTGTATAAATATAGTCAAATATGCATATATTAGCTTTATTATTTAAAAAGGTTTAAATTAGACCCACTATGATGATAAAAAACAAGGAGCAAGATGAAGAATCATGATTATAAAAAGTAACTAGTGCCACATTCAAAGGATAATTGACACCAATCTGGTATTAATTATTAGTGTTAAGAAATATAATGTAATTGACATTACATTCATACCCATAACTGACACTAGTATTTTACAAGATCTTATATACTAGAGTTTCAGAACAAAATCAATGTTAGATTTTAACTTAAAACTAGTGATAAACTCGTCTTTGGTTTACATATTAATTTTCTAGAATAAAATTGATGATGATTGTTATCTAAGACAAGCATCATAAGTGTATTATAACCAGCTAGATTTTTGTTATTTTAAGTGGTTATTTACTTTTATAACTCTGATTTTAAAGGATTCATGCCTATAAAAGATTTTTCTATGCTTAAAATTAGGAGATTACATTAGTACTGGTTAATCAAAACCATCAAAGAGAATTATTCCATCTTTAAAGTGCTCTTACTCAAGGTTCTCTAAAAACTTTGATCTTAACTAGCTTTCTTGAATTTTTACTTTTGTTATTCATTAACCTCTAGTTTTATTTCTTTATTTACTTTAATCCTAAATTTTTTCTCTATAAGTATCTAGAAAAGGGAGATGATTTATACTAGTTTTATTGATTGAGATTTCCTAGTTTGTAAAGAACCTTTTGTCAAGAGTTTTAGGTTGTAAGTTGAGTAAAACTTTGAAAGGAATAAATGAAAGAGTGCTTTTGCTAGTAACTTTTCATATAGTTATGACAAATAAACTTGAAGAAAATCTTATCCAAAGACAATATAATTAATGAAGAGAAAAGAATGAAAATAGACTAGGAGACCTTTAGGAATGTTATCTAAGACCAACTCTAGCGAACTTTTTGACAATTTGATAAATTTAGGGAAGGGTTAGATAAACAGGGCACTATCATAGTTGGATTACAACATAATCCTCCTTTAGTTGCTAGAATGTATACGACTTTAAGGTGAATGATAGAGTTAAAGGTGTAGTCATTTACTTAAGTAAGATAAACTTAAAGGGTCATAGAGGAGGAAGAGTGAGGAGACTAGGGACATGTTTAATATAAGATGTGAAAAGGTGTATGAAGAAAGGATGGATAATAATATATGAATTATTAAGATGGAAATATCACCTTCTATAGATCCAAATCCATAGCTAGAGTGAAAAAAGCAAGTGAAGATAGATTTTTATTACTATAATTTTTAGAAAGAGAAGAATGTAAATTAGTTAATATTGAGTTTAATGACTATACAATGGATTGGTTGGATAAACAATTCTCATTAGGAGGAGGAACTTAAAAACATTTATTAGAACTTAAGAGGAGATGAAGTTAGTAATTAGGAGCGATTTATGCCAAGTTCCTATTATAATAATCTTTACCAAAGTTTGCAAACATTGATTCAAAGTTCAAATAGTGTGGAGGATTGCTACGAGGAGATGGGAGTCACCATAACTAGGACAAATATGGAGTAAGATAGAGAAGCAACAATTGTTCAATTTGTTTATGGGAAACTGCCAATGTTATAGAGCTATGCCATTATACAGAATTAGAGAATATGATATATATGGCTATGAAAAGAAATGATAGCTCAAAAGGAGGCCCACTAATCATTTTAGTATATCTAGTATATATTATTCATATGGGACAGACCTTATCTGCTCTACTTCAACGTCACCTTTCTGAATCAACTCCTTTATGGTCAAGTATTTGACCTCCAAATGCTTAGACCTTATGATATTCTTGTTGTTGTTATTGAACAACACTGCAGCAAGATTATCTCAGTATAATTGAATGGGTCTAGCAACCAAATCAACCACAGACAACTCAAAAATCATGTTTATGAGCCAAACCACCTATGTAGCAACTTCATAACATGAAACAAACTCTGCATACATGGTCGAGGAAGTAACCAGTGTCTATTTGACACTTTTCCACGACGCTGCACCATCTGCCAACATGAAAAGGTGCCCTAAAGTGGATTTGTGATCATCCAGACACATAGCAAAATCAAAGTCTATATACCCTTTGAGGTTTAAGTCGTTGAGTTTCCTGTATGTCAACGTATAATCCTTGGTACCCGTTATGTATCTCAACACTCATTTAACTACATTCCAATGGCCTATACCTAGGTTAGCCAGATATCGACCCAGCAGTCTAACAACAAATGCAATGTCTGGTCTTGTGCACAATTATACATACATCAAGCTACCAACTGCACTAGAGTACGGTACATTCCTTATAGCCTCTCTCTCAACTTCATTTTTTGGACATTGTGCCAAAGATAATTTCTCACCATAATAGATAGGTGCTACAACAAGTTTACATTTAGCCATATTAAACCTTTATAGCACTCGTTCTATATATGCTCTTTGTGAGAGGCTCAATAAGCGTTGAGATCTGTCTTGGTGAATCTGTATACTGAGGACAAAAGATGCTTCACCTAAATCCTTCACGTAAAAGTATTTGACTAAAAGTTGCTTTACGCCATGCAACATAGTCAAATCATTTTACTCATGTAAGATATCATTCACCTACAGTAATATGAAGATAACTTTGCTCCTCATAACCTTATAGTATAAGCATCTTCCGACTTTGTTTTCCACAAAGCCAAATGAGGTCAAAACCTCATCAAACTTTAGGTACTATTGTTTGGAAGCTTGCTTCAAACCATATATTGATTTATTCAACTTACAAACCTTTTTTTTCTGAAAATTTAAAAAGGAATTGATTGAAAATTGGAAGAAATGTACAATGGGTGGCCATATGTTCTAAAGACCATATGCATCAATGTGGGACAAAACGATGGCATAAAAGCTAGAACAAAATGGTGGCATACTTCTACATATAAAACCTAAACGTTTAACAATTAGGGCAAACCAAACAAGCCCTTTCGCGATCTCTATTCAAATCTGCTCAATTAGGTAAAGCGAGATGGTGACTTTGGTAAAGAGGTAAGTAGCTCCCAACTTGTCATTCCGAAGATCACCTTTAGCGCAACTTCTTACCAGCACAAGTAATATAACCGACTGCTGGATTAAGGAGTCCTTTCTCGGTTAGGCATAACATCTTGTTTCGTTCTCAAGAGGAACTGGTTTCCTTCTCAATAAGAGATGTAAACAGTCAGTAGAGAAGGGCGAAGAGGCCGGTCTACAACCTAGGTAAGATGAATCTTGAGAAGGCCCTCTTTTATAGGAAGGGTTTCCCCGTTTTTATTAATCTACGTCCATCAGGTTAAGGAGTGCAACATCAGTCTTTATAGGGTGGAAGCTCTCAGAATCGTCCTTACCATCAGGTTAGTGAGATTGATCCTTGCCCCTAAACCTTTTCCTCTGCATAGGGTAACGTTAGGTAACGAATTGTATGGCCATTTGCTGTGTGTGCTCCGTATGTCTATTTGCTCAGCATGTGTCTCTATAATCTCCATTCATTTGCTAGCTGGGGAGGGCATACCTTGATAGAGCTAGAGAAAATAATTTGCTCTAGGACTTTTTCAAAAATACACTCTTTGACTTGAATTGTTGATCTGTTGGATGTTTTGAATCTTCACTTATTCCTTTCTGTCCATATTTCTTTTATGGATGTCATAAAGAAATTAGACTAATAAGATAATTAGGAAGAGAATTTAGGTTTAGCCTGTTGAACCTCTGTATGATCTCTGTGAAAAAATATGAGTTTAGGGTCCACAAACATTTGCGTCTGATCCAGGACCAAATGTCATTTGAAAAGGGATAGTCGAAAAAGAGGTGATCCCGGCTTTCATCTCCAGAATTACACAAAACACATACCATATTAGACTCCAAGAAGGAGAGTCTATCCAAGGTACTTAGTTTGTTTAAAACAGCAAGTCATAGGAGAAACTACTAGCCTGGCCTTAGCTCTTTGTGCCATACCACCACATACCATTCCACCTTTGTGTCACTCTGTAGTAGCCACTCCTTGTAGCTCTTAGTAGTGAAAATACCTTGTGGGTGTTTTTTCCACATGTATTGATCAGGAATTAATGGGTTAGGAGAGTATGAAGGTTTTAAATGTTGAATTGCCATTGAAAAATTCTCCCAGTCTGTCTCCCTAATAATATCCTTTACTTTTGTAGTTATAGGCAGATGTCTTAGGAGCTGAACAACTAACTGATTAGTGATTAATCTGCTATTGCCTGACCAATTATCAAACCAGAAATTGACCTTCATTCCGTCCCCTACCTTGCCGGAAATTTTAGTTCTCAGATCTTCCTTTAGCTTCAGTAATTGAGATAGAACTAGGAATGGGAGGACTTAGGATTAATAGACTAAATACTCTGTCCCTTAAGGGCATAGGCTTGTAGCCATTTAACCCATAAGGTTTCCACTCCTTACAGAATTGACCAGAATTTCTTCATCCAAAGGGCTTTATTTGTCAGCTTTATAGGGATAATTCCAAGTCCTCCCTCCTTTTTAGGTTTACACATTTCTACCCATTTGACCTTGGAAAAGCCCTTATTCGATCCATCCCCACCCCCAAAGAAATTTCCTTATAAGTTTTTCTATTGTTTTGATAACTCCCCTAGCTAGCACCATCTTGGAAGACCAATAGATATGCACTGAGTTGAGTACAAAATTTATCAATTGTAGCCTTCCTCTAAATGATAGGGCATGGTTGGTCCAAGAGGACAACCTCTTATGTATTTTTTCAATGAGGGGATAGCACTCCCAAAAATCCATCTAAATTTAGTAGTCAAACCTAGATAGCAAAGAATAGTATGCTTCCTTACCATTCCTGATTTAGCAGAAACAAGAGTTTCCAAATAATCTGCACTTTAAGAAAGAGCAAATTGGCTTTTGGTGTAGTTGACAGTGAGCCTAGACATAGAGCTAAATAGATTCAGGGAATGAACAAGGATTTTAATATAAGCCTCATCAGCCTTAGAGAATAGGAAAAGATCATCTACAAAGCATAGATTTACCAATGAGACTTTCTTGCAACGGCTATGGTATTTGAAACCGGATCCCCTAGCCGTATTGCTCTTTAATAAAGAAGTTAGAGCTTCTATGCATAATATGAACAAATAAGGTGACATAGGATCTCCTTGTCAGAGTCCTCTATGCTCCTGAAATATATTTATGGGAGATCTATTAACTAGTACAGTATAGGAAGGGGAGGTTATGCAAGTTTCTACCCATTTTATGAACACCCTCGGAAACCCCATTACCTCTAGTAGCTTCAAGATAAAATTCCATTCTACACTGTCAAAAGCCTTCTTGAGATCAATCTTAAAAGCCCAATTCTTAGGAGAGTTCCTTCTCGAGTAGCTTCTCAACAATTCTTGTACTATAGAAATATTGTCACCTATTTGTTTGCCCTGTAGGAAAGCACTTTGGTTATCACTAATCAAGGATACCAAAATAGATTTCAATCTATTAGAGATAATCTTTGTTATCACTTTATAGAGGAAATTAGCACATGCAATCGGTCTATAATCCTCAAAACTTGCTGGATTTCTTTGCTTAGGGACTAAGCAAATGTAAATTTTGTTGATCTCCTTTAAGAGAGATCCTGAAGAAAAGGACTCTTTAATAGCTGCTTTCACCATAGGGCCAACCTCAGTCCATGCTTTCTGATAAAAGAAACCATTGAACCCTTCAGGTCCTGGAGCTTTTTTGGGATTCATTTGGTGGACTAGCCTTTCTATCTCCTCAACTTCCACTGTTCTAGTTAATAAGTCCTTCTGTTCATTTGAGAGCTGATTCTGAATAATAGATTCCAGATACTGAGCATTGATAGAGACATTACGAGCTGCATAAAAATCTTTGAAGAATTTCTTAGCTTCCTTCTTCATGTCCTCATACTTACTAACTCTCCTCCCATTAGGGAGTTTAATTTTCTTTATAGAATTGTAGTTTCCATTGGCAATAATAGAACTGAAGAAGATTTTAGTATTCTTGTCACCTTCTTTAAGCCACTACACCCTGGCCCTCTGTTCCGTAAGACTAGTGTGGTTGTGTAGGGCTTGTAGGCAAGCAGACAAAGCTGTTTTCTTTTGGGATAAGAGGAGGGAATCTCCAAGATTGAGGGAGAGTTTATTCTGAAGTAGGGATAGAGTATCCTTAGTGTCAGAGATAGCCTGAAGAGTATTTTCCCCCTCTGACTCTTTAGGTGCTTTAAAGATTCGCGAATATGTTTCAATTTCTAGATACATTAGAATTGAAAGGTGCTATTTACCCAAGTTGTTACTCCTTCCCTGACACAATTATGAAAATCCTCCACATTCACCAAATAGTTATTGAATCTAAAAGGATGGCACCTCTTCACATTTAGGAATAGGTCCCCCACAACCATTAGGGTATGATCAGAAACAAAGGATCTAAGAAATTGGCCTTACTTTTTGGGAAAGTTTGTAGCCATTCTTGGTTGACCATAACCCGGTAAAGCTTTTTCTGAAGTGTCCAACTAGTGGACTGCTTATTACTCTAGGTGAAAAAATGACCAGTAACCTTAAGTTCTAGAATTCCTAAATGATCAGTACATTCCTTGAAATCAGTAGAATAATTGTATAAGAAGAAATAACCTTCAGCTTCAGTTCTATAGAGAGTAGAATTAAAATTTCTAGTTATAAGCTAAGGACTTACCACCTTTCCTTGGAACCTTTTTAGACTCCCCCACAGCACCTTTCTTTGGAATGCATGATTTAACCCATACACCACTGATGCAAAGACTGAGGAGTTATACTCAGTAAAATGCCATTTCATGTGCTTTACTTGCGTCTCCACTTCCAAAATATGAATGTCAACTAATTGAGGATCAAACCCAATAATGATTATGCCCAAAACATGTGATTGATGATTAGTGAGAAACTGCCACTTATTCCTGAGTTTTTTAAGATTGTTGAGATTCTCCTCTTTGATTTTAGTCTCCAAAATAGAAATTTTAATTTTTTTCCTTAGCCAAAAACTCCTTTAAGGCTAGGAGTTTTTTAGGGCAATTAAGGCCCCTGACATTCCAAACAACTATCATGATGAGATGGGTTTGGAGCTTTGTTTGCTCCCAGTACCCTTCTTTCTTTTAACACTGGTACATTGTTTTGCATACTCTTTCTCCTCTGTAGCAATTGAAGAGGAAGAGGTAGCCTCCATTTCAACACCTGTATCTCCCACCATTACCTCTATCTTACCTTTCTTAGAATCCTCTAGTTTAATGCTTGTATCGAAATTGGACTATTGCGGGATTTTAACTTCAAAGGTAGTAGGTGCTACGAAATTTTGGGAAGTTTCCAACTCCTCATGCCCATCATTTTCCAGCTACTTTTTTCCATACATAGCTGACTCATCATATGACACATTACCACAGCTTCCTTGAATAACAGTGGCTTCATTTTCACTTGGGTCTATCCCCATTAATTCTTTATAACTCCCTTCGTTGAACCTTTTCCCTATAAGAACCCATCTTTTCCCCTGAAGCTTCAAAGAGGGCTTCCAGTGATATTCCACTATGACAGCATCTTCATATAAAGAGCCATTATAGCCTAGTCGCATTATGGGGATGTGTTCTGGCAGCTCCTTAGAAATATCCATGGTGACACATAGTCGAGCGTAGCCCAACCTTTTCCTTTTGGCAGTATACTTATCCATACATAACAGTTTCCCTAGATAGCTTGCTAACATACTAAGGCCTTTAGTAGTCCAATACTCCAAAGGGACATTATATAGATTTACCCACAGAGGCATAGCCCTTACCTTTCCTGTTTCAGGTTGGAATCCCGGCTGCTAGCTTTGAAGAAACAGAGTGTAACATCCCCTCACCAATGGGAAGGGTAAAATAGTAATTTGTAATGGGTTAGGAGTGTTTAAAATTGTATTGCTATGTTTATGCATTCATATATGCACGTGAATAGTGAATTTTGCATATGTAAATGACTGTACATGCATTCATGACATTTCCTGGTATAATTGTGAATAAATGTGAATTATGAAAAATATGCTTTGTGTATATAAAAATTGTGTTGGAGAGGGTCATAGTGGTTTTCTGATTTTTAGAGAATTTTAGAAAATTTTCGAAAATTTTTCGGGATCGTTTCTGGACTAGGAAAACTACCAAATGGCAGAATAAGGGTTTACCGGTAGTAGAAATGACTGTCCAATGGCACTGAAAACTTAGAGGCATGAATTTAGGAATTTTTGAATTGAGCCATTGGAATTTTGG
>JANQBM010000008.1:35312745-35343781 GCA_025594535.1 Erythroxylum domingense
TTATTCTTCGCAAGAGTACAAGATTCACAGACAAATTCAGATAATGACAATCCATCAAATAAAGAGGGAAACAAATGCTTGAGATATCCAAAAGAAGGATGACCTAATCTATTATGCCAAAGCCAAATACTAAGCCTATTCTGATCAATTTTATTTTTGCTAGCAAAGAGAACAACCGAATTAGATGAACCAGGAGAGTCATCAAGATAGTATAATCCATCCTTTTGCCTACCACTGCCAATCGTCTCCAAATTTGTGTTGTCCTGAAATAGACATATGGAAGAAGAGAATGAGGCCGTACAGTTTAAGGCTTTTGTAATTTGGCTAACAGATAGGAGGTTACAATTCAAGGTAGGAACATAAAGTACATTTTCAAGGATCAAGGAATTAGAAATTGGGATATTACCAATGCCTTCTACCTTAGAAGTTTCACCATCAGCAGTAACGATAACTGTTTTTACAACAGAGGCAGAGAAATTAACAAACTTATCTCTATCAAAAGAAATATGGTCAGATGCACCAGTATCTAGAATCCAGTCTGTACTACTAAGAACAGTAGAGGAAACTTCGGACTTAGATATACCTGATCTTGCTGCAAAGCCAGTAGCAACTTTCTCAGTATCCCTTTTATCATCGTTCTTCACAGAGTCATTTTTTCCCTCGTTCTTCATTCTGGCTTTGGGATGCCAGTCAGGGAATCCATGTAACCTGAAACATTTCTCGACAACATGATTATCAGCATGACAATGCGTACAATATCGTTGTCCTTTATCTTTCTTATGCATTATCTTCTTCGCAGCTAAAGCCATTCCTTCTGCAGATCCACCACCCATCATAGCCTCCTACCTATTTGCCTCAGAGCAAACAATTGCATATGAACTCTGAAGACTAGGAAGAGGAGTAGTGGAAAGTATTCGTCCTCTTATTCCATCCAGTCCTGCATCAAGGCCAGCCAAAAACATATAAACACGTTAAGCATTTACCATTTTATTGTAAACCTCAATATCAGCAGCACACTGCATCTGGCACATCTGAATGGCATACGATTCTTGCCATAAGCGCTGCAGCTTTCCAAAATACGCAATAACAGAACCTCCGTTTTGGCGCAAACCGATGATTTCACAATGGAGCTTATAAGCTCTGGAGGCGTCTTCACTGACGGAATAAGTCTCCTTCGCTACCTCCCAGATCTCCTTCGCAGTGGGCAAACGCAAGAATAAGGCTCTCGTTTCCTTGGTCATTGAATCTAACAACCATGACATTACGAGACAATTCTCGTCCTCCCAAGTCTCATATGCCTTAGAGCTTTTATCAGTTGGTGCGGATTTCACACCAGAAACATATCCCCACCTCTTGCGTCCACGCAATTTGTTTCGTGCGTTAATGGACCATTCGGTGTAATTGGACCCGTCTAGTTTCTCAGGAGTTAAGGCAGAATTGAGTTCATTCACCAAAGATGAAGACCCAGTAGTAACGGCAGATGTTGATCCATTCTCAGCGGAAGGCAGAACAGGAAGATTGGTCGACATAGTAGCAGGATTTTGAATTTTAGGGTTTCAAGTTTTTTGGTAAAACAACGAATGATAAAAGAGCCCAGCTCTGATACCATGCCAAAATAAGAGAAAGTCTATATTTCTTCTATTTACTTACATATATTTATACAAAGATACTAACACTATTCTAGCCTACAATTACGTATGTACATCCGTAAAATAAGTAACAGCTAGAGACAACGGTATACAAATCAATCTAATCTAATTATATTTACTAACACCCTGTACTGATTCTTCAAACGTAAACCACAAAAAGTTCGTGGTATAATTACAGAGAAGTTCCAACATAGCTAGTGTTTGTGCTAACATTTATAAACCTTGTTCTTTGTGCTTTTAACGTGATTGCTTTTTGTTCTTAACATTCAAGGATGGGTGTGTTACTGAAAAATAGAAATATCAATGGATCGGTTACACTTAAACATGTCCAGCTCCTTTATTTTCGTGTTCCTTTGTAATTTAATTAACTTTAATTGGTTTAATTTTTATATTATAGTAGGTCGTAATAAACTAATGAATTTATTAGTATGCTTGAACTGATTATTAGGCGTGAAGAAGTGTTTGGTGTTTTTACCATTGATGTGTACTGGGCTTGAATAATATGAATTAGTAAAAGGACCATATGAGTTCGACTTGGTTGGGTTAATTGGGCTTAACTTGTTTGAATCAATGTCCAATTTAATTGCTTTAAAGTTTCGTGTGTAAACTATTTATGCCACAATTCATAAAATTACACCTTCACACTATTTGGTCTTCAAATCCCCTGGAGTAATTCATTGCGCGCTTCATAAGACACTATTTCATCTATAGAGGGAGTTGTTAATGGGAATATGGAATACTAATTATTAAGAACTATCTTTTATAATGGTGTGACTTTTCTTAGTAAAATATAGAAGAGAATTGTTTAGGAGCTTGTTTCACAATGACTTACAATTAGATTCTTCAAGGATCATTCCATGTTATGATGTTTAGGATATGTAATACGTTTCTTTTAATGGTGGGGTATAAGCATAAGTTGTTTTAAGCATAATTATTACTTTGTTAGTATCATTATCAAAATTATAGGTAATTCTTAAGTATTTCATATATGGGTTGTATATTATGTTTGTGATATTATGAACAAATAGGTCTAAATAAGATAGGTAATTGTTGATAAGTTCTTATATGGATGATGATTAAAAACTTAATGAACTTTCTATTTCATAGATAACTAAGAAAATAACTAAAATTTTTGTTTCAAAAGTTACACCAATTTAATTATATATGAGAATAATCTAATTAATAAATATATCATTGTAGAAACTACATATTTTGTAAAATGGCTACTACTTCTAGGAATATTGTTACAAAACTCAATAAAGGTGAAAACTGAATAACTATAATTATGTGATTTAAATATGAAAATACAATGTGTATTAAAAGATTAAGAGGCTCTTAAACCAATTAATGAAATTGTGGAAGTTCCTAAGAAAGGCACTATAACCAAACATAAGAAAAATCATGAGACATATGAATTGTAGCTTGACTTGCATTATTAAGTAATAGAGATGATGCCCTCATGTGAGAGTTCAGAAGGTATAAAAATGTCAAATTCTTTGACAACTTGCATGACAAAATTTAGATTACTTACTACTAAGTTCGATGACTAAAAGAAAATATATATCATTCAATGTAGAGACGTTTAATTAAGCAATGTTGGTTGTATCATATCAAATGAACAATAAGCATAAGTTACTATATGATCTTAGTCTCATAACTGGGAACATATGTAGATGCATCTTACCTATAATTAGAATTTTAAGATGATGAAGAATTTCACGAGGTACACATTACTAGAAGAAAAATATCTTGAAACTTTCAAACTATAGAATAAGGTGCATAGGCCTAAGTTTGGCTCACAAGAAGTTAAAAATAAGATAAGGAAGCATTGTAGTGGTTCTTAATGGAAAGGAGGCAATAAAGGTTACCATAACTCTTAGGATTTTACTAAAGCTAAGACTAACCAATACGGAAAAGGAAAAAAGTCCTTCCAAAAAGAAAATATGGAACTATTTTTATTACAATTTTGGCATGAAAGTTCACTTTTCTCATGATTATTGTTAGTCAATATAACTATTGTTAGTCAATATAACTATAAGATACATATGAGTATATTATATGTTCTCTATTTTTTTCAACTAAATTACATCTTTCATGGATTATAGGCTTAAGATTAAGAAACCATATATTAAAGGAAAGAGACGCCTTTATAGAATTTCAATGATTTTCACATGGACTAGGTAGATATATATAAAAGACAACTATAAGATTAAAGTGCAAGGCATAAGCACCTCAAGTTCGTCATATAAACTTGTAAAATCTTTATCCTAAATTATGTACTTTTTTCTCCCAAAACTAGGCGAAATATTATGCCATTTATGATTTTAGTTAGCCTTGGATCATATATTAAATTTCATAATAGTCAATTGAATATTTGTTTTGGAATTATGATATAATGGTTTTATGTTAGGTGATATTTATGGTATTATATGTTCTTTATAAGGCAAGTAAAATTAGTTTTCCTTTATTTACATCATCTATTCCTTGTAATATTGATGCTAATTTGTTACATGCTAGACTTGGTCACATTAGACAAGATTAAAAAAATCTATTAATCAAGGAAGGTCTTTAGCAAACCTAAATAGCTTATAATTATCTACTTATGAATGTTGTTTATCAAAATGGCATGACAACCATTCAATAAAGGAAAAAAGAACTATTAAATCATGGAAATTAATTCATATAGACATTTGTACCCAAATGAACGTGAAGATAAGGCGTAAGGGTACTTATTTCATCATCTTTATTGATGATTATAATTGGTATGGTAATATTAATTTGATTTCACATAAATTTGAAGCATTATATTATTTCATAAATTATATGATTTTATTTGAGAATCAATTAGATAAGAAGCAAAATGAACTTAAGAACTGATTGTGAACAATATTATTTTTTTGTTGTAACTAACTTTACTTTGTTTTGATTGTTAGGATTAAGCAATACGAGACTCGAAAATAAAAACTTAACAATTTTTACATGGAAAACCCCTTTTTTATAAAGGGTAAAAACTATGAGCCTTAGGAGAAGCCAAAACTGATAAATAAAGAAATATTACAAGTTTTTATATATGATACAAAGAGGAGCCACATAACCGCTTTATACCCAGACCTGGTAAACATTTTATTCTAGACTTATTAAACCTTATAAGCATAAGATACGAATACATCATTAATTCATCAAATAATCTCCAAAAGCTGAAGTCAAATGTATGTCATATGTTAACAAATCTCCACCTTGATAAACATTTGACTCAGACACAACAATAGTTGACTAAACCAATTCTTCCAACCCCAAATTGCCTTCAATGACAACAAACTCCAACCAAGTGTAAGTAATGTTCAATCTTGAATATAACTAAGGGTTTTGTCAACATATCAACTTGGTATTCAAAAGTACTCACTTTGACCAATATCACTTTACCACTTCCTATCTTAGTTTGAATATAGTGATATTTTATGTCAATATGCTTAGTTCAAAAATGAAAAGAATTATGATTCTTTGTAAAATGAATAGTGCTTTGACTGCTGCTAAGTACCTCTAGTGAACTTTGATCCAATCCAAACTCACGAGCCAAACCTTCAATCCATGAAGCCTCCTTAAAGGCCACTGTTATTGCCCTATATTCTACCTATGTTGTAAAAAAAGCAATAACTTTTTGTAGAGTGGTCCTCCAACTAATCGTAGAACTACTAAAACAAAAAATGTACACACTAATAGATTTTTTGTTATCTAGGTCTCCACTAAAGTTTGAGACCACATACCTAACTGACTTGCCTTCAACCCTCCCTATATTCAATATAAACATTCAGTATACCTTTCAAATACCATAAAATCCACTTGATCGCTTACTAAGGAGCTTTTTCAAGATTTGCCATATATTTCCTAACCATAATTACAACATATTCAATATTAGGTCTGGTACACACCATAGCATACATTATATATCCTACACCATAGCATTCATTATATATCCCACATTATTATGATCATATCAAGAATTGTAACAAAACATACATGAGTTCATAACTCATCAAGATTGTGGTTTGTAATAAACGAATGCTAAGGTGTATGTTTTAAGATTAAAGTAGCAACTACTTTATTCTTTAAAAACATACGTGATTCTAGATTCATTCAATAGTGCCATTACTAATAGTCAAATATTATCATGATTTGAAACTCATCATTACCTTAAAGTAAACTCCTTTACTTACATGAAAGTAAATCGCAACACTACAATCTAAACCATAATCAAGTGAGCAAATTGATTATTCGACTGTGAATCAATTAATTTAGATTCCAATAATATACATGTTTCCCATACATCCTCATGTATATGTATATTACTTACAATAGAACTTTTGGTACCTTATGACTAGTTATATTATGCTCATACAAATAAAACCAAATTCTTTTATTTTATTAATAATAAACATTTTCATTACAATATTGTAACTGGAAGCAAATTAAGTTATATGTAAATACACTTGCTTTCTAGGATACTATATTTACATAACCAGTACGAATGATAGCATTAAATGTTGAGCTAAATTTAGGGCAGAATGAAGCATTATTGGCTACATTAAAGCTTAGACTGATATTACATGAGAGGATTAGAAAGGCCTAAAGTAAAGATCCAGAATTAGTAAAGCTTATTGAGAAGTTGAAAGTGAATCTGAGTTCTGAATTTGAATTAAGAAATGATATACTGTGGTTGAAGCAGAGAGTATGTGTACCCGATGAGGATGAATTGAGAAAAGAGATTTTGGAGAAATTTACAGATAGCTATGCACACAAAGTTGAACTTCAGCACTACATTTCATCCTCAAACAGACGGACAGAGTGAGAGAATGATTAAGACTATTAAGGATATGCTCAGAGCTTGTGTTTTGGAGTTCCAAGGAGCGTGGGATCAATATGTAGCTCTGATTGAAATTACTTATAATAATCAATATCATATTAGTATTGTATAGCACCGTATGAGGCCTGTCATTCACCTTTATATTGGGATAAAGAAGGTCTAAGGATTGTTAAGGGCTCAGAATTGATTCAAGACACGGTTGATAAGGTTAAAATTATCCGAAATAGAATTAAAGTAGCACAAGATCGAAAAAAGAGTTATGTGGATCAACATCGGAGGGATATGGAGTATCAAGTTGGAGATAAAGTGTTTATAAGAGTATCACCTTGGCGAGGAGTGCTAAGGTTTGGTAAAAGGGTTAAGTTAAGCCCTAGATATATTGATCTGTATGAGATTATAAAGAGAGTTAGACCATTGGCTTATAATTTAGCCTTACCAATTGAGATGTCTCAGATTAACAATGTGTTTCATTTGAGTATGCTTAGGAAATATCGGTCTGATCCAACACATGTGTTACCAGTTCAGGAGATTGAAATTGTGAGTAATCTGAGTTATATAGAGGAACTAGTAAAGATAGTGGGCTATCAGATGAAGTAATTAAGAAACCGAGTGATTCCATTGGTGAAAGTCCTTTGGAGAAATAATTCAAATGAAGAAACAACATGGGAAATAGAGGAGAACATGAGGAAACAATATCCCCACCTATGTGATCAATTAGGTAAGAATTTCAAGGATGAAATTTCTTAAGGAGGAGAATCCCATTTTCTATAGAGTTAGGAAATAGAGTCGTAAACCACTGTATATGGGAAATAGTGTTAGGAAAATTAGAAAATGCATTTCATGCTCATGCATAACATTAGCATACACTCACGTGAATACCGATTTTTGTACACATACAAAGACTGTACATGCACTCAATTGACACATTCTGGGGTATGAATGATTTAAAATGATTATGATGTGAAATTTTAATTATTGTGCCTTAAAATTGATTGATGAATTATAATTGATGATTTAGAATTTATTTGTTACAATTGAGAGATTTATGAATTTATGTGTATTTTAAACTAGGCAAAATGCCAACTGACAAGACAAATTGATTGTTGTAGTAGAAATAAGTGATAAATGGTAGTAGAAATTATTAACAAGTGACATTAGGATTTATTGATAAGTGCCACAGAAAATTGGGTGGCAATTGGTATAAAAATTGGGAGATAAATGGACTAGTTATTAAAAGATCAATAGAGGACCACAATAAGGTGACATGTGGCAAGTGACAAGTGTCACAACACTTACCACTCACCACACTCACCATCACATGTCATTTACTTGTTAAAAGACCATTTTTATCTTGTCTTTTACTTTTGCTAAATATTCTCTTCATCTTCTTCCTTATTTTCTCAAATTTTGACACTCTCTTCTTGACTTACTATTATCTTACTCTCACCCTCACCATCTTGAACTTTACTATCATCTAACACCTTGTTGCTTTAACAAGATCCTTGTTATCTCTTCATCTTGTTATTTGCAAACCTAATCTTTTCTTCTTGAAAGATGATGAATGTGCATGCATGGAAAGCTAGGGTTTTATGGTGATTTGAAGAGCTTAGAGTTAAACAAGCAAGTGTAAAGCATTGTTCTTTATGGTTTGTTTGATAGAAACATTTTTTATGATAGTTTAGAGATGGAATATCATGTTAATGGAGTTGAATATATGCTGAAAAGTAGATGAAGAAATGAGTATATTGATTTTTCTATTTTTGTGTACATGATGAGTAATAATTCATAAATTGTTATAGGGATATTTTTGAGATAGAATGATCCTTATAATGGTGTTGAAAGATTGTAAAAATTTTATAAAGGGATGATAGACTTGTGTTCTATTTTGTTATATGAAAAACATGGATTATTAGTTATTTTATGAATGAATTAGCTTGAGTTTTGAAGTTAAAGAAAAGGCAAGTGTAGTGTCTTGAAAAGAGAAGAATTAGGATGATAGTTTAGAGATAAAATGATGATAAAAATGGTGTTAATAAAGGGAGCTGAAACGTTGATAATGAATGCATATATATTGATGTTCTGTATGTATATAAATGATAAACCATAGTTTATGGATTGATGTATGAATGGAATTAAGATGGAATTGAGGTGAGAATGAAGAGGAAATGATGTAGAAATAATTAACTATACATAAAATGGTTTGGATGTAACATGTAGGAGTTGAAAATCTGGAAAACATGGAAGAGAATGTTTGGAATTTTCAGATTTACATATGTTGACCCCCGAATTTTTTTGTTAAGTTAAGCATGGTTTAAATAAATTATGAGGTCATGATAGAATTATTATTGGAGTTTAATTAATTTTTACAATGTTAGTAGGATTTTATTCACTGGTTAGTGAAACTAAAGCAGTAGGAATGTATTGAGGGTAATTTTGGCATGTCACTTAAGATCAAAAGACATGAAGCAGTAAAGGAAGGGTAAGATTGACTTTTAGCACTCATTAAGGGTAGAATTAGAAGAGGAAAAAGTGTGTCTCGTACACTAAATGAAAAAAAGGTGAATGAAGAGAGAACGAAGTGAAAAATATGAAAACGGGAAAGAGAAGTGAGAGAGTCGACCATTAGAGAGAAAATAAAGAAGAAGCAAGTTAGGGTTTCCTCTTTTCTTAGCTTTCAAGAGTGATTTTGAGGGTATTTAAGAAGAGAAAAGAAAGAGGAAGAGAAGAGCTTCCATTTGAGCTAAACATCTCTTTGTTTGGTGAAGATTAAAGGCTAGCCCATTTTTAATCCTTTGGATTTTTGGAAGGGTTTTGGTTCATAAAGCTTAGGAAATACATGGGTTTAAGTATTCTAGAATCAATTTTAGTGAATATGCAATTTGGGTTCTCAATTTGTATTCCTATTGAATTGGAATTTTGCCAATGTTAAAGAGAATCAAGAGAGACAAGAGGAGCAAGAGGAGGGCCATTTTTAAGCAAGTTTTTAAGCAAAGAATCCAGGTGGGTTACATGTTTATAGTTGAGTTAATGAGCCATGAGTATTTTTCTAAATCAATAAAGTTAAATGATTTCAATTGCTTTATAAATGTTGTATTTATTGCTTCTTAATGATTTAAGTAATTGCTACATGTTTGGTACATGAATCTTGAGGATGATTTATGAAATGATGATGGAAATTGTTTTTGAAAATATCATGCTTATGGAAATTATGTTTCTGAAATCTGCAAGATGTTTACAAGATATGAAATTCATGTTTGTGTGGGTTTGTGGTGGTCCATTCTGTTATGTCAAGTGCACGTTGACCATGTTAAAGGCTTCTCCTGCCTAGCCACTAATGGCATGGAGCTCCTTCATAGACTCCCTCATGTTTATGGACTAACCAAAGGGGTCCATTCTGTTATTATCGGGGCTTCGCAATAACTCCCTCATGTTTATAGACTACCCAAACCATTATGATTGCTTATGTGTTTATGATTTGTTGACAAGTTTGATAAATACATGAATTATGTTGTTATGAATTGTTTGACACGCTTGAGAATTTGAGAAATACGTGTTTTATGGATTCAATGCAACTTACTGTTACAATGAATATTTTCAATGGTTTTGCTTGTTTCTCTGCTATAAACTTGTTACCCACGAGCTTTTAAGCTCACCCCCCATTCCTCCCCATCTCCAGGTGAAGAGCAAGAGATCGAGTGATAGAGAGTTAAGGAATCACTCCAACTCTGCATATTTTTTTTGTATTTAAGTTAGTTTATGAAAACACAAGACTTTAGCCGCATTTCAAGTAGCACTTGTTCATATATATTTTGTATTTTTGGATTATGAGACCAATGATGTATTTGGGTCTTGAAATGCCCTTTAAAGCTTTGTAAAACTCTTTTCTTTTGATGTTAATGAAATATATTTATGTTTTTCTCATGACTTTCCAAGTTTTGGCATTGCATTTTCAAGCATTCATAGGGATAAAATCTGTGTTCTAACTTTAGGGGGAAAATTGTATTAATCTAGGCTAATTTGGACACGGTTGTCTTCTTGGAAGATGTAGTTTATTCTCTTAGCTTTCCATTGATATAAAGTTTGTAACTTTTGGATTCTAGAGTTGAGAGATATGGTTTTACAAGTTAGTGATGCTGCATAGGGTGTATGCTGGACACATTATAGCCTTTTTCTTTACTTGAATTAACAAAAAATAAGTACTATGGTGTTTTGAAATGGGAAGAATTAGTGTGATAAGTTAGAAATGAAATGAAGGTGATAAAAGGAGATGAATGTGTGCTGAATTATTGAAGAATGTATTGACATGGTTGATGTTGTATTTATGTGATCATGTGCAGAAATTTATGATGAATGTGCATAAGTTTGAATGTTATGTTTTTGGATTGATGAACAAACATAGATTATGATTCGGTTGTTAATGATGTTGAGCTGAAATGGAAGTGAGAATGAAGGGAAATAATGTGGAAAATAAGTTAGAAATGATAAGATATGCATAAGAGGGGTCATAGGTAACTTGTAGGAGTTAGAAATCTGGAAATTGACCCGTAAATATCCGTCGGGCGAACTTGATGTCCGCTGGGCTGACTTCTCAAGAATTCTAGCGTTCTAGCTTAGTTCATGTCTATTTGGAGGGACATATATCCGCCAAGCGGACATTCTCAGGATAGTTATAAAATTGTGAAAATTTTGACCCTCTAGATGGTAAAATCTCTCTTCGAGGTCTTCACGAAAGTTGTAGAACTCAAAGTCCTCTTCAAAATTGTGCTCTAATGACCTTGATCTGACATCCATATTGAAAGTTATGCTTTTTGTCCCAAATCATGTACATTTATAAATTGTGAGCTTATCAATGCTTTCCTATGATACACCCTCTAGATGGTAAAATCTCTCTTCGAGGTCTTCACAAAAGTTGTAGAACTCGAAGTCCTCTTCAAAATTATGCTCTAATGACCTTGATCTGACATCCATATTGAAAGTTATGCTTTTTGTCCCAAATCATGTACATTTATAAATTGTGAGCTTATTAATGCTTTCCTATGATACATTTAAGCTTGAATGGAGCTTGAAATGTACTTAGTTTATTGTGGAAATAAAAGATAAATTGAGTGATATGTTTAGGGTAATGATTGAGGATATGAACATAAGAATGGATTATCGTATGTCAAGTGCTCAATTATGGAATTGTGGGATGTTTTGAGAATGAAGATGAACTTATGTTGAATAATGAGGTTCCATTATAAGAACCCTACAGAGTGTTGCATACACGTTTTATGACTCTCGAGTTAGACTCCAGAAATGGGGTCTAACAACATAACCCACAATCGTAGGAATGCATCAACGTTCATGGGAAGTGTAAGAAAGTGTTGGAATTATTCTGGTGGACTAACCCACGATTGTGGGAAGTCATCCACGATCATGGGAAAGGCCATTAATGTGAGTTCTTCTTCTTTTATGTGATGTTTGAAACAACTAATGCTAAGTTTCTTTCTTATGGTGTATTCAAGCTTGAATGAGGCTTGAAATGAACCTAGTTTTGATAATGGATTAAGTGACTAAATGTTTGATATGTTTAGAGATATTATAGGAATGAAAGTGATCTTATGAATGCTAGAGTGATTCAAAGGAGATGAATGATGTGTATTAAGTAAAGATGAATGAGATTTTAGATATTATATGATCTTATAATGCTAGAATAACATTGGTAAATGATTGATTGATGAACTTAGAATAATCTTATATAATTGATGTGTGAACTTAAGTTCAAATTAGACATATATGAGTTTTGAGGTAAGAATGATTAAAAATAGTAATTGAGGATACATACCCAGGAATGTCATTGAGCATACATCGTATATATACATAACATATATACATATATGTATAATTGAATACTTATGTGATTGAGAAATTTAGTCATGTGTATAAATGTGTATATTTCATGATATAGAAGTGCAAATAGAATGACAAAATCTAGACATTATCGAGACGTCGAGGTAATAGCTATCTGGAGCATATTGTGAGAAACCTAGATGTTTCTCACTAAAATTGAATGTATTTGTTTAAATTTCAATTATTGAATTAATAATTATATGAATGTGATAATTTTGGACATGAATAGTCTGAGGAGTTCAATAATTGGGAATGTATTGGAAGTGTTCTAATTGTATGTGAATATGAAAGAAATAAGTGTTCTCAATAGAAATGTTGAATGTCGAACTTAGGTATGATGAAAATGTGAAAAGTGGATGTGTATACTAAATGGAAATGATTGAATGCATATATGTGAATTGATACATTTCATTACATGATATGCATGATTAAATAAACGAAGTTGTGACCAAGGTGGGCAGTGAAAAAGAGCTTAAAGTTCAGAATGTGTATAAAGAGCCACAGGCTTATTAGTAAAATGAGTCTGGTATCCACAATGGATACGGGACAGTTATCAATGATCCCAGTATCTCCAACAAA
Organism: Erythroxylum domingense; assembly: GCA_025594535.1. Taxonomy (NCBI): domain Eukaryota; kingdom Viridiplantae; phylum Streptophyta; class Magnoliopsida; order Malpighiales; family Erythroxylaceae; genus Erythroxylum; species Erythroxylum domingense. Next base: position 35,325,724 of record JANQBM010000008.1, read on the forward strand.
TATAGGACAGTTAAAAAGTAGTCATAACAAAGTAACAACGAAAGTGGAGTCACATGTGTATTGCATATATAATTTGATATGTATGTAATGAATGATTGAATTGAGTTGTTTGAACTATTCTAAAACTAAAATGTGAAATGATATGCAATAATTGATTATATGATCTGTTTGTGAATTGAAATGTGAATTGTTCTGTGTTTGATATAAGTGAGTACATCGATGATGACTTGCTCACTGAGTTAGCAAAACTCATGAAAATTGTAACGTTGACTTTTAGGTACGCGAAAGGAGACTTAACTCCTAAGACATTCTAGAAGAAGTCTAGTACCGTGTCTTTGGATTTAAGAAATGGCTCAAAGGCATATTAGCTGGGACTGTGGATTTTTAGTTACAATCTTTTATATAGTTATCATTTCATGTAGAATGTTGTAAAAGAGTAGTAGACTCTTGTAAGCTTTTGATACTGTATATATGGATTATTTATGAAAAGATACAGTGTATTATGTTTTATAAATGAAATGGGAACGTATTGATATTTTAGATATTATGTTATTCTGTATGATCCCATATAAGTGAATGTGACTGCTCTAACTTATAGCTTTCACAGGGCATGTGTGTGAATGTCCTCGAGCTGTTCGGGCACGAGCTCGATGGAGGTGGGATGTTACAAGTTGCATATTTTAATACCATTTATAAAATTATATCTAAAATCATTGATACCATATTAAATGTTATTCTAGATATAATGATTTGTAAGTCTTAGGGTTCTTACATAAGGGGATGAAACATAAGTGAAAAAATCCTATTAGTATAAAAGCTTTTCCAAGGATATAAAAGGAAGGGATCCATCAAGAGTAGTGATATGAAAATTGACTTTCATAAGGATTCTGATGTAATCAACTAGAAATTCACACTACTCTCTATAGTGGCTTTTGGTTTTCCTTAAAAATTCATCAACTGGATTGAAAAATGTATCACAACTTTTTCTTTTAGTTTATTGTTTAATGATGACGTAACTTATGAATTCAAAACAGGGAGAAAATTTAGATTAAGAGACCCCTTCTCCCCCTTACCTATTCTCTATATGTGTTAAAGTGCTAGCCTAACTCATTGATCATAACATCAAAAAGGATCAGACCTTTAAATTCTAAAAAAAAAGTTGAAAGCCCAAATTAGGGCTTAATTTTTTTATTTTGATCAATTTAGAACATTAACTCCAAACCAGCTTATTTAAGGGCTACCGTTTAATGGGTTTGATCAATTAAAGAATTTTTTATATGTAAATTAGGGCGTGTTTACATGTGCCATTACATGTAGCCAATATGGCACGATTACCCTTTGAAAAAATGCCACGTATGGAAGATTAAATTATTTGGATCAAGAAGACCTAAAAATTTTGTAAATTCGTAAAGTAAAAACAAAGAAAGTAAAATTCGTAAAGTACAAGAAAATTTTACAGAAAACCCTAAATCCCTAAATCCCATCATCACTCTCCTCTCTGAGACTCTGACGCATCTTCACCGTTGGTCATTCCGGTTGAGTCTTTGTGCTTAGTTCGCACATCTTTAGCAAGGGTTCGCAAAGGGTTGCCTTGTCCAGATTCGCGGTTGATCGTTCGTTGAAGGGGTTGTGTCGGTTGGTCCTCACCGTCCTTTGCTCAGCGCTCCAGTCTTCATTGAAGGGGTTGGGTTACTTAGTTGACACACCATCTCTTGAAACTAAGGTAAGCCCTACAATTAAAGTATTAGCCATTAGACTTAAGAGCAGTAAACATTTGATTCAACAAGGTCTGGGGTTAGAGAAGTGTGAGGTTAACGTAGTATGAGGAAGATAATATGAATGAGATGGGCAGGAGTAAAGTAGTATTGTTATTCTATTTGAATGACTCTAATTACTAGTAAGTTAAAGTTAACGTAATAATTGAATTGAATAAGGATTTCATTTAATCATTGAGCCATAATAAACTATTAGAACTTAGTAAGTTGGTTGATGGAATTGTTATGAATATATTAAGCATCATGTTTTGTGCTAGGCTTGAAGTTTTAAGTTTCACTTCATTGTTTCCTTTCAACATTCTGATTGAGTGTTTTCTTTTTGCTGGAGTTGGTTTTTTCAGTTTGGCAGAATGACATTTGATGAAATAACTCTGCGGTTTCACCATGCGGGATGTTTTGTTAATGTGGGTGATAATGTTATGTATGAGGATGGTATTGTGGATGAAACTAAATTTGATGCTGACTTACTGAGCTATTTTGAACTGCTTGATGTATATAAAAGAAGTAGGTATAAAAATGTGAATAAGATAAAATATCTTATTCCTAGTTTTGAACTATATAATGGTTTGAGAGTTGTACAAGATGACTAGTGTGTTAGATATGGTTAGTTAGATGATGGGTACGAGTGGTATTGATATTTATATTGAACATGGTGCGAATACCCCTATAGAAGTGATTGAGGATGATTGTAATGGGGTTAATAAGGGTAATGTAGTTGAAGAAAATGGTGAGGATGTTAATAATGTAGTTGGACGTATTGTAGGTAATGTAGATAATGTGCCAAATGTGGAGGATGAAAATGAAAATGATGCAGATATGGAGAATGAAGTTGATACAAATATGGAGGTTGAAGAGGATAAAGACAATTTAGAACATGAAAGTAATGGTCTGGATAAAGATGTTGAAGATGAATTAGAGTAAGGAGATGAAGGTAATGGTCTGGATGAAGATGTGGAAGAGGGTTTAGAGTAAGGAGATGAAGGTAATGGTTCGAATGAAGATAATAGACCAGATGAAGTTGATACAGGTGATGGAAACGATGAAGATGAATATAAGGTAGTTTTTCTGAATATTATGATAGTGATGAGTATTAAGAACTTGTTAGTGATGTAGATGAAATGGTAGATGATGCTACTAAGAGGACAAGTAAATACCTTGTTTATATGAAAATGTAGCTGAGCCTTACATTGAATTAAGGATGATTTTTCTTAATCATTTGCAATTTAAGCATGTGGTGAGTTTGGTATCCATTAAAACAAAGAGGGTTATCATGTTTACCAAAAATAAGCCCAAGTTTGTCCAAGGTAAATGTAGGACTGAGAACTATCCTTGGTATATATGGAGCATTTGAATGGAACTTGCAGTCATTTCAAGTTAGGAAATTCAGGAATAATTATAACTATAATAGGGTATGTACAAATCCTAGAATAAACACTAGGATCTTAGCTGACTTGTTAAAGGATAAGTTTAAAAGGGAGCCATTTATAAAGAATGATAATATAAAATTTTACGTTAAGGATTGTTTAGGTGTTGAAGTGCCCATGAGTATGGTGAGAAGAGCAAAGAAAAAAATTGTAGACAGTGTAATGATCAACATTAAATAGGAGTTTGGGAAGCGTTGGCCTTATGCTGAAGTAATTAGGCAGACCAACCTAGGAAGCAATGTTACATTGACAGTGTCTCGACCAATTCCAACATCTCCACCTGTATTTGAAAGAATGTACATATACTTAGAAGCTATTAAACATGGGTTTAGGTATGGATGCAGGCATTTTTTGGCCTAGATGGATGTAGGCTAAAAACCAAAACTAAGGGTGAACTTCTATGCACTGTGGGAAGAGATGGAAACAATCAAATGTTTCCTATTGCTTGAGCTATGGTTGAGGTTGAGTTGATAGTCACATATAAGTGGTTTATTGAAAGGTTGAAAGAAGATTTACCTCACTTGGGCTCCGGAATTGGTTGGACTATAATGAATGACCAATAAATGGTAAAAGTTTCTCATCAAACTTGTTTTACTTTCATAGAGAGTGTAATTGTTATGATATGGTTATGTTTGCCGTTGTAGGGAATTGATAGAGCCATTGTCAATTTGTGTCCAAATGCTGAGCACAGGTTTTGTGCTAGACATGTTTATGTCAATTGGCATGGAAAAGGACATAAAGGGGAAGAGATGATGGAGAAGTTTTGGAAAATTGCTAAATCCTTCACAGTAAGGGAATATGAAGAAAATTTGGATAAGCTTAGAGCTAAGAACCAAAGGGCAGCATAAGATATTGAGAGTTATGCACCAGTTCAGCAATGGTGCTGGACTTTCCAGAGGGAAGATTCTATGATTGAGTTAGTTGATAATAATTTATATGAGGCCTTTAATAAGGCTCTGGTTGATGCAAGGAAAATGTCGATTTTAGGGCTATTTGAGCATCTTAGAAGAGAATTGATGAAAAGAATTTTGAGAAAAAGGAAAGAGGCTGCAAAGTGGAAAGGTAATTTAGGACTAAGAATGCGGAAAGCAATTGAGAAGAGTGTCATGATTGCTCAACATTGTTCAGTGCATCATAATGGAGAAGGAGGGTATGAGATTGATCATGGACAGAACAAATATATGGTGAGGCTTTATAACAAAATATGTTCATATAGGAGATATACCCTCTCTGGCATTCCTTGTCCATATACTATATATGCTATTAGAGACAGCAGGGTTAATATTGAAGAGTACACTTCTAGTTGGTTATGGAAGAGTCGATATGTGAAAGAATATGGGAAGGAAATTCAACTGATGCTTGGTATGAAGGACTGGCCTATTACCAATAAAGAAACTATTAGGCGACCAGAATTTAAGCAAGGGCCTGATAGGCCTAAAACAGCTAGGAAAAGGGGCATTGATGAGCCTCAAAAGAATAAAAAAGCAAAAAAAAAGCAAGTTATTGACCACATGTCTAGGAGGGGCACAATAATTACATGTTCCCATAGTTGCGGTAATCTTCTAGGTTTTTTTATTGTGCTATAACTGTTATGAATGGCAAGTTCCAAGCCAGTTTCAAATTTCAAAACCAGACAAGTCAAATGATTTTCATATGGAGCAACACACAACAAACTCGCCGCTAACCCTTGAAAACATGTCCATAGTTGAAACCAACACTGACAACCCAGTCAGTTCCTCCAAATCTGCATCCAACACTGAAAGGGGAAAGAAAGGTAAAAGAAGAGCAAAAGCATTTGCTACTGCCTCTGCCTCTGCCTCTACCTCTACCTCTGCTACTGTGTCCTTCTCTGTTGGTGCCACAATTGCTTCAGGGATAGCCAACACCTCAAGTACTGCTTATGTAAATGGGAGTGCAAATACAACAGCCTCAGTTGTTCTTCCAACACCTGGAGGTGCTTCAGAAGTAGCAACAAATATTTGTATAGCTTCAAAGGCCACCACTAAGAACAAAATCAAAGGGAGAAGAGGGCCTGGTTATATTGTTGCAGATGATGGAAGTAGATTGAGGATGTTGACAACTAGCATATGTAGTCCAAATTCTCAAGAGAAAAATAAAGGAAAAAGGCCTGTGACATACTCGTCTCTTCAACAAGAAGCAAATAGGAAGATGAAGAAACGGATGGAAGGGATGGGGGTATAAACAAATGAAACCACAGGGTTGTAGATACTAAATGTAAGTGTAAAATTTTTGCATTCTTACTTAACATAAATTCATACAGCTTAACAAGCATTTGCATTTTTTGTACGGCCTAGAAGAAGAAGTCAGAGACTACTAAACCTTGGGCAGAAATCAGCAATTGAGAAGGAAGGTGTTGCTGCGTATATGAATTCAAGCCAACAAAGTCAAACTGCATCTTCAAAAGGAAAGGGAAAGAAAAATTGCAAACTTAACATTTAATTATTAGTGAACTATACAAGGGTTGTGATGTTTTATTAAGCAATGACTATTAGTGAACTAAGCAACAATAGATTGTAATATTTTTATTAATCAATGACTATTGGTGATGACTCTCGTTACCTTTTCAATTTCATTTCTTGTTCATTTTTTCCTTTTAATTGAACATTATGAATGGTGAGAAGGTGGTTAAAGGGTAATGGAAGCTTGGTTGGAATTGTGAACATTGTCTGCAATATTTTGTATTTTTTAGGGGACGTCTTATGGATGAAAATATAATGCACACTACAATATTTTGTATTTGGACTCCGTTGCATTGTTATATAGATTTTAAATTGTGGCGTCCTAGCTTTTCATGTTAGGTTTTCTCCATAGAATAATAATGTAAGCTATACTATACATTTGGCATGTAACTATTAGTTGCTTCTATCATACAACAGATTTACTATTCATTGTACATGGTAGGGGCAATGTTCACTTATAATTGTTCTCAATTATCTCATTTATTAAACTTGAGCAACTTCCAAAAACTCATAATTGAAGTTATTTCAACTGTGTGCTAGTATTTTGATTAAACATCCTATTTTGTAACTAATATTCCTTACCAAATGTTAAAACATCAAACATCTTCTGCCTAGTACATCAAACATGTTTAGCCTACTACATAAAACATCAAATCTATGTAGGCAAGAGAATCAAATTAGTAATACAGAAGATGTTTAAACATCTAACACTTTGCACTTTCCAATATCAACTTAGGTTAAGAACATTTACACATTGTTCTAGTATATGAAACCATTTCCAGGTAAGGCTTTATAAGTACAACTATTGCCTTTTTTGTCTTAATTATTTAGACTAACAAGCATAAGCAACAATACTAAACACAAGCACTCCATTCCCAACACTATGTTGATTGTGTTTCATAACTAGTCGTCGTAGCAACTAACTTATTCTTTAACTTCAATTTTTTTGCAATCTTTTTAGCTTGCACAATTTCTACTGCATTCTCTCTTAACTCTATCACTTTCGCCTTTAATAGATTATTTTGACGATATAGCATCTTCTCTATGCTGTTCAGCTTTTAAATAATCTCTGTTGCTCTTTGACAAAATCTTTGATCATATGCCATTCATGAAATCCACAAATATTTTCACTCTACCATCAAAGAAAAGGCAATATTTTGTTAATGAAATATATGAACATATTTAGCTAAAACAACATAAAAATGTATCGAAATTACTGAAAAGAGTCGACAGCCATAAAACCTTCTTCCTAGATTTTCATCAGTCTATGAAGTCCATCTAGGTGCTTTCAAGTTACAGTAATAATATTTAGCCTCTCCATCATAGTCCCATTCAACTGGATAAGTTGAAGAAATCAGCTTGTACGACCTCATATCAAGCTTCGAATGTGTCCCCCTATAGCCAAAGTTGAAAATTTTAAAAATTCCAACCTAACAAAAAATCACAACTAAATTGAATCATCTAATCAACCTCATTACTTAAAGAACTACTACTTAAGCTCATTCTCAATTATTACAAGACAATGATCTAATATTGATTATGCACCTATTAATAGCTAAATGATGCCTACAAAAATGAATTTGTTTGCTCCTAATAATCTACATATCTTCCATGAATGTCATACCCAGAACATATATAATATCAAAACATGGATAACTACCAAATGTATAATAGAAAACCTGATCATATGCTATATCTAAATGTATAATAGAAATTTTCATGAAAACCAATTATCGTCAACATACTATTCAACCCAATAATCAAACTCGTTTAAAGAAGATAAAATTATTTATGTAAATGTAACATTGTTAGGGAAAAGGAATAAAGTGGATATGAAAACATTATAAATTTAAATACAAAACGTAGAGGGGACCATGACTCTCATTACCTACTTCGGTCTTCAATCACAGCATCTATATATTTCAGATCTCCAAAAACCTTACCACCCATTCACAATCAGACTACTAAGAAGGCACAAGTGATGGTGCATCCAGGCATTGGAGTGAAGGCACAACCAAGGGAAGAAAAATAGGGTAAAATATATGTTCATCAATGATTTTAGGGTTATTTACGACAAACAATTGTTGAAGAAGAAGAGGGAAGCATTTTTTAAGTCAGACTTTTAAGAAATTATTTAATTTTTTGTTAAAATCCACTTGGCGTCTATACTAAGTAACGTATATTAAAGTGGCATGTAAACACTAAACGAGCTTCATGTAACGGTGCGTGTAAAAACGCCCTAATTTTTATCCAAAAAAGTCTTTAATTGAGCATATTCGTGAAATGGTAGCCCTTAAATGAGCTGATTTGGAGTTAATGTTCTAAATTGATCAAACTCAAAAAGATTAAGCCCTAATTTGGGCTTTTAGCTAAAAAAAATCCAAACAAAGATTCTTTAACCTCTCTTTTTCCAATGGTTTACTCTTATTTTACAAAGCTGATGCCAGATCAATCATATTACTAATGAATTCTCCATAGACATTCAACAAGATAAAAAGTACCATCATCAAGGGAGATATAAGATATTTTTTTCTAATAGAGCAAATTATCAAGCTTAATTGCTCTTTACCATTATTTTTTTAATGATAAGAAAACTTCCACTCAAATACCTTGGATCCCTATAATAACAAAAAGACCAACATATGAAGATTTCCATTCCTAATTTGATATATCCTATAGAAGAATTAGCCATACGAATATATATATATATATATATATATATATATATATGATCTCACACATGGATCTTCCTAAGAACATAAAAAAGATCTAGATAAAATGATAAAGAACTTTCCATAGACTAGAGAAGCTCACAAAAAATCATATGCCAAATTCAAGTGATAGATATTGGAATGCAAAGAAAAGAGCGGGGCATGGGTATTTGACCTATATAAATAATCAACAAAGTTTTGATAGTCAAAATGATATGGAGAATCTTATTAGACAGGGATACACTTTGGACACAATAGGCTCACCCTTATTGCTTAGAAAACTAAAGCTTTTAAGAAATCAAACAAAGATCAAATTCTTCTTAGACCATGTATAAATAATTAAGCTAAAGAGGAAGCTTTATGGTGAATTAAAGTAAAACATAAGGAATGGAGAAAGCACATTGTTTAGTTTGACAATTAAAGTGAAATTGGGTCCTTGTACCTAATTCTTAAAGCATAATAATTAAGGCATATACTAAATCCCCAAGCCAAGATTAGTGATCTCATAATTGGTAGTAAGTGGTATATTAAACGTAAAGGGTTCTCCATTATTCAGGATAATTTACCATAGTATAATCCTAATCAACAGATGAAGGATAACATTAGGTGGTTAAAACATACTTTTAGACTCTTCAATAATTAATCTTGCTATCAAGTACTTAGAAATAACAAATTCCTCCTAAACCATCCTTCATCATATAGCTCACCATCAGGAATAGGTTAACTACTCTTAATAAAATTAGGAGTCCTATTACCTTAAATCTAGTTTACAAACTTGGTAAAATTAAGCTTAAATCAAAAGAGCAAATATTTTTCAAATGTTACTACTCCAAAAGATTATGGATGAGAATCTAATAGATGAGCAATCATAACTACAATGATGATGACTAGGATTATATAGTTTTATGGGCCCCTAAAGGACAACATGTAGAGAAAGAAGATTAGAAACTATTCAAGATATCAATCAGTAGTGGAATATATGGTATTTGGAAAGAAAGGAATGAAAGAATATTTAACGAAAATAATGTATAGACAAGTTGAGATTGTATCAAAACGCAATCAAATGGACAAGAGGAATCATTTTGGTAAATATAAATATTATTTAAGAAACAGTAAGCATGTAAAGGGGATAGAGAATTGAATAATGTTAGTAAGATTTTGAATTGATTCTAGAATTTTTTTGGAAATTAAAACTTCCCTTAGAATTTCATTGAATGGAAAGAGTTGTTACTACTATAGAAAATACATATCTCCCAGTCCTAAATGAAGTAAATGATTTACCTCTAATCCACTAGTATAAACTTCTCACTTTTAAGTAGAAGAGGAACAGAACTTTACATGTTCAATTCCAAACTAAAATGAAGCTAGTTTTGCAAAATTCTTTAATATAGACAAGAAATAATATACTTTTGTAATTGAGTTAATTAGCAAGTGCTTCTTGTATCATGTGTAACTCCTTCAAGAGCTTTTCTTATCAATACAATTCTTTTAATTTTTTTAAAAAATGTATATGTGGATCATAGAAATGTGATATTTCTTATATTCTTCTTATTGATATATGTATGTCATTTTACTTTTTATTGTTTGTTTTTATTAATTATTAATGTATACTTTACAAAAATATTTTTCATCAATATTGCAAGGTAAGTTAATTAAGATGAAACTATTTGTTATATTTTTATCATTCTTATTTTTAAAAACTTTAAAAATGGGTATTCTTTTTTTAATTAAGAATTCTATTAAGTTATGAAAAGCCTTACAATACAAAAGATGACAACTTGGAGTAATAAAGTATTTTCACATGAGTTTGGAACTAGTTATAATCAGAATGGCGTGAGACAATGCTGATGAAAGCAGAAGTTACTAAAGTTTAGAATCTTGAAAGTAGTTATTTCATGTGAGCAACAACAACGATTGTATCTCTATTTAAATGGAATTGGATAACTCATAAGTTCCATTTACTGGCTATATCGAATGAGATAGCAAGTCCTATTCCCCTTGTCATCATTAGCTCTCAAATTAAGTTGGAATGCTTTGTTATAACCACTTAAGAATCTATGTCGATACTTTTGAATATTATGTAATTTCTCTCCCACCATATCAAGTATATTATACATCCAAATGAAATTGTGAAAAGATTATAATCATTCTTTAGTAGTTAGCGAGGGGTTTAAGCCTGTAATTGGTGCACTGGTCTTTATTACATTCATCAAAAGGACAATAATGTTTGTACTTTTGATGTATATCCATCTTTAAGAGATTGAAGAAGTGAAAAGTGAAGAAGAGATGGTTAATGGATTCAAGAGGTTTAAGATGAATTTTACATAGAGGATTAGGGAGGGGATAAAGACCCTTGAACCTATCAAGAGTGCTTAAATTATTTCTAATTACTAGATAAAGGATGAATGAGATTTTTGGAGAATGGAAACTGTTCCATAATAACACTTACCAACTAGCCTTGGAAGCATTATTGTAAAGAAAAATCCTTGTATGACCTATTAGTAAACAAAAAATATGAGTTTCCCAAATAGGTAGCTCTACCCTTAAGATTTACTAGGGTTGATAATCTCAAAAGAAATTTTTTAATGTTAGGACTTCTCTATAGTTGCAAAACTACTCTCCATCCTTGATTGCAAGTCTAACATTGGCATTTTCAACATAATGGAGTTTGAGATTTTATAAGTTAAACAGGAGGTAGAAAGGACACTCAAATTGTCAGACCAAAGACAGGTATCATTTCTATTACCAAATTTCATTTTAATTGAACATTAAAGTTTGCTTCTAAGTTTCAACAGCTGGTGTATACTCAAAAAGCTATTTTTTCTGGATTTAATATCCAAAAAAATTTTCCCTCTAGATAATGACCATTGATCCATCTAATACTTAAAGATTCCTTATCAATAAGGATTTTCCATATCCTTTTTTAGAGTAGAACCATGTTCATAATCGAGATTGATCATATGCCCAAACCACCATAATTTTTTAGCAAGTAAATAATATCCCAATCAACCTGGACATGAGGTTTTTTGTGACCATATCCTAACCATAAGATGTTCCTTAGTAGTTTCTGTAAATCCCTATAAAGCTTCCTTAGAAGCATTAGATTGGAGGTTCAATAAGTGAGAGATTGTTGAAAATTAATATGATTAGTTGCAATCTACCTACATAGCTTAGATACTTATTACACCAGTTCTCAATTCTCTTCCTTATCATATCAAATAATGGTTATAAATCTTAAAAGGAGATTATCCTTAAAGTTAGGGGAATTATAAGGTGAATAAAAGAGGGATATTTGATTATTAGATTTGATAATCCAATAAGAGTAGGAGCTTGGTGAGAGGCATCTTTGGAAAATATGATGAAACTCTTCTCCTTATTGATTCTTAAACCCAACAGTTTGCTAAATGAATAAAAGGAATTATAAGGCAGGAGACAAAACTTGCATTATCTCCTTAAAATAAAAGAAGATCATTTATCAAGGTTAGTTTGAAAAGTCTCATCTACTCACATTTCATGTGGTAACTTAAGTCTCTTTCTAATCTAATGTTTCTTTGCACCAATCTAGTAAGTATTTCAATTAAAATTGAGAAGAGATAAGTGGAAATAAGGTCTAATTACCTCATTCCCCTATCCTCCTTGATCAATTTAGTGGTTTCACTATTAATTAAGACACTATACGAGGGATTAGTCATTCTTTGAGCTATCCATGTGATGAATTAATAAGGAAACCTAAAAGCTTCCAATAATTTAGGATAAAGTTGCAAAAGGTGTCAAAAGCTTTGAGTATATATAATTTCATGTACAATTCTTGCCTCAAACTTCCAAATGGTAGCTTTTTATAAATTCATGAGCAAGGAGGATGTTGTCTTATATGCTCCTACCCTCTATAAAGGATAATTGTGAAGGATTGATTAAAGAAGGGCAAATTAGTTTAAATCTTGATACTACCAACTTAATTATAATCCTGTAAAAAGTATTACAATAAGTTATAAGTCTAAAATCCTTCAAAAAAGTGGCATTGTTAACTTTAGGAATCAAGCATGGATAAGTTTTATTCCATAACATCCTAGACCTAGAAAAGAAATCCATAATTACTTTCCCATATGAAGTTTCATTTAATCTTAGGTTTTTAAGAAAAAAATCGGGGCTAAAACCATTAAGTTCTAGTGCTTTAGTGGGGTTTAAGATAAAATCCATCCTCTTAATCACTTCTAATATGAAAGCTTATGTAAGGAGTTTATATTATTACCTGTAAGTGATTAAGATATGAAAGAGCTTAGAGATAATTATAAGGGGGATCTATTTGTAGAAGTGCCTAAAGTTCTAAAAAGTAGTATTTTGCATATGTTAAGAGTTCCTTTAACTTATAGACTAAACTTCCTCTTTATCTCTTAAAGATGAAATTCTATTTTTATTTCTTCTAGCTAGTAATAAAGAGTGGAAAAACTTAACATCTTTGAGCTAAGTGATTCTAGATGTATACTTTATCTAAGAGGCGTGTGTTTCCAAAGCACGAATATAATATCTCAAAGTAAGTTTCTAAGCTAGTTGTTTTGTCACATTTAAAGGATCATCATAGGGAGCATTCTAAAAAAATGTCAATATATCCAGTGCACAAGGCTCCCCGCTTTGTGAGGGTCTGGGGACGTTCATAATGTACATAGGCTGCCTTTTGTATTTTTATAAAAAAGACTATTTTTGTGACTTAAACGTGTGACCTTATGGTCACAAAGGAACAACTTTACCAGTTTCTCTAAGGCTTAACCTCATAGGGAGCATTCTGATAAGATTAAAGAAGATTCCTGGTCCTTTTAAGGCTATCAACAGAGCTAGGGAGTGATTTTAAGTTGAGCATTTTGATCTCCCCATTAATACTCATTATCTTTTTATAAAGCTTGAAACCTCAAGATTCATTCCCTTAGACACTGCATCCTAAAAGCCTTAAATGTCATCCAAGAAACTGAAGAATCTATATGGGTGTTCCTTCTTAAGGAAAGAAGCAGGTTATGAACTTCTACAAGAGAGTGGTCAAATCTAAGACAACTATTAAAGAATGTTTTATTATTTTGGAAGTTTAGAAGCTATTTAAAATTAACCATGGCTCTATCTCCTTTTTGCCTTAGTAACCAATCTACCTTCTGTTAATTACTCTATGTGAAAACATCCCTTTTATTTTAAATTAGTTAGTTAAACATTGGTTAGATAAGATCTGAGCTTTGGGCAAAGTTTGCTTAAGCTTCAAACTCGATCAACTTTTGAGGCTAGAGTGATGTTGTTAAAGTCCCTTAAGACTAGCTAAGGTTTTTAAGTCATTCCATAAAACTAATCTTTAAAATGAAAATTTTCAAGAAATTAAGATAGAAAGAACCATCATTGATGAGCTGAATATGTAAATAAATGTATTGATCATAAAAGAAGTAACTAAGAATATAGACTTCAGAGGGATCAAAAGAAACCACTATTATCCTATAGTGATGGTTCTTATGGTTTGTAATTACATTCCAATTCTTCTTTAAGAAACCAAAGCCTAGTACATTTTTATATCTCCATCTCTAAAAGGCCAAATATTGATGGCTTTACTAGGTTAATATAATAAAAAAATCATTAGAAGTTTCATAAGAATATTAAGCCTTTTTATTTTACATACTAAGATGATCATGATAGTTTATGGGAGGCTAAGATTCTAGCCTCAAATTTGTGGCCTAACCTCCTATTTACCATTTTTTGAAATCTTATAACACATTTCTAGGGGAACTAAGATGGAGGAGAAAGGTTGCCACCAATAGTTTCAAAAGGATTTCTAATCTCTTCATAAGTGAAGGAGCAAAGTTAGTCTGTTTAGGTAATATGTTTATCAGAATATACCTAATTTTGATCCTCTAACCCTATAAGTTCTTTATAAGTTCCCTTTTGGAAGGTCCTCCCTATTGGTTTCCACAATAACTTTCCTTATTGTTGTAATGTGGGTCTCCAATGGTAAGAGACAATTATAGTATCCTTAATCAGTGTGTTATGCTTTCTTAGCCTCAATAATGGAACCACATCTGGAATTTCTTAGGATAAATCCACTCTTACATATTACTTGGCATAACCTACACATTTTCTAATAGTTATAGATTCATATATACGCAGTGATTTCCCAATGTAGCTTGCTAGAAATCTTAATCCCCTTGTGCACCAATATTCTAGAGGGATTTTATAAAAGTTCACCTATATAGGGACTTGTTTCTGAGTTGCATCCTCTAGATTGATTAATGGTTTCCAAAGTTGAAGGAAGATTAGTGAGCTATTGAAGTGTCATAGACATTCTTTAACTCTTGAGCTTTCTCTTTAATGGTGAATTTGAAGAGGAACGAATTATCCTTATTTAATAAAACATCCATGAAGCCCTAGACTTCTACTTGATTGACCAACTTTTAATTGTATTGAAGGTTAGGCATTTTCCTATAAAGGATCCCACTGGTGTAGAAGACCAAGCATTCACACCTTCCTTCTAAATGTCAAAGGAAGGCAAGACAATAGAACTAAAATCTATCTTGGTAGGTGAATAATGGTAAAGGGAAACATCAGTGTGATCAACTATAACTTTACTCCAAAGGAGTATTAATCTTTTAGGCTTCCTGATACATAAATGGTGAAGTTAAGGTGTAAGTAGGAACCTTAACTATAATCCCTAGTAAGGAGGGAAAAGAAAAGGGAGGAAATTAACGTTTTAGTGGGGGGTTCTACCCAAAGATATGAGTGTCTAATGCCATTTACACAAAGAAAAAAGAAAAAGTTAATACTAGGGAGGGGAAAAGTTTGAATTGCCATTGTTAACTAAGTGATGGTAGGAGAAGAGGTGATGCAATAATTGAATTGGAGTTCAAACAGAGAGATAAATGAAATAAACTAGTGTCAAGTAAGGAAGTCATTAAGCAAGAAGTAGTATGATAGAGAGTCATCAATGGAGAAAGGAATGTCTAGAGAGAAGTCATACATTCTCATACTACACTCCATTTTATTTTAGTTTTTTATCAATGTGGATTCTTTCAAATATAAGTTACTTCCTCCTTATCATTTTTATGTTATTTTATACCAATATATATTGATTTATCCTTTTTCTAAACGAATTTCATGATTTTGGGATTTTATACAGTGCCCCATTAGATTATCAAAAATCTATAATCTAGTTAATAAAATGGTTGATCATATAAGAGTGTTTTCCAACGTTAGTTTTCACAAAATTTTCTTGAGTTTTGGCTAGATCAATTAATATTATCACCTTCTAAATTGTCTTATCAATTAACTTGGTATTACTACTAGACTAAAAAGGTATTACATATAATTATAGTGAGATCATAAAATGATAAATGAATGTCATAATTGTGATTTATAAATTTTTGTTTGCACAATGGGGACAATTATTTGTGACATCATTTCTTACTTTATACATTTAAACTATTGTTTATATTAATTATTATTCCCAAAGGGGAATTGACAATGTGGATTTAGGTCTTTGTTTGGTTTCATATGAAATATGCCTTAGTTGTTAATCTAGTAAGTCAAATAGTCATGAACTATCAAATTTGTTCAATTGAGACCTTATTTATAAATAACTTTGAGGCTTGGAAGAGTGATGTAGAGTTGACACTAAATTGCTTAAGCAGGTTTGAGCAGGCCAATTTTGGTCCAGGTTGAGCAGGCCATAGGCCAAAATTGTTCATCCTGGCCCATAACCTGACTAGAAAAACAAAAACAACATGGTTTTCTATTTTTTAAAAAAATATTAAGGATGGGTTGGCCACCGATCGACCCACAGGTTGGTCAGCCTGTAATCGGGCCAGCTTATGAGTCAACCAACCTAAGGGTTGGGTCAGAAGCAGTGCAGGCCCAACTCGACCCGACCTGTTAACTCCCTGTAGAAGGTTCCATTTTAAATATGGGAAAGGGATAATAGGCTAAGTGAGATCATGGCTATGAAGAAGTCAATTTTATAAACTTTTAAGGGTGGATTAGTAATTGAGAACAATTTCAAGAGATTGTTATCAAGAAGTCAATTTTATCAAGCTGTCTGCCACTCATCTAAGGTCTTAATCTAGGCGATCAAGCTAAAATATGACTAAATATGCATTTAATCAAGCAAAAATCAATACCATAAAAATTGTCCCAATCCAATATCAATCGTAACTCTTAATTGGTGCATTTAATCATTAAATGGACAAGAGTTTAGCAAATTATAAATCTAAAATCAACAGTGAATTTGAAGGAAAGTTTCATAAAGTGTGAGAAATTGAATTCTATTAAATAATACACATATTGACCTTTTTGAGGTATGATAGAGCATCTGGGGTTAGCGCTTACATTGTAAAGATGTAAGACATAACCAATTGGATAAGTGGACTATAAGTCCCAATTTCATGTTCCTTTTTTCCATTAAGTGTTGAATTATTATCATTTGACTTTAGTTCCTTAAAGGCTGCTTATAATTTCAAGAAGGATGTATGGATAGTGAATTAGCTTATCACAATATG
The DNA here is from genome assembly GCA_025594535.1 of Erythroxylum domingense. Lineage (NCBI taxonomy): Eukaryota > Viridiplantae > Streptophyta > Magnoliopsida > Malpighiales > Erythroxylaceae > Erythroxylum > Erythroxylum domingense. The sequence continues at coordinate 35,342,627 of JANQBM010000008.1, forward strand.
TCTAAAAGGAAATAAAGAATATAAAGTGTCGACTCATTATCATATCCTAAGATCACTCCTAAAATCAAAATAAAACAAGTGTAAATACTAAGAAAATCATATATTTACAAAGGAAACTAAAAAAATAAAAGAAAAGGCTAGAATATTGATTTGAATCTCCTAAAAACTAGTTACTTTCCTAAAAATAGAACAAAACTTTTGTTATGTGCTTTTTATCACTCTAAAGTTGTCTATACTACTAATTTACTAACAACAGGCAAATGTATCTATTGCTGATGTATAATATAATGGTTAGCAAAGATTGATCCTATGACGAAGCTATATAGATCTAAAAAAAATTCTTACTACTATTTATTTGAAGAATTAATAAAGATAATTAATGATTGGATTTGGGTAGTAGAATAAAAGTGAAAAATCTAAACAAAGACATAACCAAAAGAATAAAAAATAAAGCACAAAATCAAATAAAGAAGGTTATGATAATTGATGCTTTGATAAATACCTCCCATTGTCTTTGATATCATAATTTAATTAAGTTAGAATGGATTTATTATTTGGACAAACAAAATTTCCTAAGCTACAAAATTGCAGTTTCTCGAACTACTGCCACCTATTCTCTAATTGGTCGACCCATATCTTTACCAAGTAACACTCATTTAAGTGTATTAAGTTGTATAAGTCCTTGAAAGGTTTCATCTAACACCAGAAAGATCATGTAGGTTTATCTATACTACCCCATTCAACTCTTAATATCTAAATGGTTCACTTATAAGCAAATTATATTATATTGTTTTAAAGTAAATTTAAATCATATCTAAATGTTGACATGAGTATTAAAAATAATAATAAAATATATACGTCTCACTTTGTAAATGAAATCAAATCAATCCATACGAAGATAAATACTAGAGTTTTCCTATGTAAATAAAGGTTAGCCATAAATCATGCTCAAACTAATGAAAATAATAAATAGAACCAAAGAAATCATGATAGAAATAATTCTAGATGATGATCCTAAACAATTTAATATATTGAGGTGAGTCTAGATCTTGTTTCTCTAATAATTAATCTTCAGAGGGTTGGTGTACCTCCTGACAGCTAATCCTAGAATTTTGGAGAGAAAAGAACATTAAGATGTGTAAAGTCTCTAAAAAT
>JANQBM010000008.1:35386189-35400187 GCA_025594535.1 Erythroxylum domingense
TGTTTTATTAACAATTAAAGAAAATTTAAAGTGAAAAATATTAAGAAAACATAATTCTTAGATGAAGATATGGGTCACGTGCTAACTCATGCCCTTCAAAGATCAGATGCAAAAGAAGACACGACTTATAAAGAGACCATATGACATCGAGAAGATCTAAAGAGTGGCACAACTTAAAACACGATCGTACCTTATACTATGTTATTTCTAGAAAAGAACACAGTCTAAGGCACAGACGTGTCAGAGCTTGCGTCCCTCTGAAAAAAGATTTCCAAGACAACTTTGATATTGCCTTATAAATTGATCATGAACGTCTCATCTATTTCGATAAGTTTTTTCTATATAAATTACTTAGTTTTAATTAATTTTCCTTATGTTTTAGGTAATTTTTGAAGATGATCTAGAATTTAAGAAAATTCCAAATGAAAACATGAAGAAAGATACAATTATTAGATGAACATGAGTCATATACTAGCCTGTGTCCTTTAATGGTCAAATGTCGAAGAAGACATGATATAAAGAGAGATTGTATGGCATTGAGAAAATTTTAAGAGTGATACATATTGAGATACGATCATGCCTTATATCTTATGCTTTCTAGAAAAGAAACATAAAAACCTATGATCTAGGGCATGGGCATATCAAAGCCTATATTCCTCTCTAAAAATATTTGTAAGATAAATTAAATATTACGTCATAAATTGGTTATAACTTTCTCGTTTGACTCTAATTTAGTTGATTTTAATGTCCATGTAAAAGATGATAGAGAGATATACAACTTTCATGCTCTAAGTTTTATGAGTTTCTAAGAGACTTATCTTAGATCTTGTTTTCTGTCAAGATAGATTATAAATAAATACAGTGAGCCATAATTATAAGAGCTCTCTCATATTCTTTTATTCTAAACTTATGGTTAGCCATCAAGGAAGAAAGAAACACCTTAGAGGAGTACAAAGTTACCATTTTCAAGGAAAAAGAATATCAAAACCACCCCAATAACTTAAAGCTCACATTAGAATATTGAGGTCAACTCTATAACTTTTTCTATTTTTCATTTCTCTTATTTCTTTTTTTTTTTCAGTTAAAAAACGATGAGTACTTAATTATTTCATATGTCTAGATAAGAGAGAAGTCTTAGTATTGTCTTTATGTGGATTAGTTTTATTTATTAAAGATGATGTATTTTTGCGAACGATTAATTTTAATATGCATTTATTCATATTGATGTTTATATCTGATTTAAGTTTACTTGTGGAGGTCTCATGAGAGTCTAGTTGTGAGTGGACCAAAACTTAAATAAAAAAGGATAAATAGGGAGCTGTGTTGTGGTGAAAGCTTTTATAAAATTCCATATATCTTAACAAATTCAAGAGGTGTTAGATTGATAGAGATACGAGTTAACTAACCAGAGAGTAGATAGTTATATCTCGAGAGAGTACAATTTTAATATTTAGGAAATTATACTGGTCTAAATAATAAATTCATTCTAAATTTATTGAACTATAACTGCAAGGATGATATTAATGGGAGTTTTTATCTATATGATATTCATATATGTTTTACTCTCTTAATCACATGCTTTGTTCTATTTGTAGTGGTTGTTTCTTCTATTTAAGTTTAGGTTCAATTTTAGCTTTAATTTCAATTTACATAATCAAATATATTTATTTAATTAACTAGTTGTAATTTTTAAAAATTTCTAGATCTACTATTATGCGAGGGACTGTCCCATACTTATCATTGTATTACTTACTAATGATAGATATACTTGCCTTAGTTATGGATAATAGATTGATAATAAGAAAATTTAAAAATAGAAGACACCCATCAATGACATAAAGATCTTCAAATTGGTTGCATATGATGATGATTGATTATATTGAAATATTTAATCACTTGAATTATATCATAGATCATGAGTTGAACATTTATTTAGTATTTTAGACTCTACCTCAAATCTTTCCACAATTTATTATGAACTATTGAATGAATAGAAATTCATAAATTTAGATAAAATAAATAGTAATTCATAGAATAGCCCAAATGATTTCATAATATCATTGATTATAAGTTAATAAGAATCTAGTCTAATGTGAACATACCCACCTATGACTATGAAGAGAAAATGTAAAAAGTTTATCGATGAAATTATTTTACATTAAAAAAGTAATTTATATACAAACATATGGTCATGAACTATTACTTTAAAATTTTAGGTTAATGTATGGTCAACCCAATTATATATGGATTTCGTTAATCCTAATTCAATTTCTCTAAAATCTTCTTCCAAAGTAATTTATGATATGAAACACATCCCCAATAAGAAATCGTGATAACTGAATAAGTTCACCCATCTGTCAAACTTCATCTTATTGCATTCATCAATCCTCAAGTAAACATCCACTTATTTAGCGTATGGATATGTGGAGAGTTTAAAACTTGTCAGTGCTTTGTCATTTTCTTTACCAAACCACTTGATAAAGGACAAATACGTTGTTTATTGGTCTTTAAATTGTAGGCCCAATCAAATACGCAAAAAGGTCAGATTTGAAGCATTAGGATCCACAGGTAAGTTCACTCATACGACCAGTGCCGCACCTTTAGGCCAGATCCTCTGGCCCGGATGTTTCTGCATACTTAGAAATCATTCCCCTCTCAATTTAACGCACCGCACAACTTATCAAATCCTCAATAATCATCTTTAAGATTTATGAAGATACGTTTTGGCCTTATCTAATCTAGATACTGAGTAAATCATATATAATTTTACCAAAGATTATCTGACGAAGGTTTTTAAATTTTTTTGGCCACGTTTTTCAATTTTTAATAAACATTATTACTAAAAATTTTATCATGTTAATTATAACTATTGATGACATTTTTAATCCATGTTATTGTATATAATATTTATATTTTTTGTTTTATAATTTATTATACAGAAACATAATTAATAATAATTAGAAATTAGAAGCATTTTATATAAACAATAAAATATCATTAAATGTTAGTTATGAACGTTAATAAAAATAGTTATGTACAAAATAAGAATTGTTTTCATCGTCAATACTACTTGCATAATTAGGGCCAATTATTTATTTGACCATCTTTTCAAACTTCGTCAACTTTTATTCATTACGATCTAACTTTTTTTTATTATATTCTAATTTAGCCTTAAGCAATTGGTTCTTCTCTTTAAGACGATCAACATATGCTGGTCTTGATCAGGATGAAGCAGTTGGCTTAGTGCCAAATCTCATCTATATTAGGCTCATTTTCGTCAGACAATGATCTTTGTAACAACTCCTACATCTTATTCTAAAATTTTAAAAACTAATTTAATTTTCAATTCAAATATTATTAGTTAGTACTACATAAATAAATAAACTTAAAATTTAAACAAATTTTTGTACTCACATAGTTATTTTACGTTTCTTCCGACATTCACCCTTGACCTTCCTTATAGTGAGTGAGTTTATATAGTATGATCCTATCTCACTTTTATTCGCGTAGTTCCTTCTCACTCTATTTTATAAAAAAAAATTGAAAACACAATAAACAATATTGTATTTACTGATATAATTTTAACTTCTAAACAAAGAACTTACATATTCGTTTCATACGATAACAAATGATTTGGAGCTTTGGTTGTGAGGAGTTTTCATTTTTCTTCTATTAACCTTGACTTTCTCACACTTTTCCTAAATAAAGAAAAGATATACTTATTAAATTGTGTAACAAGATTAATGAAATCAAATGTGAAAGGAAAGAAGATAAACCTTAACGTTGGCAGCGACCCAATAATCACACATTTGACTCCAATTTTCTGGAGACATCTATTTGGGAACATGTCTTCTTACCTCCTCATTAAAAAGAAAAGATTTTTAGTATTTATGTGGTCGATAACAATGATCCTTGGCCCTTTATTTCAACAGTGAAGTCACATAACTTGAAACTTAAGGGATGTCGATATCGATTATATTAGGCTTTCATCTATGAACAACAAGTAAAAGTCAAATTAATCTTTAAATAAGTAAAATAAAACTGCATATAATTAAATAAATTGAAAAATTACCAAAACTTTGTCTAAACCATTATGTAACAAGTTGTCTTCCTTCAAATGCTTAGCATGCTTGGTAATTTAGTCTTAGTAATGACCTCTAACTCACTAGACAATTTTGCCGATTGGATCTTGTCAACAAAATGACCTTGCGAGGTATCAATATGTATAAACAACTTGCTTTTCATTGCAGCATTCATGTGTTACAACTCACAAAATTTAGTAATATCTCTGGCTCTTTTTTTTGATGGATGTATTATAACCTGACAACAAAAAAATAATGATAAGAAAAAACACATTAAACATGTAAATAAATATTTACGCATAAGTCTAATTATAAGTGGTAAAAATTAATAGGCATGAAGATCCCTCAACATTGGTTGAGGCATATGGAGGTTGTTGTTGACTAGCTTCATTAATGGATGAAGTCGATTGTTGTTATTGGCTAAGGTTGGATTGATTTGGTTGTTGTAGGGGAGGGACAATTTCGATAGTTGCTACCTTCTTTCCTTTGTTTCTACCAGGTGTGATTATTGGATATCTACAACTCAGATATCAATATTACGTATAAACATAAGTCAAACATCATCAATATGCATAAATATAACTCAGACATCAACAATCTTCATGAACATAAGTGAAACATCAACATTCTACATAAACATAGCTAAAATATTAACATTCCGCGTCAACGTAAATTAAATATCAATAATACGCATAAACAAAACTCAAACATCAATAATCCGTTCAAACATAACTCAACACAACAACATTTCGCGTAAACATAAGTCAAACATCAACAATCTGTATAAACATATTTTAAACATCAACATTTTGCATAAACATAACTCAAACAATAACATTCACATAAACATAACTCAAAAACCAACATTTCGTATTAACATAACTCAAACATCAACTTTTCAAATAAACATAAGTCAATCATCAACAATCCGCATCAGCATAGTTTGTCTCTACTTATTTTAGTATTGACTAAATGAAATGAGGCCAAAGTTTCTATACATGTTTGCGTCAAAAGGGTAGTTCATATTTGCTTATTTTAATATTATTTTTATATGTAGATGTCAAGAAAACATCAACAATACCTATTAACATAACTCAAATATCAACAATACATTTCAAACAATATAAACAACATTTTTTTAACCTTCAATCATCATAATCAAGATCTTAAAGATCATTATCATTAATTACATTATGATTCGACTCTTTACAACTATTATATTCGGCCAAAGTATCATCATTGTCATATAATTCATCCTCAATATGGTCTTCATCTATTTGTACAATAAGATTGGCTTGTAATTCATCCACTTGTACTATATTGGCATTATAAGAAAATATGGAGTTTAAAGACACAAAAAGGTGGAGTTTTTAAATGCTTTTTTGCATCTTAAAAATAATTTTAGATGCTTTATAAAGCGTCGAGAAAATAAGCGTCACAAAAACTATTTTCGACAGTTTTCTTAGACACATAGATGTATTGAAAAAATATACATTTTTTACACATCTAAGCGTCGAAAATCTATTTCTCACGTTTGTAATTTTTCGGGAACAATGCTATTTTAGACGCTTTGTGTAAGCTTTTAGATGCTTTTCTCTGTCGATATTTTTCATTTTTAGACAATTTTTTACGTCGAAAAACTCCACCATTTTTTAGTAAAAAATAAGTTTATAATTTGCTTTATGCATCTTTCTAAGATTACTCACATGCGTATTATTATAATAAATTTGACAAATTTATCTAAAATATGTATTTGTATATTATTATAATAAATTAACAATTTCGTTAATAAATATTATATTACACAGATTTATTTGTATATAATAGCAAAAATTAGCTAAAATAGTTTTATTCTAGAGTCCATTTCTATCGAAGAAAGCACACTATTCACATACTTCACCTTATGAGTGACAAAATCAATTGAGATTAATAATCACAGGAAGCTATTGGTTAGAGCAACACAAGATAACTAAAAAGGAGAAATGAATAGTGTTATAATTTGCATGTCATTCATTTTTGGGTGCTGATACTAATTGCCATAGCAAGTAGATGAATACATGTACATTTTCTGTAGCTAAGTCTTGAAACTTATAACTCTTTATTATTAGGCTAACCATCCAAATCCCTTCTATAATTCCTCTCTCAACCCTTTTCCTGGAGACAGTTTAGCTTTGAAAATTTCAGACCGCACTAACAATCACCGTCCTCTTTGCATATGTTCTCCATCTTCAAGATGAATACAGAAGGAAAGGCACTACAAGAAGAAGAATACGATTATATGATTTAGTGAATAGTGCAATACTTTTGGAACCTATTGATCATGCACTGACTATGTTCAAAAGGTTGGCCTTGGCCTTCTAACAGGTAGCAAGATTAACACTATATTACATTTCAAGTTGTGAGTGTGATGTGCAATCCAAATCTCTAAATGTTCTTATCACCATATTTCGTACAGAACATACAACTACAATCTATTGTCTTTCCAAAAATTCCATCATGTTTCGGACACAACTCCATAATAATCTAATCATTTGTAAGTGCTAATTTGAGATGAGAAGCACATATATAGCAAGATTATATTTCGACAACTTACCTATTAAAAATATACATATTAAAAAATATGTATCATTCATTTATTAGCACTGAAAATATAAGCATAGCACATAGTACTATTAGACATTGACAGGTCAAATACTTACTTGAATTAGGCTTGTCCATCAAAATTGGCTCCCCGTCACCCATTCCCTACCACCCATTTGTTATTATTTCTTCTTAAGCAACCTTTTCTTTTAGGGTAAAGCTTAGGGACTTCCAATTTATGTTACTTACAAGAAGGCTAAACAGCTCTCAAGACAAGCAACTTTATAAGTAAAAGAAGCAGAATCATGCTACAACCTCAACTGAGAGTCATTTGTAATAAAATCCCAGCTCCCATAGAAGTGGAAACAAACAAGCAAGAAAGGTGAGGTTGAAGAAATGTAACACCACTGTTGCTAGCACCAGCATTCACCGGTTAAAAATGTTCCATTTTTGTGGATTAAGATATAATGGTTGTTGATTAGGCCTTGGCCTATTTTCCATGTTTATAGTTACAAGATTTTCAATTCGAAGTCTGATACATTTCTCTTTTTTTTTTAAGATGTTTATTTTAAAACATAAAGACACATACTAACTAAACTTTTTTAAAAAGATATAACCACAAATTACCCATTTTCCTTTCCTTTCTTTTGGCATGGAACATGCTCATTTAATATACCTTCTATCTCTTTCAACCTTGTGAATCTACATAAAACTATCAACATTTATAACTTATCTACAAGTTAAACTTATATTAGCTAAACATTTTTTTTTACAATTACTTGCTTTTAACATTAATTAATTGTTATTTCTGGATGCATACTTACTACAAATTATAAAAGGAGCCAATTCTTGTCCCGCCAATTGGAAAGTTTAGAAGTTTTAGACTCTTTTTAGTATATTTTTAGACAAATTTTACCGTCTTAAATAAATGTCTAAAAAATCCACCAATTATTAAATTATTTAAGACAATTATTATATGCGTCTAGGCATAAGCGTCTAAAACCTCCTTATTTTGGTGTAGTGTGGGATCAACATCTCTCCTATGGAATGATGATAAATCAACATCTTTTACTTGAATGGCTTCATTAGTCAACTCTGATTCAACCTCTTGATATACTTCATCACCATCCTCACTCATTAGACCATTATCCCGTTTATAAAAAATTGAAGAGATTTTGATGTTAAAATTTTTGAATAACCTTCCAATTGCTGCCCAATACAACATCGTTGAGGTAGAATACTTACTTCATTTGACTTGCAAGGATAAAAGGGTCACTATCATACCATGTCTTACTAACATTGATGCTAGTAATATTGCCATTAATTTTTATGTCACCTAGATTAAACCATTTACACTTAAATAGAACAACCTTTTTTATACTTGATGTAATGCAAATCTATTATATCAGAGATGATACCGTAGAAGTCAATAAAATTATTATCATGAAATCCCTTCACAACAACCCCACAATTTTGGCTTCTAAGCCGACTGTCTCGATCTTGTATGTGAAATTAGCTCCATTAACAATATAACCTGTACATTTTTCCCCACACATATAAGGCCCACATGTCGCAAAAAATAATGTTGTTGTCACCTCTTGCATGTTATGGTTATGTGATCATATAATCTGTAGGAAAAAATATAATTAGAAGTTAATCTGACATACAAATTGTCATAAGTTCATAATATTCCACCAATATATAACTTAATCAAGTCCTAAACCATAATGGGAACTTCATCTTACGTCTTTCTTTAATATTAACACTCCCTTTGCTTCGAATCAAATCTTTGTGCTCTCTCTTTAAAAAAGTAAGTAGAGATTAGGAAATATATATTGAATTATAAAATTTAAATATGAAAATTTGAATGAAAAGTAATATACATACTCCATATATATCGACTTCCTCGTAATTATTCAAAATGTACCAATGGGCAATTTCGAATTCATCTTTAGTTAACTCCACATATTTTCTAACACCAAGTGACCTTAATTTTTGGGAGAAAACAAACAAGTCTCCATCTTGATCAAAATAAAAGTTAAGCTTTTGTCAATTAAATCTTTTCTCGACATCATTTAAGTACATCAATCAAAATGCCAAGCATTCATTCTCTATATATGCCTCTGTAATAGACCTTTTAGGTCGAGTTCTATTACATACATAACGCTTAATAGAGCATAAAAAGCTAAACAAAATATAAAACATTAACAATTATTACTAACTAATAACTTTTAAAAAAAGTAGAAGTTAATATACATTACCTTTTAGTGGGGAAATTCCATCAAAATTGAATCGGTCGACAAAGTTCTGCTACGTATGGTAAGTGAATTACGAAATGCACCATAACATCAAAAAATGATGGGGGTTTGGGGGGGGGGGGGGGAGAATACTGGTTCAAGTTTACATAGAATCAAAGCTATGTCTTTTTCCATTTTCTCAAGCTCTTTATCTTGAAGTGTCTTATAACATAATTGCTTAAAAAACTCAGCCAGTTGACCCAAAGTTACAGACACATCCTTTGCTAAACACCCACTTATTCCAATAAGAAGTAATCGTTGCAAAAGAATATGGCAATTATAGCTTTTCGACCCTGATACTTTTCCCTTTTTAACATTCACACAATGGGCTATATTAGAAGCATACCCATAAGAAAACTTGACTGATTTAAGAAATTGACAAAAGTTTGCTTATCATTTTTTAATATGTTGTAACAAGCAGGTGGAATAATGTATCCATCATCTCTTTTTTTCAAATGCAAATCTTTTCTTATATTCACATCTTCCAAGTCTAATCTAGCCTTAATTGTGTCTTTCAATTTTCCATTAATTCCCATCACAGTTCTTAAAATATTCTCAGAAATATTTTTTTTCAATATGTATCACAATCTTATGCCTCAATAAAAATTCCTTCTAATACAACAAATGGAAAAATATGGCTTTTTTTATTCCAATTAAACTCAACAACACTTTGCTTTCGCTTTCTATTATTTGGGTATTTGCCAGGTGTAATGTCACCTAAATGTTACAGCTGGTAAACCACATTATCACTAGACAACTACAAAGGAGCTTTTATGCAGTATCTTTTTCCCTCTCCCATCATCCACTCGCCACCTTGATGTATCATAAATGGGACACTACTTAAGATCTTTACTGTCCTTCCAAAATATAGCACAATCATACTTACAAGCATATATATATATATATATATATATATATCTTAATCCAAGGTCCCTTAACAATTTTTTTACATCATAGTAAGATTTGGCCAATTTGTGTCCAACAGGTAATGCATCATTGAGCATGTCAATTAACATGTTAAAAGACTTGTTACTTCATTTATTACAAAACTTTAAATGCAACAACTTGAAAACGAAAGATAGTTATCAGAATTTCGAGCATCTTGGATATAATTCTTATTGAAACTTTCAGTAACTTCCCAAAATTATCTTCTATAATACTACCAATTATGTTAGGAAAACTAATTTCATTCATAATCTCCATATAATTCCCAACGTCTCGCCAATCCCATAATCACCATCATCATTAATATCAAAATCTTCTACATCATTATTGTTACTATCATCAACACTTGTACCAACACTTCTACTATAACTTACTTCTGAAAGTTCATTATGATAAAGCCATAGAGTACAGAATTTATCTATGCCTTGGATTAGTAAGTGATTATATATCACATCTTGAATTTGAATGTTCACATTTAAGTAATCTATGCATGGACAATGAATACAACATTCAAAACCCATATGATCTTTTACAAAATGCATGAAGCTCTTAGCTCCTTCTAAGTATTCAGTGGACCATTTCCAATGAGACATCCAAAATTTTTCCATCTAGCTACATAATTAAAAGTAAATAACCAAATTACTAAATGCAATCCTTGTTCTATATAACATAATGATTAATCGCTACAAGTTCATAACCTAAGTTTGAATTCAAACAAATATTATGGTACATGGCATTGTTACACCATATGAATCGAGAAAGCAAGTTCTTGCTGTGACTCTTAGGCTTGTGGAATATTTCACCAATAAGCTTCGGGGGAGCTTCATCACGGGTTTCCAGCCAATATACCATCCTAGGGGTTTATTATGCAAAGGATCATCTATAATTATACTTGAATTTCTAATGTTACTACATAATAATTAATCACTACAAGTTCATAACCTAAGTTTGAATTCAAACAAGCACTATGGTATGTGGGATTGTTACACCATATGAATCGAGAAAGCAAGTTATTGTTGTGACTTTTAGGCTCGCGGAATATTTCACTGATAAGCCTCATGAAGTTGCATCCAGGGTTTCCAGCCTATATACCATCTGAGGGTTTTATTATGCAAAGGATCATCCATAATTATACTTGAATTTCTAATGTTAATACATAATGATTAATCACTACAAGTTCATTTTCAAAGTTTGAATTCAAGTAAGTATTATGGTAAGTGGCATTGTTACACCATATGAATCGAGAAAGCAAGTTCTAGTTGTAACTCCTCAGCTCATGGAATATTTCACCGATACTGGGAGCTGCATCATGAATTTCTAGCTTATATACCATCCTAGGGGTTTATTATGCAAAGGATTGTCCATAACAGATTGAACTCATTCCACATGAAGTGAATACTTATGTTATTAATACATTTACTCATCAATGATTGTAAGAATATTCCAAACAACAATACAAAACCAAGTCCTCCTTTGTATTCACACAAAACTCAAATAGAAATACTCATACTGTTAAAGTATAACACATGATATACAATAGTTGGAAGACTTACCTGGGCAGACAAACAATTGGAGACTACAAAGAAGAAGGACGAGGTTAGACGATTATCGACGCTCTTCAACACAAAATAGGGCCTGTAAAAATGACAATTATTTATTTATTATAATACACTTGTTCATTAGTTTTGTATTTATATCTTTTGCATGCAATACAGTAATCCTAATTTCACCAATGATATAGGTGCTTTTACAATGAGATAGCAAACTGATGCATTTTTTGTTCTCTTTGTAATCTTATTAGTTTACCAATATTCATAACATATACATAAACAATAATATACACAAAAATCACCCAAACTAACTTATATGGACCTCCTAGATAGGAAATTTGAGAAAGTATATACACAAAACATAAATAAAATTTTTTGGCATTATGAAAACTTCGAAACAAAGTTCAAAATTTCAAGTAAGCTTTTTTGATTGTCAACCTCAAGAATGAAGTTACTTTAAAGTTGAAACTCCTACGACTTTTTACATCTTTTTCATTTAGGTATTCAAATTCCCTTAGACATGTAAACTTTATTTACACATTCATCTAAACATCCTTTTCAATTAAGTATTAAAATTCCATTAGACATGCAAACTTTGCAAAAAGAACATTGCACCTTCCAACCATCTTTGATTGCACCTATGTTTAATTTGAAAAAATAACATTACATGTATGTTTAATTTGCGAAAAGAACTTTAATCTTTTAATAATAAATTCTAATAAGCAAGCCTTTTCTAAAAACTTTGAATAACTTTGAATGTGATTTAGATTCTTACTAAATTCCAATACTAATACTAAATTTAATTAAACAAAAAAGCTTCCAATTACAACAATAAGCTAATAAGTTAATGTGCTTTGATGTAATCTAATTATGAAACAAATAACTTTGAAAGGACATTCATTCCCTATTAAAACAAAACACTAAAAACCTAAGAGAATTTTCATCAAACACTTTATACTTTATAGGCTTTAAAAATTCAACCCTAACTAACAACAAAAATTCTGTCTTTTCCCTTTCTTCACCAACATTAACACATACAAACAAATATTCAAGCATTAATAGTCCAAATAAATGCAAACAACTCAAAGTTTTACCTTAAAACTGACCATGAATATAGCATTTAACAAAAACAGTGAAACCAGAAAAAAAAACCCAATACAAATGTAACAACTACTTACCTCGACTACAATTGTAGTGAGACAATAGAAGAGAAAATGAGGAGAACACGATGAATGGACGAAGAGAAGAGAAGATTAAAAGGAGTTGTTCAAAAAACGTTAAAGGGAAAGAGATGAGAAGAGGAGGCAAAAGATTAAGAAAAAGATGTTTGTCATTGGACAAATGACGTCGTTTTCGTCTAAATTTTTAAATCTTTGTACCATTTGGTGACTATTACAAAAAATGTCCTCGAATGTTACATAATAGGCAACAACGATTTTATATTAGGCAACAAAAATATAAATTCGTCGCCAATACTATAAATATTTTTGTAATTTTCAATTTTGCTAATTTTTTGTAGTTTATCATTTCTATAAAATAGTAAAGAATTTATACATAATAAATAGAGTTTTGTGAGACCACGTAACATTGTCATGTCATATATATTAAAAGAAAATTATAAAAATTATAAAAAATGTAACATAAATTTTTTTGTGTTTTTTGTTTTATAAATTTTTGAAATGCCATTATACATAAATAATTTTATTTTTAAACTTAACATCATAGTGAATAATATTAAATTTCATTTTTAAGAATATTATATTAATATTTGATATTGATTTCCATTATTTACTATAATGCAATTATTTTTATTAAATTGCAATAATTATTATATATGGTAATTAATATAATGTTATATAAATGTATAGATAAAAATTGTAACTAGTATAATGATTTATGACTGTATAGATAATATATAAATTTTCTCATCTCTTATTTTTGTAATTTGGTAGTCTATTTAATCAAAATTCTCTTATATATATATATATATTACATATAATTTCGTCGCCAAAGGTTAAGCCAAATTGAAATGGACCACCATTTCAGTGCCAAATGGTATATTTCTTCTAAATTAATTGAAAACGACGTCATTTAGTTTAACAACAAACGATGTCTTTTTATATTAGATTATTAACACGAAAATGAAGCTCTCTTCTTTTGATGATAGTCAAACCAATTTCTTCTTAGTTTATCATTGAATAAGTGTCGTCTCCTAATCTGTTGTGGTCGTCTCCATCTACGAAGCGTCGTGTCCTGTGTTGGTATTTTTCTTCATTTACATTTTCAAGAACTGTCCATTTTGTGTTATGTTGTAGAGTTTATGTTGGTTTTCTATTCCGCTAATGGTATATGGACTTTTGTTTTTGCTTGTATTTGGATGATGGTGAATTGTGTTTATGTTTTGGTTGTGTATGGGTTGACACTTCTTTTCCACCTTCCATGTTTGTTTGAGAAAACCTGCTAACTGTTTGATGAAAATTTTGTTAACTAAATTTATTTTTACACTTATACAATCATTGTCATTATTATTAAATATGATCTTTG
>JANQBM010000008.1:35403851-35419908 GCA_025594535.1 Erythroxylum domingense
ATTATTATTATTATTATTATTATTATTATTATTATTATTATTATTATTATTATTATTATTATTATCATATATGGTAACTAATATAATGTTATCATACACACATTTCAATTTATTGAAATTTTTTTTATGAAATTATAAATATAATGGACTAACTAAAAAATAACCACCTAATTATAAAGAAAAATTAAAGATAAATCATAATTACACAACTGTTTACATTAGCGGATTTTATAAGGGAGGTTTATGTACATAGAAGCAATCATATTCTCAACCTTATCATATGAAGTTGTCTCACTTGATGGATCAAAAAATTAACAAGGCTAGAATGTTGGAACATTCAAATAAGAATTCTTCTATTGAATTTTCATAATAAAACTATTAAAATTGACTTATCGTGGAATGTCAACATGATGACTAGTTTCTGATGGTGAAAATGAGCTTTGTTGGGAGGAATGTGAAAACATTCTCAATAATAAAGAGCAAATCGATGTAGAACAAATCTCCTCATCAAACAATAATCACTACTTGCCTTCTATGGCTGAGCTTCTTCTTCAAGGTTTTTAGCATCATCCGAACTACCTCTCTTTATTTATTATTTGTATCTTATTTTATGTTATGAAGCTATAATATGAACATCAGATTATATATATTATATGTTGTATTAAGCTTTCTCCAATCTTTAAGAGAACATAGACGGAAATAGAGGCGATGGCAATGTCCTGATGGTTACAAGATTAAGGAAAACTGATTGTTTTAGAATAGTGGTCGATTTTAAAAACTATGTTTGTTCATTGTGACGATAATGGAGTTTATCAATCGAGCATGCATATATTCGAATTTGTGTTCCTAATACCGTTTGAATTAGTTTTAATTGTTCTATACTGTTTGGTCATTATGTGAAATGCTTGGTACGTGCAGTTCATCTAATACCATCAGCCATACTGCATCTGGAAAATCATTCACTGTATCTTTTGCAAATTTAGTTAAAGCAAAGAAGTCATTGGAATAGGGTATCAATAAACCAAACCCCAAGGGAAGATCTTTAACTATTTCAATTGATGGCTTGAAACGTGCAAGAAGGCTTCTTGGGAATCCAGACATTAGGAACCCCTTTATCATATCTCTAAGTCTAATGTCACTTGAAATCTAAAAAAATAATTATATTTTTTACTGTGTAATGGAATATTAGGCGTGAAACTTGATTTATTGTTTAGTCTGTAAGAATTGTTAAACTTCTAATTAACATCTTCTAATACTTATCATATATCATTATATTATTTTGCTTACCATATTTCAATATTTATATGTATTATTATTTTATTGTTAATATATATTAATGATTAATAATAGTACTTAACTTAAATTTATGATATTTTGATCTTATTAACAATAAAATTTTAGATATGATTATCTTTTGATGTCCAAAATTTTTTTACTTTTCCAAATTTAAATAACCTACTATGTGTTTTCCAATAATATGTTTAAAACTTTGAAAATTTTAGGTATGATTATCTTTTTAAATGCTTCATTCTATTTTCATGAAATTTTTGTATGAACAAAGTTGCAGTGCTATGTATAATCGTACGAGTTCATATTTATATAGTTTGAATACATTAGTTATTTAAACAAATTTGTAAATAAGGAAAATGAAAAAATATTAAAAATCATATAAATGTCAATTATAATTAACCTTAAGATTATTAAGTACACTTAGCATTAAAAAATTATCTTTTAAATATTATTATTTTTGAGAATAATATCACATAAAAAAATTCATCAAAATTCTCCTAAGAAATTATCATCTAATATAAATTATTTAATATAAACTTTTGGCGATGATTTCACATTTCGATGCCAAAAGCATGAGAATTTGCCACATCTTAGTAACTTTTTGGAGATGATTTCACATTTTGACACCAAAAGCTTAAGAAATTGTGGCGATTTAGTAATTTCAACGTGAAAGGCTAACCATCTGGCGACAAAATTACTAAGCCGTCATAAAAGGTAGCTCATTTTGTGACGATTCTCGTAAATCACAAAAAAAACATTAATTTAGTGATGATTTTATAAAACGACGCAAAATGTCATACTTATTGTGATGAGTTGTTAAATCGTCATCAAAAGGTTACTTTTCATACATTGAATCAACAAAAAAATGAATTAGGGTGATTAACCACTGACTTGTGGTTTGTTTTAAGATGATTCTTTATTTATACTATGATTTAGATGATTATTTGAGAAAAGACAATGTCTTAAAACCCATTAATTTCTTATAATTCCTAAACTTCTATCTTTTCTTACAATTAAGGTTTAACTTTTACAGTTAAATTTCTTGGACACGTTATCTACTAACTTGACTACCCAATATATACTGACGTTGCAAATATTATGATACTTCAACATTGAGTGAAGATAGGATTCTCTTATCTTCTATTATGATTTACGAAGGCTTAACGGTAATTTTTAGTATTTAATTGTAAAAAGGAAGAATCTTTTAGGCTAAAAAATTGTTAGCCCTTTTCGAAAGCCACAGATTGTTTCCTATAATCTTTTAAATTAAAAGTCATTATAATTTTTTGTTATAGATTTAAAAGTTTAGATAAGTGGTTTATTATGTATTTTTTCCAACAAAATAAAGGTGATTACGTCGAAACAATGCTCTCTTTTTAAAATTCTTGTAAATTAATTTATATTGTAAAAACCCTTTAATGAGTGGCTAGTTATATTTTTCGAGATTTTTCAGAAACTCACATCACCTATTTAACATCACGTAGAAGTTATACAGCCATCATATGTACATGTATGGCATCGTTTGTTATACTTCAATATTAATTGTTGATTAGAGAAGTTAGGGTTTTGAATAATGTTGTAAGTGTCCTTATTCACTTTTTCATGGAGCACTCGCCATTTATATATACGTGAACAAAAGAACGTATGGCTGGAAAATATTTCCAGTTTCAGCCATAAGAGGCAATGATTAACGGCATATTCTCCTTACAGGATCCAAAGAAAGGGAAAAGGTTAAGTGTATTTTGGTTTGTCCACTTAGCCGTCCATCAATAGTTAAATGTAAAGAGATAAGATTAGAAAATGGAAAGTACAGAAGGAAAGGAAGATGTCAGACATTCTTTGCAATTAACAAATATGGAGTCACACTTATATTCCATAGAGAACAACCTAGATTATTGACATTAGTGCTTATGTGTTGATCAGATGATTAAGAAGGCTGGGATCTACCTACTCAGTTTTCTAACAATTAGTCTACCAACTCTAATTTAAGCTTCTATATGTCTGGTCCAATCCGAATATTATTTCGATTGTACAGGTATAGAGTTAGTCACTTTGCTTCTATAAATTTTGATTGGTTTCCTGGGGTGGTTGAAGATGGAGCATTTCCTTTCCTTCATTAGCGTTGTTGCTAAATAAGATAAGAGCGAGAAATGGGAGAAGTTGGAAATGTTGCAGTAAAATAATGAAAAACCCAGAGTATGAAACCATTGTATGGAGTTTATCATATAGAATACTCCGAGTAAAACGACAGCAAACGGTCACTCATAAATTGGAAGATTATAATCTAAATGTGACTTGACCTACCTTCTTCTTGCCTATATCCAAAACATATCACATATATCTGAATTAAAAACAGCTCTTTAGTTTAGATCTAGTTCAAATAATCAATTATTTTCACTATTAATTGAAGGATCACATGCGTAGCGGAAATTAAAAAAATTGTAATCTTATATAGATTTATTGCGTTTATATTCATACTAATAATAGGAACAGACAAAAATAAATACCTAGAATTTATAAGAATTAACCGGTAACGAATTTCAAAAATACGAAGTCTCTATGCACTCCACACTGAAAAAAATGTCCCACTTTTAACACTTGATATGACTATGATTAAATCGAAGGACCCTTTCTTCAAGAATGAAGAAAACAATTTTCTTTTCTTTCTCTCTTGTTTATTTCAATGTAAAATACAGAACAAGTAAGAAGTTCAAAACCCCATTTCTTGCTTTTTACTGTTTTGAATGCACGTAGAACATGAAAGAACAAACTTGATCTCTTCGTTCTTATATGTTAAAAAGCTCTCTTAAAACTAACTTTGTACTCTTTAGTTCTCAAACGTATAGAATAATCATTGAGATATAGTCATAACGTCTATTTTTGTTTTTGTATCTTAAAAAACGTTAAAAGATAAGAGACTAACACGTCTATTCGTAAAACTTTTTTTAATGAAATAAAATAAAATAATTTTATTTTTTTCATTTATTTTGCACAAGAGAGTTTTCAATATTAATTATATATTCTGTGCTAGCAAAAAATATAATAATATGTCATATGGATTATTTAATAAATTATCTCATAATAAATTAAATAATCATAAACAGGAAATATTATACTCGTAAGTGTGTGACCACATAGGTTCACACTAAGTCGGTAGTAATTAATCCAATTAATTACTAATCAAGGTTGGCGTCTAACAACATTCCTCAACGACTGGATAGTGTGAAGTAATAACATTAAAAAGACAGAACTTGGTTAAGGATAATGTATTATTACCTTCCATCATTACACCTCCGGATTATCCTAAGGTATGGTTTAACTGTCAAACCCTATTAGATAACCAACAATATTACATGTCGATCATTAATGATTGGTGAATGACTTAAGAAACTCTTTTTCTCAATCATTCAATGGCCCTGGCCAAGGTCTTGAAACAACCATTAAAATCAATGATAATATAAAGCTCAAACTCATTACCTAGAGTTGATGGATCTCATCTTGACTTATCACTAATCATATAGATACTTAATTATATCCAATGATCATTCAACTAACATTTTTACACACTAGGTGTCCGACGTCAAAACATAATAAGTGGCCTATTGGTTACTATGATGATCTCAAGTCAAAGGAAAAATATACATTTAAATCTTTATAAGAATATCCCACTTGACAGTTCATAGGTAATATTAACCATTGGGAATTCTCAGTTTGGTCAGTTTAATGATCATATCTCAATATGCATAATCTATATATGTAACTTAGTAAATGAGATATACTAATATCCATCCAATAGATACTATTACATACATATTGATCTAACCGGATCATTAAAGTCCTTATTTGATGATCCTATAATCAAGAACAATTTTAGATTAAACCCTAAATATTTGACTCTCATTATCATAATCTCTATTATGATAACAAGTGTATGAAGTTAATTAAGGACTTATCATATTAGGATAAAAGCAATAAACATAATATGATAATATAATCATTTGCCATGTTATTAAACAAAGTTAATAATTATAAAGTATATGTATTCAATCAATTACATAACGATTGGGTTATGGGCATAATCCCGACAATCTCCCACTTAACCTAGACCCAATCGGTCATGAACCTCAATCCTATTTTTCACTTGTGCTTATCAAACTCCTTTGATCCAAGCACCTTAGTGAAGGGATCTGCAACATTCTCCTTTCCTTCAATTTTTTGAATTTGAACGTCCTCACGCTTAATAATTTCTCTAATCAGATGAAACTTCCGCAAAACATGTTTGGATCTTTGGTGTGACCTTGGTTCCTTAGCTTATGCAATAGTGCCAGTATTATCATACAATAAAGGGACAACTTCCTTTAGTGAAGGAACCACACCAAGTTCAGTTAAGAACTTTTTCCTCCAAACAACTTCCTTAGCTGCATCGCATGCAGCTATGTATTCTGCTTCAGTAACTGAATCAGCTACTGTAGCTTGCTTAGAACTTTTCCAACTCACTGCTCCTCCATTCAAGGTGAAAACATAACCAGAGGTAGATTTGCTATCATCCTTATCTGATGCAAAGCTAGCATCAGTATAACCTATTAGCTTTAATTCTTAGTCTTCGTATATGAGGAATTGGTCCTTAGTTCTTCTTAAGTACTTAAGGATGGTTTTAACCACTTTCCAATGCTCCTTATCTAGGTTACCTTGATACCTGCTCGCTATTCCTAGCACGTAGGTTACATCGGGCCTTGTTCATGTCATGGTATACATGGCAACTCCCACTGCACTGGCATATGGGACTCTACTTATGAGTTCTCTTTCTTCTAGGGTTTTAGGATAATCCTCCCTACTAAGAGAAATTCCAGTGCCTATCGGTAGATAGCCTTTTCTGGAATTTTCATGCGATATCTTTTTAAGATAGTATCAATGTATATGGATTGGGAGAGCCCTAGCAACTTCTTTGATCTATCTCTATAGATCTTGATTCCAAGAATGTAAGCTGCTTCTCCCAAATCCTTCATGGAGAACTGTTCAGTAGCCAAATCTTTGTTTTTTGCATGGCTGGTACATCATTGCCTATTAGCAATACGTCATCTACATATAACACTAGGAAAATAACTATGCATTCACTAGTACACACATGGCTTTTCTTCACATCTAACAAAATCGAACTTTGCAATTGTTGTATTAAAGCGAATATTCCAACTTTGTGAAGCTTGCTTCAATCTATAGATGGATCTTTGTAGCTTATATGTTTTATTAGGAGCAAATGGCAATGTGAAACCTTCAGGTTGAGTCATATAGACATCTTCCTTGAGCTCTCCGTTAAGATCCCCTAGCAACAAGACGGGCTTTATAGGTTTCAACCTTCCCATCTGCTCCAATCTTTTTCTTAAATACCCATTTACATCCTATAGGTTTTATATCCTTTGAGGGATCAACCAAAGTCCATACTTTGTTAATGTTCGTGGATTCTAACTCGGATTCCATGGCCTTAATCCACTTCTCACGATCTGGACTTGCTATAACCTCTTTGTAAGTCTTAGGGTTATCGTCAATATATGGGATATCATCAATATGATTATCCTTGTCACCTTGCACCATTAAGTTTAATCTATCTAGTGCACGATGATCCATAATAGACCTTCTAAGAGGCTCATGTTCAATAGGTTCTTCCTCTACTTGATCTTGTTGTTGCACTGGTTCCTGGAAAGGTTCATTAACCAGTTCATTCTCCTCAACATTTGAGGCTGGTACCCTATGTGTCAACTTCAAGACATCAAGTAAAGACTGCTCAATATGCAATTGATGCTCTTGAGCTTGTGTTGACTCGTCAAAATCTTGATTTTCATCAAGATCTATTTCTATACCATGAATTCCTTCATTAAGGAACTCCCTTTCTAAAAAGGTTACATTTCTAGCCACAAACACCTTGTGTTCAGAAGGATGATAGAAATAGTATCCCATAGTTTCCTTGGGATAGCCAACAAATCTACACTTGTCAGACCTCGCTTCAAGCTTTGGCAGCAGTCTTTTAACATAAGCTGGACAACCCCAAACCTTCAAATATTTTAGGTTAGGGTTACAACCTTTCCACATCTCATATGGAGCTTTAGTGACTGCTTTAGTGGAAACTTTGTTTAATAAATAGGCAGCGACTTCTAAAGCATATCCCTATAGGAAGATAGGAAGATCAGTGAACCCTATCATGGATCTCACCATTTCTAATAAAGTTCGATTTCTCCTTTCTAGAACACCATTGTGTAGTGGTGTTCCTAGAGAAGTTCACTGAGACAAGATTCCATTTTGTCTTAGATAATCAACCAAATCATCATTAAGATACTCACCACCACGGTCAGATCTTAGTGCCTTTATACTTTTGCTAGTTTGTTTTTCAACTTCACTATGGAATCTTTTGAACATTTCAAATGATTCAGACTTATGTTTCATGAGATACACAAATCCATATCTTGACATATCATCAGTGAAGGTGATAAAATAAGAATATCCACCTTTAGCTTGAACTTTCATAGGCCCACATACATCAGTATGTATAAGTCCTAAAAGTTCACTAGCACTCTCTCCAGTTCCAGTAAAAGGAGATTTGGTCATTTTTCCTTTAAGACAAGATTCACAAGATTCATATGATTCATAATCATATTGATCAAGGCATCCTTCCTTGTGCAACTTGTTTACTCTTTTCTCACCAATATGACCAAGTCTACGATGCCAAAGGTAAGTTTGATTTGCTTGGTTACCTCTCTTCCTTTCTTGACCAAATATATTCATAATTGGATAAACAACTATTTTAAGTAAGACATAAAGACCATATTGTAAATAACCACTTACATATAATTCATCACCATGAAATATATTACATTGGTTATTCATAAAGATTGTATGAAATCCACGTTTGTCTAATGAAAAAATGGAAACAATGTTCGAAACAAATTTAGGAACAAAATAACAATCTTTTAACAATAAAGTTTTTCCCGTAGGCATAATAAGAGAAATAGTTCCTACAGCTAGGGTAGCAATATTTGCTCCATTCCCAACTTGTAGCTTTACTTCTCCCTTCTTCAATCTCATACTGATCCTCAGACCCTGCAACATATTACAGATGTTAAAGCTACTACCAGTATCTAATACCCATTTAGTAGAATCAATCGTAGTTAAAGAAATCATGAAAACATTTTTTATAAATGTCCCACCTTGTTTCTTGTCTTTCAAAGTATCTAAATACTCTAGGCAGTTCCTCTTCCAATGTACCTTTTTTGTACAGAAGAAACATTCAGCATCCTTTTGGTCAACTTTCTTCTCCTTACCCTTGGATTTGTTCCAAACACCCTTGGGTGCAAGATGATTTTTCTTGGGCTTCTTTTTGCCCTTCCACTTGCGCTTAGAAGAGTTACCAACCAAGTTCACAGACCCTGATACTTTCACCTTCTCAGATGATGCTACTTGATTTTCATAATCGATCAACAAATTGAGCATTTCATGGAGATCACAGTCCATCTTGTTCATGTTAAAGTTAACAATGAATGGTGAAAAAAAATCAATAAGAGACTGTAAGATCAAATCTTGTGACAGCTCTTTCGCTAGAGAACACCCTAACTTCTAAAGTTATTATATAAGATCAATCATCTTAAGAATATAGGGTCCCATAGGAGATTTGTGCTTCAATTCAAACTTGAATAGGGAGTTAGATAACTGGTATCTAGTAGTCCTACTTTGTGACCTATACATCTTCTTAAGATGCTCAATGATATGTGGAGGATTCGTACCTTCATGCTGCCTTTGGAGTTCAGAACTCATTGATGCCAGAATAATACACTTGGCATTAGTACTTTGTTCATTATACTTAAAATATGCATCTAATGCATTAGCATCATTAATTCCTTCAAGAGGTGCTTCCTTTATAGGTTTATCGATCATATTGATAAGTTTCTCATGCATGAGAACAATTCTTAGATTACGGTACCAATCATTAAAATTGTTACTTGCTAGCTTGTTATAATAAAAATTGCTTCGCAGTGAAATAGTAGACATTTTAAGAAATCTAATAAAAAGAAAACACCAAAATAAGAACACAATCATATATCATTAACACATGGACTTTTATCTAAATGATATAAAATCTTTAAAACATGAATGAGTCCCTTAGTTGTCAAGTCGTTACTCATGCTTAATTAAAGAGTAATAAATTTCCTATTTTATCTTATAAAATCTACAGTAGGATCAATACTATATAGTCCCCTGATTGTCAGGTCGTTTCTATTAGTATATTTGAGTTTATCCATCCAAGTGATGGAGAATTAATTAATATTATACTCCCTAGGTAGTCTAGGCTAAAAGTATAAAATTAAGTAATTTTTTGTCATACTTGCATTATATGCAATAGAAAATATTATTTATCCATGAACTACAAATCACCTGGTTATCAGATCATTCCTTGTAAACAAAAATAAATATTATGATCTAGTTGGATGAAAAAATTCTTTTTGATAAAATACCATATATTATATCAAAACAAATTCAATAATTTTAAAGGTCAAGATTTCATGTTGTTAAAACAATTTTAATAACATTAGTGATCACATGTTCAGACAACATTTATACCAGAAACTTTTAACGCATCTTTTATTGATAACATTTTTCCAATGCTAAATAAAGGATGTACCATGCACATATGTTAAAGATAACAATTGTCCAATGCTTTTCCAATTGCCTTTATCAAGTTTTGGTGGAGTTATATGCATACAACATCTGTCAAACACCTTTGTTAATAACTTGTATAAAAAACCATGCGCACACACATCCTTTTGTTTTTAAACCAAAAGTATTTAACATCTTGTATTACACCATATGCACAACATCTATCCAAAAGACTTTATGCGTAAAACATCTGGACAAATTCTTTAATGAGTTTTGCTTGAAAAACTACATCTGTCTCCCGTACATAAGCAAAGACTCACCCATTTATGTTGTACGAGTAATAAATGAAGTGTAGAATTTGGTATCTATTAATAGGTTGAACATTTAATAAACAAAAGAATTCTGAGGCTCTCGTATACTTTGTACGTTTAAGAAATAGAGACTCACTTTTCTATTGTATCATTTTCCGTGAAACCAGTTGCAATGAAGCCGAGATAAATTCATGCATATTAAATGAATAACTTGCATGTGTTACAACAAATAACACAACAAAATACACAAATTATTTGCATTTTTCAAGTGATGTAAATGCAAACCTTGCTCTAATACTAATTGAAGAATTACATATGCAGCAGAAATAAAAAATTGCAATCCTATATAGATTTATTGCGTTTATATTCATACTAATAATAAAAATGGGAAAAAATAAATACCTAAAATTTATAAGAATTAATTGGTAACGAAATTTGAAAATACGAAGTCTCTATGCACTCCACACCGAAAAATACATCCCGTTTTCAACATTTTATATGAATACGGTTAAATTGAAGAACTCTTTCTTCAAGAATGGAGAAAACAAATTTCTTTTCTTTCTCTCTTGTTTATTTCAATGTAAAATACAGAACAAGTAAGAAGTTCAAAGCCCCTTTTCGTGCTTTTACTGTTTTGAATGCACGTAGAACATAAAAGAACAAACTTGATCTCTTTGTTCTTATATGTTAAAAACTATCATAAAACCAAGTTTTTACTCTTTAGTTCTCAAACGTATAGAATAATCATTGAGATATAGTCATAACGTCTATTTTTGTTTTTGTATCTTAAAAAACGCTAAAAGATAAGAGACCAACACGTCTCTTCGTAAAATTCTTTTTAAGAAACAAAATAAAAACATTTTATTTTATTCATTTATTTTACACAAGAGAGTTTCCAATATTAATTATATTTTTTGTGCTAGCAAAAAATATAATAAAATGCCATGTAGATTATTTAATAAACTATCTCATAATAAATTAAATAATCATAAACAGGAAATATTACACTCGTAAGTGTGTGACCACATAGGTTTATCACTAAGCAGTAGTAATTAATCCAATTAATTACTAATCAAGGTTGACATCTAACAATACTCCTCAACGACTAGATAGTGTGAAGTAATAACTTTACAAAGACGGAACATGGTTAAGGATAATGTATTATTACCTTCCATCATTACAGCTCCGGATTATCCTAAGGTATGGTTTAACTGTCAAATCATGTTAGATAACCAACTATGTTACATGTCGATCATTAATGAATTGTGAATGAATTAAGAGACTCCTTTTCTCAATCATTCAATGGCCCTGGCCAAGGTCTTGAAACAACCATTGAAATCAATGACAACATAGAGCTCAAACTTATTACCTAGAGTCGATGGATCCCATCTTGACTCATCACTAATCATATAGGTACTTAATTATATCCAATGATCATTTAACTAGCATTTTTATACTTAATTATATCCAATGATCATTCAACTAGCATTTTTACACATTAAGTGTTCGACATCAAAACATAATAAATGACCTATTGATTACTATGATGATCTCAAGTCAAAGGAAAAATATACATTTAAATCCTTATGAAAATATCCCACTTGATAGTTCATAGGTAATATTAACCATTGGGAATTCTTAGTTTGGTCAGTTCAATGACCATATCTCTATATGCATCATCTATATATGTAACTTAGTAAATGAGATCTACTAATATCCATCCAATAAATACTATTGCACACATATTGATCTAACCATATCATTAAAGTCCTTATTTGATGATCCTATGATCAAGAACAATTTTAGATTAAACCCTAAAGACTTGACTCTCATTATCATAATCTCCATTATGATGACAAGAATATAAATCTAATCAAGGACTTATCATATTAGGATAAAAGCAATAAACATAATATGATAATATAATCAATAACCCTAGTGCACAAGGTTTCCTGCTTTTCGAGAGTCAGGGGAGGGACATCAATTGTACAGAGCCTTCCTTTTGTATTTTTATAAAGAGGTCACAAATGAGTAATCTCTTACTACTAATTAGTCAAAATCAAAATAGAATAATTGATTAATAAAATAAAAGAAACAAAACCTAAACACAGTATTAGCTATGGATATTAAAATTAAGGAATTAGCCAATCAGAGAATTCAAGTATAATTAATTCTTAGATAAGTACTTCCTATACTATCATGTTTGTAGTTAGTATTCGCTAAACTTATAATGTATTTATTACTTGGGCTTACAGAACTTCCTATTATATAAAATTGCACTCTTTGGAGCTATATCTACCTATTCTTGAGTTGATTAATCTGTATCTCTACCAAGTTAATACCTCCAAGAATGCACTATATTTGTTGAGCTTTCATGAAAGGTTTCAACCTAACACTAGAGAAATCATATAAGTCTATCTCTAGCCTTCCATTCAAGTCCAAATATCTAAACCATGATCCAATTATGAGCATGTTCTCTCAAATTTTTCACAAGTGAATTAAGATAATTTATAATCATTGACATGCTAATATTTGCATTAAGAGCATTTAAAGATATTTTAAAAATATAAATTTCACTTCATAAATCAAATGGAATAAATTTATATGATGATAAAACAATAAGTCACAAATCATATTTTCACCAATAAAATAATTGATAAAATAAAAGACAGGATAGAAAGAATTATAGGTAAAGATCTTTGTATTTTGGATATCTTAATCTATTAGGATGATCTCCAATCTTATTTCTTTATTAAAAAAATGGGTTTATATTGATGTTCTAGTTAACTCTAAATTTTTAATTAAATAATGGTGAAGGAAAATAAAATAAGTCTCCTCTAATTATGATTTTCATACTTTAAATATTTTTTGTTTGCTAGAGGTATAGTTTGAGACATAATTGTGTCCTAAGTTATGGATCCTTCTGTTCCTTTATTGTGAGAAACATAGACTCTAGCATGCCATGTCCTAGATTGTGGATCTTTTTGTAGCTTTTTTAGTTAACACAGACATGCCTGAAACCATACTACTCTTTAGAAATTCTCACTTCCATATGGTTCCCTCTAGGTCATGTTTGAGGTCATATCTTCATCAACATATAGTCTGTGTGCGACATGGGCTGGCATAATCATGCTTCATACTGTATTTAACTATGAATTGTGATTTCTTTATGTATTTCACCTGAAATCTTCTCAATTATTGATAAAGCTCATCCTAAGGCAACATATTCATAATTATTTAAAAACATAGCATAAAGTGAGTAAACTAAGGTCATTTAAACATAAAAACATAGCAAAATACTAAGGAAAATATGTTTATTTTCTTGCACATCAAATATTCCCACACTTTCCTAATTACTCTCCAAATTGCATAATTAAGAATTCCATAAAGCCTTTGATAGTGTGAGCTGGGACTTCCTATGGAAAATGTTGAAGGCTTACGGGTTTATGAACATATTCACTTAATGGTTAAAAGAATGCACATCGTTTGCTTCCTTATTAGTATTGATCAATGACAATCATTTCAAATTCTTTAAAGCAGCAAGAAGTCTCAGACAGGGGGATCCCATATTCCCTATCTCTTCATTCTTTGTATGGGGACTCTCAACTTAATCATCAAATATAAAGTGCTTAGCAACTCCAATTTCATACATCAAACAAAATGAAAGAAAATTGGATTAACCTACCTTTGTTTTACAGATGATCTCCTTTTATTTTGCAGGGCTAAGATGGACTCCTTTCAAAGTTACATGAAAGCTTTTGACAGTTTCAAATGCTTCTAATGCTTGCAAATTAACCCAGCTAAGCGTCACTTCCTCCTATCCAAAAGTGCCACTGCTTTGGGAACTCTCATCTCTTAAACCATTAAAATGAAGTTAAAAAACACACCCCTATTTGGTTACCTGTTTCTACCAAAAGGCTCAACTTTATGGAGTGCACACCACTTTTAGAAAAAATACATAAAAGGATCAACTTATGGGTCAACAAATTTCTCTCCTATGCTGGGAAGGTGCAACTCATGAAATCGGTGCTAAATTCTCTACATGTTTATTGAGCTCCTATATTTTTCTATCATAAGGCATAATTAAAACAATAGAAAGGATACTCAAGAAATTCCTATGGAACCATCCAAATGGTGCAAAAGGATTTGACAAGGTGAAGTGGGCAGAAATATGTCTTCCCAAATAAGAAGTTGGATTAAACATTACTCCATTCAAGACCACAAATCAAGCTTTGATTCTTAAAAGACTATGATGGATACTAACTGATAAAACTTCATTTTGGATAAAATGGCTTCATTTTTACTTTCTCAAAGATAGAAGCATATGGGGAATCAAGAAAAATGCCTCATACTCTCACTTTCTCAACCAACTTCTGAAGTTGAAGGACAACATACAAAATGGTGTTTCATGCATAATTAGGAATGGTAACTTTATATCTTTTTGGTATGACAACTGCTCAGATATAAGACAACTAATACAACATTTCAACAACCTAAATAGTCCACAAACCTTATCCCTCAACATTAGACTTAACTCCATGGTTAATAATGTTTCATGGAATTTTCCTCATAACTTGAAACATCTACAACCTACTTATCCACCCAACCCAACCGATCCGAATACGTTTTACTGGCATGATCAACCTGTCCATAAACTTACCAACAAAATCACCAAAGATCTGTTAAGAAGTAGAAAACTAAAGGTAGTGTGTCATAAGATCATATGGAGCAAGGCCTTGACTTCAAAAATATCCTTTATATTATGGTTAACAGTAAAAAACAGATTCAATATAGCAAGTAGAAAGTCATATTTGTAAGTGGACAAAAACTTATCCAATATGTCGAGTCCATATGGAAACAAAAGATCATCTCTTTTTCATATGCCCTTACAACAACACCATATGGGATCATATAGCTAGGAAATGGCTATGGATAGATCCTGGGAGCTCCTTTACTGAGATTATGCAAAAATTGTTCAACCCGACAACTTACTTAAATCCATATAAGTTAATTCATATTCTATCCTTAGGGCTTTGCTTATATGTATTATGGAAAGAAAGAAACCTTAAAAGGTTTGCCAATAACAATTGTAACACCCCACTCCCGCTGGACCTGAACCCGATATCGACGATGATATCCGAGTCTGTGCGCCGCGAGGGTAGTGTGCCACATCACTAAACAATCAAACAGTTGGTATATATATATAATTTTTTTAAAACCATAAACATAAAAAACAGAAAATCAATAACCAAAATGTTACACTTTGTTTAATAATCATTTGATACAAACAATGTAATCAATCGAACTTTTATTAGCCACTTGGGCCCATTTCAAATTACAAAAATACAATCATTTTCAGTTTCTTAAAATTATTACAAACTGTAATATTCAATTCCAAATTAATAATATAACATTTTTTCGAAAAATACATTCATTGACAAATAAAGAAAAACAATGCAGATGCGACAATAGGCATACTCCCGTTGCCGAACGGGGTATTCTTCTGAGTCCTGAAAAATAATTGCAAATTTTGGGTGAGTTTTGGGAACTCAGTGAGTGACCATCATTGATGGCTCACCCAATCACATAACACAGAATTCACAAAATTCATACTCACCCAATCACATATCGCATTTTTCACACAGTTCATATTTCACATTTATCACAGTTATTTCTATTATGCACATGCAATACCCATGAGACTCACTTTCCAATTATTACTTTGTTGTGACTGAGTGGCTAAACTGTCCCATATAGGGCTCATTGATAACTGTCCCATATAGGGCTCATTAATACTGTCCCATATAGGGCTCATT
>JANQBM010000008.1:35450529-35482976 GCA_025594535.1 Erythroxylum domingense
TTTATCTTTTTGATGAAATATGACTAGTGAGCTTTGTTATCTTATTTTGTGTTGTATTGGTGAACTTAAAAAAAAAACCTGCATGTTTTGAAGTTTGAAGGTTTAAGTTTACAATTAGATAAATAATTAAATAGTATGTTTAAAAATTATCTTATATATGTAATATATAAAATAAAAATTTATATATTTATCAGTCACCAGTTCGATCACGGTTTAATTTCGGTTGAACCATTAACCCTTAAATCAGTTGCTTCTCTGGTTCAATCACCGGTCTGATTTTTAAAACATTGGTTAGAACACAAACAAAGTGTTAGCTTTGATGTATGTTCTTGAGATAATAGTTTAACAAATAAGTGTGTGTAAGATGAACTCTTCACCTTTCTCACTAGTTTTCTTACAATACTATGCACAAAAATGAGTGAGTTTCTGCCAAATATTGGCCTCCTCTAACCCCCCATCACGAATGGATAAATGATGGGAATTACATGGCCATGAATGCCACTTAACTTGGCTTGAAACGTTTAATGGAAATCTGGAAATTTTCCAGGCTAGCAGCCATGCAACACTTGCTTTCTTTCATTCCATTACAACGTTTCTTATCACGATCATATCGCAATACAATCCTGAAACATTCTCTCATATCTTGGATCACTATCCAAACCCATTTTACTCATTCTTTGTATCTTCAATACGTGTGACCCATTAGGTTCCCGGTTATGTTGGCCACTTGAATTAACACTTAATTCAAGCAAGTTAAGAGCGATATTTAGCAACACATCATGACATTCAATTGACCGAAAAGTCGGTAGTTTGACTAAGAACCCTTCCATAGACAACGTTCCTATGAAATTCGTCCTTTCACCATCTATACCCCTCTTGGTTCAGAGCATGGTCAAAATGTCAACTCCCACTAAACTAACTACATCATATTTAGCCCAAGTGATGTTAGTTCTTGTCCCTAAGGCACATTACTCAATTGGATATGTCACTAAAGACTATCTTCATAACATTTCCACTATGGCCAGAGATTCCCAAGTAATGACTTTGACAAGAAGTCATGAGTATCATCCCTTTCTATATAGAGCGGTGAATCTTTTATTGGCTACTCAATTACTTTTGAATACATTAAGTTATACTCAATCACTACGCTATGAGCAACCTATGAGATACAACGACGAATAGAGTCAAAGTACGGTATCAGTATCCAAGATATCCTTGAGCACCTTAAGTCTAAGGATATTTGCACCATTGCTATGATGAGACTATCATTGACACTAGAGTAGATTATCCATATGATTGTCTCATGGAAGGTCATCCAATATACTTACTACTCTTAGTAAGCATTTACATGTTAACTCTAAACAACTCATGCTTAAGATCCACTGCATGATCCAATCGAGTATAACATGTGCTAGTCTGTCCAGATTAATAATGTCCCATCTCATTAATCCTATAACTATGGATAATATAGATATTAACATAATTATATATGCTCATCATGATTTCGTTCATGCTCTATAATGTATCAAGAACTTCATTAATTTAATTTAAAATCATTATCAATTCATAAAGAACATAAACATCAAATTAACAAAAATGCCTTTTATTAATCATGAAGATTTGTACAATAATTGCTAAAGGTGATTGCCTTTGGAGCACTTCTCTAACAGAGTGACTTCATTTTAGAAGGTTTACAACGGGAATTCCTTTGGTAAATTTTGGTGAGGGCACCTCCTTTGCAAATGCTTATACCATTCTTACGCCTTATAAAGTGATTCCCCATCACTTTGTTGAAAATTCATGATTTCCTTTATTAGCTTCGTAGTCTTCGTGAGGGAAAAGTACTTATCCAGGAATGCACGCACTAGCTGCTCCCAAGTTGTGACATTTGCAGGGCTTAGGGAATGATATCATTTCTTGGTTCTATCCCTTAGTGTGAATGGGAAGAGCCTCATCCTAACGACATCTTCCGACATCCCATAATATCAAAAAGTATCACATCTTTCTAGGAAGTTAACTTTATGAGCATTAGGATCCTCATTAGTCAATCTGTAGAATTGCACATTTGTTTGCAGTATGTTTAACTAGGCTGGCTTAATCTCAAATGAGGGTGCTTGTACCGATGGTAGAGTCATGCCTTGATTCATAGCGTTGAACCCCAGTCTTATGAAATCCGTAATCGAGGTTTGTTTCCTTGATTTCCTCCTTAATTGAATTCATCCACCATTGGTTCTTCTATTTCTTCTTTGCGTCTTACTTTTCGGCTTCTTCGCTCTAAACAAGCAATGTCAAGTTCTAATGTTTAGGTGATCCTACTTGAACTTCAAGTAACTTTTGTGTTCATGCAACTGCAGGGACATAAGATAAGCAAACATTCCTTAAACTAAAATAATTCAACTAATCCTAACTAAGTTCCCGGCAACAACGTCAAAAACTTGTTAAGCAAGTTTTAATCTTATAAAACCCTCAATATTCCGCAAGCTTACGAGTCGTAGTATAGTATATGAGGTGTGGATCCTACAAGGAATTAGTGAATTAATCGAATCCTAATATGTATAAGGCCTAAACGTGTAATTACAATGAAAATAAAAAAAAGTAGAAAATTAAATAATTGAATATGGATAGATTGAAAGTGAAATTGTGAAATTAATACAAAGAAATCAAAATTAAATGCAACCAATTAACAATTGAGAATTCAAACAAGGAAGATTAACCAATTATGAGAGAGGAGATTTATCTTATCATTTAATGCTAACTTAATCACTTTTAAGATAATCTGGTATCGGTCCTAGAAGTTCAGAGGGTGATTACTCTCTCTCAAGTTATAATCATTTAATCATAAATCATAAACCCTAATTGAATTATATTATGGAATTTGTAATCTCTCAATTAGCAAACAGGTGACACATCTAATTAGATCTTAAGTACTTTCACTGACAATTGGGTCCCCACAAAAGATCTCTTCGTATAAATTACCAATTTGGTTGTTTGCGTGATTTATTAGATTGTTTAACTCTCATTATTCAATCTAATCATTTTGCTATCGATTCACTCTCTCGATTTATTACTGAAGAATATAAATACAACAAACAATCACGAAACCCAACTCATTAACATCAAAAGTAAGCAAATTAACATTGATTCAAGAACAAATCCCTAAAAGAGTTTAGAACATCCTTAAACCTAAATTCATCACCATCACAGCCATCTTATACATCAAAATGAAAGAAATAATAAGATGGAAAGAGAAATATAACTTGGAGTGGACTGGAATGGCGGCAGCAGCAGCAGCTCCCTTTTACTCTCTCTCTTCTTCTCCCTTCTTCCTTAGCTTCTTTCCAAATGTAACAAATGGAGGCTCTCTTTTTAGGGCTTCTCTCTTTTCCTTTTATATCCTTTTTCCACTTAGGGTAAAAACTAGGTTTTACCCAAGCCCAAATGTCTGGAATAACACTACAAAGTTGAGTTCAGAAGTAATTCCCACTTCTATTATCTCACCTACCACGATCATAGCACTTGAAATTTGGCTTTTGTCACGATCATGGCCAGTGAGTAATGATCGTGGCTTAGTCCTGTTTGGCTACTATCACGATTGTGGCTAATGAGTCATGATCGTGACCTATGCTGGTTGCTTATGTCACGATTGTGACTGGCATGTCACGATCATGGCCTTGGTCCTCCTCCACGCTTCTCCAAATCTTCTCTGGTCCTCTTTACCTGGTCTCAAACACTAGAGATGAAGCAACAGTAAGGAGCCACTAAAGGGAGCATTGTTGAACGAATACTTTATAGCTCACCAAACAAATCCTAGTTGAAGGAAAATGCTTCAGATTTAACATCTAGTGAAACTCTAAATCAGCATGAAAGACTAGAGCGAATTAAGATAAACTCTAGTTTTAAGAGAGTAACTAGGAAAAGCTCCAAAAGGAAGAAGAAGTCTATTTCTCCTTAGAATTAATTTCCCCATTAATATGGAATATAATAAAGCTTAATTTCCCTAATAAACAAAGAATGATCATTGATTATATTTAGGAAGCCAAACCCCTTCTGATCAGACTCCTTGAAACAAGAATATAGGAGAATAATGGCACTAAACCTTTATTTTTAAAGGAAAATTGGTGTATCCTTACAAATCACTGCTACTACTATAATGGAAGAATAACGCTTTTAACATAAGGGAGTTAGATGCAGAACCTATCAAGGTAAAGCAACAATATATTTACCTCAAAGTATATAGAAAGAACACTAATGTAAGTTTCCAACTCCTAATCATCTACGCTCTTAATCATAGATTTCATATAGCAGACCTTTAAAGTAGCTTAGCAA
This sequence comes from Erythroxylum domingense, assembly GCA_025594535.1. Taxonomy (NCBI): domain Eukaryota; kingdom Viridiplantae; phylum Streptophyta; class Magnoliopsida; order Malpighiales; family Erythroxylaceae; genus Erythroxylum; species Erythroxylum domingense. The sequence continues at coordinate 35,454,856 of JANQBM010000008.1, forward strand.
GTATAGGGAATGGGATCAAGGAACCCTAGCTAGTAACTAGTGCTAATAAAGTTGAGTAGGAACCATCTACCTAAGGAAACATGTGAGTGAATTGATAGACTATATTAATAAAATGTAGGTCCCATACACAAAGATGGAGCGGCAACTATTTGCTTAGAGTAATAAATAATAGGGACATTGGTTTATTAGGAAGAAGCTAGATAAGGCTTTGATCAATATAGAATGGCTAAGGAAATTTTAGAAAGAAAAGCCTCTTTCAATTGCAATCTACTATCTGATCACAGTCCCATCCTCATCCAAAATATGTTCTCAACAATAGAAAAGATATAACCACTTTAGATTTAATAACTTCCTTTTTGGATTAGAGGATTTCAATGTTGCAACTGCTAAAGGAATTAATACAAGAATACCTAGAACCAAAATGTTTTCCTATATGAGGAAGCTAGAGGTAATAAAGTGGGGGCAAAAGGCACTAAGCCAAGCTTTGGGGAATAATACTCATAAGGTAGTCACAGAGGCAAAATAGATATTAGCCAAGATACAAGAGGAGCTCTATTTGGATCCCAAGAATGTTCACCTTAGAAATAAAGAAGTTATCGCTCTATTACACTATAAGGAAATGTTAGAAATTATTGTTTCTCTCCAGAGGCAAAGAGATAAGGCTAATTGGCTAAAGGAAAAGGACATAGCCATTTTAGAGAGGAAGAATGCGAACAAAATATTCTCCTTGAGAGGCAGGAATGAAAATACCTTCTCCAATTGTGAAGAGATAAGAACAAATACTTACAACTTCTACTATAACATTATAGGCATAAGTTTAAGCCTCATTCAATGTGGAGGTACTAAAGAGAATTGTGAATTATCATATTCCAATTGAATTAGCTAAAAGCCTAGACCAACCTTTTGAGGCTAATGAGGTGGAAAGAACATTATTCTCCTTTACATCCCCATAAGGCCTTTGGTCCTTTTAAGTACAATGCATACTTTTATCTAATAGGACCAAAGCAAACATATGGTTACACAACCAGTGATAGAATTTTTCAAGGATGACGAGATGTTGAAGGAATTGAATAAGACATTTATCTATTTGGTTCTTATGGTACCCACCCCTAATTCTATAAAAGATTATAGGCCAATATCTTATTGTAATATTGTCTACAAGATAATTGCTAAGATGCTTGCAAATAGGCTTAAACTTGTTATGGAACAACTAGTTGATTGTACTCAAAGGGCCTTTAGCAGGGGAAGATTTACCGGAGATAATATTCTCTTGGTGTAAGAGCTTCTTGAAGGCTATAACATAAGAAGAACAATGAGGAACTATGCTATAAAGGTTGACTTCCAGAAGGCCTTTAATTCCCCAGATTAGGGTTTCAGCAAAAACATCTTGCATGCCTTTGGTTTGCCTAATCTATTCACAAATTGGATCTAGTATTGCATCAGTACAGTCTCCTATGGATTCTTAATCAATGGAAAATCCACTAAATTGTCAAGGGGAGCTAGTGGACTAAGACAAGGGGACCCTCTATCCCCGTATCTTTTCACTCGTGCCATGGAGGTTTTATGAAGTATATGATCAAGGACTTAGCAAACAAGGCACAAATCGAATTCCACTCCAAATACATACCTCTTAAAATTGTATCACTCTCTTTTACTAATGATTTATTGTTATTCTCCAAAGAAAACTCCAACTATATTACTTCTTTAATGGGAGCCCTAGAATCTTTTAGGAAACTATCTAGTTTGTCTATAAATACTAACAAAAGTCAACTAATGATATCAGGAGGGGCAAAACCCCTTACAAACTCCTTAACATCCTTAATAAGCTAGAAATGGTGCAAATCCCCCATCACTTATTCATGTATCCTTATAAACACGAAAAGAACATCCCTTATGGACTTTAGACCTATTCTGGAAAGGATATAAGGGAGGCTAGCAAGTTGAAAAACCAAATCATTGTCTTTGGCAGGTAAGATACCATTGGTGAAATTAGTATTGAGCAACTTATATGTCTATTAGACATCACATATTTGGGTCGTTAAAAATCTATCAAGACAATCAATAAGATACTAAATAGATTCATCTGGAATGGCAAAGTTGAAGGCAAAGCTCATGTTAAGATTTAAGTGGAAGGAGGCATGCAAAGCCAAAAAGGAAGGGGGATTGGGCATTCCATCTATAAGGATTTATAGCCAAGGTTAGGTGCTAAAAAGAGAATGGAGGCTTTTAACTGATAAGGACTCACTTTAGATTAGATGGGTGCATTCTCACTATGGGAAACAAGGAAATATTTGGAATTAGAACCCTAAAACTAATACCTCTTCGACACTAAAGCATATACTAACTCTCAAGCAACTCCATAGAGAAGAATTCTTTTACAGAATAGTGAATGGAGCCTCAACCTTATTATGGCATGATAAGATAACCAATTTAGGACCGCTACCAAAGCCCAGGTGTTAAGGTCTTTAATGCTTGAGGTAGGAGATGAGGCCACTGCACTAGAGGCCATCACTCTCCACCACCAAGCAATTTTAAGAACAAAGCTCGCTAATCAGCTACTGATATCCTTAAATCCCCAAATTGAGGATTAGATATGGTGGAAACACCATCAAGTAGGCTATTTTACTAATAAATCATGTAAAAGTAGACCAAGTAGAAATATACCCCATATAAAGTGGTCCAATTTGGTATGGTTTGAATGTGCATGTCCACGAGCCTCTAACATAACTTGGCTCCTCATCAAGAACAAGCTTAACACCAAGGATAGGATTTGTAAATACATGAACATCTGAAAAATATGTCCTATGTGAGCAAAATGGAGAGATTATAAAGCATCTTTATTTTGAATGTCGCTACTATAAACTCATCTTAGGTTTGATCACGTAATTGGGGGTTATAACATGGGGAACTCACTGTTATGAGGAGATATGGTACTGTAAAAACAAAAGAAGGGATGCGGATTGGATCATCTCCAAAATGGTATTATGCAACATGGTGAATGCCCTGTTAACAGAGAGGAACCACTGGGTATTTGGGAAAGGAGCTAAGAAAGAGGAGACCCTATTCTATGCAATCATCAACAGAACATGAGAGCAAATTCTTATTCATAACATGAATAGAATCTACTCTATCAATCTAGCAAGAAGATGAGGCTTAGCCAAATAAAGCTCCTAGAAGATTTGATAACAATTATACGACACCGCAACTAGTAGCTTTTGGAAAATGACACTTGGAGCGATTAAATAGCATATTTCTACGTGACGTTGTTTTGTATATAGGAATCTCCTAGTATTGCTACTGTTTGCATCTCCATAGGTGTGACTCTTATGTTAAAAACATCCTTTATAACATCTATTGTAAGATATCAATTATCTTCTACGGCTGACGACATAAGAGACAGACTAGAGCTAATCTCTTAACAAGGGAGATAAATAAAGGAGATAAAGAAAAAGGCCATCTTTTCTGGCCTTAACACCAACATTTAGCATCTAATTGCAAGGAGCAAAACTGCCTATGACTCAAAACAGCTTCACTTCAGCCCTCACCCAATCAACGTGTAATGACAATAAGAATCTAGAGATAGTTGCATAATTGAGAATCAGCCTCTTAACATAGCAGACACCAAAACAAAGTTGTAATTCATAAATGTGCTAGCAAATGCAAATATTGTCAAGACTAGGAGCAAAGATAAATTTGGAGCAGCATTAGCTTAAAGTTTGCCTAAGATGGGACACTAGGCATTTAAAACTATGGCAAGTTTTAGACTTTAATACATTAAACATATAAATAGTGTCCAACAGGCAAGGCAACTGCGTGTGAAGAAAGAAGCATAGAAGTAGATGAACATGCCATATACTGTCTTTTCCCAGTCAAACTGCCTCTCGTATCATAGGCTCTCTCAACTGTAAATTCATAAGTTCTCAATTCTTAATGTACACTTCATTTCTTCTTTGTCTTCTTCCCTTCGTTGTGCTTTCCCAGCTTTGACCGTCGTTGCTTGAATAAATGCAGATAAAGATTCAACCAGAGGAAGGGATAGCAGACAAGCAGACCCTGAATCAAGAATCCCAGTGATCATAAATTTATTAATTGTAGTCACTGTACACAGAAATGAGCCCCTATGGAAGAAACCAAGCAAATGGTATGCCATGTTCCTAATCAATTGTTAAGACACCATATAGTGGAAGTAACCAAGTCATCTAAAAGCCTAGAAGAGTTTATAATATCATACATGCTCTAGAAAAATGTCAAAAACCACATTAATTGTGAATAGTGTTTTGAACGACCAACTCCATAGATTTTCTAGCCACGACTCTTAAACCGACTTGAGAAAAACCAGTTTTGACCTACGCACGTATGCCCTTGTACCAATCAATTTGGATCATCTGATGAGAGATAATATCAAAACAAGTTTTTCCCGTTGAATTCTAATTCTCCCCACCAAACAAAGCTTTGAAACTTTGTTCGTATCTTGAATCTAGTCAGCGGATGGGGTAAAGGATAAAAGGGATTGTTCTCCGCCTGTAAAATTAATAATGAAAGGAGAACCCAATTCAAAGCAGGTAACATACCCATTTAACTATAATCAGCATGAGAATTTAAAATATGATACAGTAGAAAGTCTCTCACCAGCCCATTTTTAGAGTGATAAATTTTGGTTCTCTATATACACCACCTTTGTCATCTCAACCTTTTCCCAACCATTTACCAACTTCCTCCAGCTTTGTTTCCTAGCCCATTATCGCTAAAATATTTCTACTTACTTTAAGCCCACTGCCACAGATTCAGCTTTCCTACCACTTTGCCTGCCTAGCTTTTCTGCCATTATTAAAAGTGGCATCTACCTCCAACAAACCACCTTCCTCAACCTCACCTTCCCAAACCACCTCACCCGTACAACTTCCAGCGTCCCCTGATCTCTCATCACCCAATGACTTCCCTATGCTCTCTAGTTTTATTCTTGGGAATCGTATTCCTATTCCGGAGGCCGCCTCAACTCCTCTGCAGCTGAACTTACTTGGTGTAAAGTTGTGGGAGACCCTCAAACCTTTGACAAGTTTAGATTTATTCCATCCTCCGTCAATTCCAGCATTCTATTACCACCTTTGGAGGTTCTCAATATGGGGCCATAAAGTGGCAAACTGTCCTTGTTGAATGTCAATGCCAACTTGAAAAAGCATGGCATGGAGAATGTATTGATCTGTGAGGATGACTTCTTCATCTTTAAATTACCCTATGTGCTCAAAGCAGAGAAGATTTTGGAGGAAACTCCATGGTATATCCAATGTAGACACATGTTCATCCAGAAGTGGAAGCCAGGACTCTCCCTGGAGAAAACCTGCAGAACCAGTGTGTCCATCAGGGTGAACTTCCGTAGGATTCCCTTAAAATACTGGTTCTCAGAAGATTTGAGTGACTTGACTAGTAGACTTGGTAAGCCTTTAAGCTTGGATGGAAATATTACTAACTTAGTGCAAATAGGATATGCACGACTATGTGTAGAGGTTGACATTGGAAAAGAGCTCCCTGAAACTATTAGGATCTTGAAGCTTGATAAACTTGGGAACTTAAGTACTATATCTCTTTTAACTTATGGAAGCCCTCTCTAAACGTAAAATCCAAAGACGGCTCCCTAAGAAGCCAGTGACCATAAGGAATATTAAGGAGAATCTAGTGGCGCAGCAGCAAAAAGAAAATGTAGACAATGTTGTCATCTTGGATGATTCAGATTCCTAGAAGAATAGACCAGCACAAGCACCCCTGGATATTAACTCAGTAGAAACAATGAACCGAAAAAAATGTGGACACTGTTGTTAATTAGGCAAATCCAGGTAAGGCAATGGTTATCAATGGAAACCTTAAGGAACACTAAGATGTAACCTTGGAGACCCCGGCACCATTGTGAAGGCTCCTGGCACCTACTACTCTCACTCAGATGTATATCAATGAGCTCATATTGTCAATAACACAGGTCCTTTTAATGAAACTGCCAACAAGAGAAAGAGTTTGGATACTTGAACAAGCAGGAAGGCTACAGGGAGAAAAGCTAAGAACAAGAAACAAGCTTCTCCTCAATCAAAATGAATCTAGTTATGCGGAATATCATGGGTTTAAACAACCCAAATAAGCAACAGGCTCTCAAGGATTTCCTCATCCATAAGACGCCTCATTTTGTTGGTTTGATTAAAACCAAAATAAAAAAGGATACTTTCAACAAGGGCCTTTGGTTTTTAAAGGACTGGACCATTTTGAGTAATCATGATCTGCACCACAATGGGAGAACTATTGTCTCCTTTGATCCACAAGTATTCAAGCTACAAAAATGGACTTGCTCATATCAATATCTTCATTGTGAGGTATGGTGTACTCAGCTTAAATCTCACCTTGCTACTACTGCCATCTATGCATCTAATTTTGAATTTCAGAGGAAACTATTGTGGGATGATTTAAATACGTTGGAAATCAACAGATCAAACCCCCTGCATTCTTGTTAGGGATTTCAATTGTAGTCTATACTCTCAAGAATATGATGGTTATAACTCATGCTCTAAGCTAAGGAATGCAAATCTTGCTAATCTGACTAGGAATTTGGGCCTCGCTAATCTGAGATACATTGGCAATCTTTTACTTGGAATAATAAGCAATCTAGGAGGTTTTTCCGACAAAGGAAGCTCTATCGCTGCCTTGTCAACTCAGAATGGCTCTCTACCTTTCCCCATAGCTACTCTGAATTCTGCAACCATCTTACATCTGATAACACCCCCATAGTTACTCACTTAAAGACCATGGACAGGAAGAGGAAAGCTCTTTTCAGATTCTATAATGATCTATTAAGGCATCCTAGGTTTATTGAAGCAATCCATAGAGGAATGGTGTAGTGGATGGCTCCAAGGCCTATAGATGTCAACCAACTTTAAAGGCTATTAAGCTGGAACTGATCTCCTTATCCAAGTCCAAATCCAATTTAGTCTTACCATGGAAATTTAACACTTACAACACTCTAATGGATCTCCAAGATCAATTGGTTTCAGATCCCTCAAATATCTCACTGAGGTCTCTAGAAGCAAGAACACGAAAGGAATACTTCCAAGATCAATTGGTTTCAGATCCCTCAAATACCTCACTGAGGTCTGTAGAAGCAAGAACACGAAAGGAATACTTGTCAGCTCTTGACTCTTATTATTCCCAGCCCAAGCAGGAATTAAGAATTAATTGGACAAGAGACGGTGATCACAATTCCAAATTCTTTTATCATGCCATTGAAGGAGGAATAGGAACAATATTGTCTCTTCATTAAACTCTGATGACAAAGAAATCACTTATCAGGAAAATTTTAAAGAAATAGCTTTAGGCACTTCAAAGCTTAAGGATTACCTGGCAAATTCCTTCCCCTCACAATTTGAAATTGATCTGATAGGGCAAGATATCCCAATGGAAATCAAGGATACCTTATTTAGTCGGCATCCAAACAAGACCTCAAGCCCATATGGCTTTAATGCAAGATTTTTCCAAATAACATAGGACTTAATAGGACACATGGTTACAGTTCAGTTTTAAAATTTTTCAACAGCCCCTATATGCCGATTGAGCTAAATAAGATATATTTAACTCTCATTCCTAAGGCACCTAATCCCACATCTCTACATGAGTATAGACCCATTGCTTGTTGCAACGTGATCCACAAGGTGATTTCTAAGATCCTTGCCAATAGACTCAAAAGAGTTTTACCATCCTGATAAGCCCTTGCCAAACTGCTTATATTCATAACAAGAATATTGAGGATAAAACCATGATTGTGCAGGAACTTTTCAAGACCTACCACTCCAAGAAGTGCACTAGGAGTTATGTACTCAAAATTGACTTTACAACAGCTTTTGATTCTCTTAACTGGAACTTTCTGATCAACTTAATGTAGGCTATGGGATTTCCTTGCAAGTTCATTACCTGGATAATCAAGTGCGTCACTTCAACTTCCTTTTCGATTCTAATCAATGATGAACCATCAAAGATATTCAGGGCAGTAAGTGGTCTTAAATAAGGTGAACCTCTTATCACCTTATTTATTTGCTATAGGTAAGAAATTTTCTCCAGATTAACGAGGTTAAACAAAAGCTTTAAGCCTAAATTCAGATTTTATAATAAGTGTGAAAAGCTTGGAATTTTCAACCTTTCATTCGTAGATAACTTGTTGCTTTTCTGTGGTGCTAGTCCAAACTCTATTAACCTTATGCTTAACTCCTTAGAAACCTTCAAAGTCAATTTCAGGTCTGGTATTTAATCCAAACAAAAGCTCTATGTTCCTGTCAACAAGTGCAAGCTCAAGTATAGCTTCTCTTGCCTCTACTAGTGGCCTTCCAATACAACAGCTCCCCTTTAAATATCTAGAAGTTCCTATCGCCATTAAAAAGCTCACCTTCTAGGATTAGGGATGGCAATTTCGGTCCGGCCCGGCCCATTTTTAGCCCCAGTTGGGCAGGTCAAAGGCCGGCCATAGGCCAACCATGGTCGGCCCGCGGGGCTCGTGGCCCGTTCATTTTTTTGAAACTATGTCGTTTTTAAAAAAAAAATTTAAAAAGATATATGGCCGGGCCGGGTTGGCCCATCCCGGCTCGCGAGCCACCATAGGAGAGGACTCGACCCAAGCCCGACCCCGGCCTATTGACATGTCTATTCAGGATTGTGTAACCCTTTTAGATTACATACACAAGAGGCTCAATAGTTGGACCAACCATAGTCTCTCTTATGGAGGTAGAGTGCAACTAATCATTTCCATCCTATCCAATCTTCACAAGTATCCATGCTCACATCAGGCTCTTCCAAAGAATTTTATAAAAACTATTAATAAACTTCCAAGGGACTTTATTTGGAGTGGGGTCAATATCTACTCTAAAGTCCTAAAAGTAAAATGGTAAAAATGTTTGTTTACCTAAAGAATGTGGGGTTTAGATATTTTCTCAATTAGATTGTCTAGCAAGATTCATTTAATCAAAAGACTTTGGCAAATTTATGTGGACAAGGAAGTTCTCTAGTTTAGGTGGTTGCATCACTATTTCTTGAAGAAGAAAAGCATCTAAATCATTCAGGTAAATGATCATGTCTCCTGGACATTGAGACAAATCTTTCTCCTGAGAGACTCGATCCAGTTCTCCATCAAGCAAAAGGTAAGGGATGGAAAAGATGCTTTCTTCTAGTTTGCTAACTGACTAGATCCCCTTGTATAAGATCACTGAACTTTAAAGCCTTAAATCCTTTATTCCTAAAGACATTATGGTGCAAGCTTTTATAAAAAACAATGCTCAGACTTGGCTAGCCTACCCCACTAGGGGATCTTATGTGATTATGGCAACTTTGCCTTCTTAGTCTCTCAACTCCAATCCATGACTCTATTCTTTGGTTGCCTAACAAGAAGATGGTTGATGTGGGCACGACCATATGACTTTGTAAGTGAAATGAAACCAAAGATGAGCTAGTAATGTCAGAGGGACCAATAACAAGATCAAGAGCTAGTATGGGATAGTGACATCAATATAGCTCTCATGCATCTTGTGGATGAGAATCAATGGAGGATTGCTTACGAGAGATAAGATCAAGTTCTCTATTAATACTTTGAGCTGTGAGTTATGAAATACTAAACTAAAGAATCTGGAACACCTAATGATAAAATACAAGTTTACTACACAAGTATGGGGCTGGATGCAGCTTATTCTCAACATAGACAGACCAATGGACTCTTGGACTGAAACTATTACTTGGCTAGGGAAACTTAGAGCGCATAATGCAGCTGATCTAAAAGCAATCAAGTTAAGTTGGGCTGCCTTGATGTACTACAAATGGAAAGAGCATAATTGCTAAGTTTTCAAACAAAAAAGTAGAAGCATTGAGCTGGTTTTTCAGGACATTTTCCTACACTACAGATTGGCCATGTTAGCAAAAGGAATAGCTACAAATCTGACGAGTAGCATGAAGAGGACATGGGGATTGGAGTAATACTGGTCTATGTGGTTTCACAAGCGTCCCTTCGATTTCAAGTTGTAGACAGTTACTAGGAATCAAAACTCCCTGTAATCTAGATCTTTTAGATCATTCTAGACTTTTTGTCCTCTAAACTGTATTTATATTTATATAATGAAATCTGTTAATTTTCGAAAAAGAAACAAGATTAAGAGCTAAGAAGTTCAAAGAAGCGCTTCGATCCTACATGGGCCGAATTGTAGAGGACATGGAATCTCAAGAGACAATGAGTGACAATGGTATCATAACTCAAGTTGGGCAGAATGTGCAAGAGGAATTTCTTTCTTGTTTAATTCATTATTTTAAGTTAGATGCATAGTTTTGGCAGCTCACTACTTTTTCCTTGAGCTTTAGTTATTTTGATGGAAAGCCCATGTTTAAAAATCTTTTACATATTTAAGATTTCTTTCTTTTCAAGGGGGTTTAAATACCTCACAATAAGCATTGTTTAGGGTTTAAATTAGATGAATAATGAATTCTTTAAGAGAGGATTTTCTGGTCTTCTTCTATTGCATTAAGAATATAATTCTTATCAAGGTAATCACTTATGGTGAATTTCTATTATTATTTTCAAATCAACCATAATATATGTATTTCCTTTCATATAATTGATTGCGGGTTAGTTAGGGTTGGAGATTTTTTCTTATCCATGCTCTATCCAAAGTGTGTTTTTAAGGGGTTTCGCGTTCTTTAGCCTCGAGATTCTGCATCAATAGCTTTTACGACAAGGTCTTGCAAAGAAATCCTTAGGGACCTCTCCCTAGAAGTGACTAGAGCAAGTTTGTTCAGGATTTTGATGTGATCCCCTCCAATGCTTTTATCTTATAGTTAGCTGCTTGAGGGAGGTTGGGAACCAAAGACTCCTTTAATTCTTAATATCTGATAGGAGCTGCTCCTTCTGCTTGTATCTTATAGAAGACCTAGACCATCTCTACTTTAATTGTTGCTTCTCTTCTATCATATAGACAAAACTCTCATATTATTTTGATTGCAATGTCCCCACGCAAAGTGGTATGACATTATTTCATAGGCTTCTAAATCACAAGAACGTTCCAAAGGTGATTACAAGTTGTTCAAGCTAACATTCGTTGTTCTTGACCATGACATATGGATTGAGAGAAACAGAAGATTATTTGCCAATGACTCCTCTAACACTAAGGAACTTATGGAGAAAATGTTACTCAAAATCAGAATAGTAACACTTGCAAAAGGTCTAACCTACCACCTAAGTCTTGAAGCTTCTTGCAAAAGGTCCAACGTACCACCTAAGTCTTAAAGCCAAGCAAACATGATTCGTTTAACTTATGCTTTGATTTCTTCAATTGTTAACAACATTGGTCATCCTCCGCCCCTGGATTTTTGTAACTTTGGAATCTAACTTATTGCTAGGGGTCCCCTAATCGGTTTTAATAGACCTTAGCCAACAAATTTTGTAAATTTGAGCTTCATTTATAATATTATTTCTTAACTATCACAAGAAACTTATCCATTTAACTAGAATCTAAGTTTTCACTTGTGAACATGTATAATATAAATCAAATTAGTTGAAAAGATTTCATCCCTAAAATTAGTTAGTCACCTAATCTACCATGTGAAATTAAGGGCATTGAGCAAACCTTACAAGATTTTAAGCATACCTTTAGAAAGTTGTCATAGCTGAATGGGAGAACAGCAAAGAAGTCTGCATAGAGGTTCTTTCTTCTTATTATTGGAAAAGCTTGGTACATGAGCCACACTACCAAGGATTCAAACAATTCAAAGCTTAAGAAAACTAAAAGACAAGGATGTAAATGAAAAATATCCTCTGGTGGTTGAATGCAAATTATTAGTTTTCTTTCCTCCTTTTCTCTAAGAACTGTAAACTGTAAAAAAAAAGGGAAGATCAAGGTCAAGCACTTACTTTCACCAGCAGCAAGTCCTACAGGATACAGCACAATGAATGCAGTATACCTGGTTATGTAAAAGCCATGTAGTACGTAAAAATGTATTCAAGGTCCTTGGCATAAATTTGTATTGTTCTCCTGACAAATTTGTGCTTCTATATTAGGAGTTAGAAGAAAAAGAATGCAAACCTGAGGTAAGTGACCCAAGATGGACAACTTCCAATGCAATTCAAAGCATAATGCTGATACCTAATAACCTGCATCAAGGATCACGTACATTTCATTTTCTGGTCAACATTCTCAGGGATAAAGTAGATGCAATATGAAAGAGAAAGAAACGAGCAAAAAGATGGATGCATCATATTTCAGTCAAAAACCAGCAAAACTTCAGCTCTTTTCCAGAGTAAGGAAAAATATCACCAGACAAGAGGAGCAATAAAGCAATAAGAAACAAATTGAGCCACAATTGCAGTTTCTGTTCTTCAGATTATCTTCATTTTAGATGATCAATTTATCACTGCTGTTATTAGACATTGACATGTAAAGCTTCATTCACTGAAACATAATATTGCAAACTTTAGCATTATATCATAGTGCAATAGTCAGCGGCCAGCAGCATATGGATTTGTCAGACTCAGACCAAAGTTCAGAGATCCTTAGATTTCCAACTTAAGACTGCTAGCTGTTCCAGAGCATGTGACAGTGTACTATTTCGAGCATATACACTGAGCGAGCATATGTATAACTAAGAATACAGGTAAAACAATTAATTCATACGTCAGACATTTCCCCTTCTGTTCAAAATTTCCAGAGAAGTGAAATTCGAATTTTTTCAAGTACATACTTTTACCCAGTATATTTACATAATTATTTAGCTACAGAAAATTGATCCACACGTCCTGCATTTCCCTTTGTTCACAGTTACCCAAGGACTGAAAGAGTTGAATTTCACCATTTTCAAGGCAACAGAAGTGTCAGCCCACTTGAGAATACAATGTGACAAGGGCAGTTTTATAATTTTTTGCGGAGAGAATTCTCTAACAGGCTCATTAAGAACACATTAAAATGACCAGTGAACTAATATGCAGCCAATGTAAAACCCATAGAAATATTTCTGTGAATATGAACACCGACTCCAACTTACTGACCTCAGATAAGCTCCAGGCAACAAAAGTTATGAAAACAGCAGGCAACTTCTGGACCTGCAGAACATTAGTGAATCACATGTTAAATACAAGTGAAACTCAGCAGTATTCCATATTATCACCATTTTAATCAACCAGAGATAGGCATTCATCTTTCGCGGAATATATCATCCAAGCATCTAATACTAAAAAGGTCGGTAAGTCTCTAATGAGGAGAGAGAATCGAAATTATAAGACAACCTCAATTATGTTACAAACGATTGCCAACACGTAATGGGTCCGTCCTGCCCATTGCATGAAAGGAAATAACACTCCACTCGGAACAACCCCTTCGCATATCCAAGAAATAGAAATAAAATTAGCTCAATCTTGAAACTTGAGAACAGTTGTTATTTAGCTGAAGAACATTGAAACAAATCAAGCCTACCCAACGCCCCATGGATTACTTCCAAGAACGCAACGGATTGCAATAAACCTCAAAAACAAAAACAAAAAAGAAAGCCAGGAAACAATAAAGATGCGTAGTTTTAGTAGAAACCCCATTCAAAAAAAGACCTTTAAGCACAAAAGAAGAGAATGGATTTGACTTACAAATAAGTTCTCCAGCAGACTGATAAGCTCCACTGAGTGACTTGGTGGCAACACTGTTAACCAAAATTCTGAACAGCGCAACAGACCTGCCAAGGAGACACCACCATATTTATATACGAATTCCCACACAGGGAGAAATACGGAAACTGAAAGACAAGATTACCATCCAAAGGCCTGAAGGGAATTGTAAGAGAAAAGATAAAGCTTCGAAAATGGAAGCATTTTAGCGGGCGGGACTCGCTTTCTGCAAATTCCCGTTGTTTGGTTGGTTGTCTTTGTAACTGACGAGAGGGCAATGTGGGTCCACAAAGTGTGTGGACCAAATGAGTTGCATTAGGCTGAGGCCCAGAATTGGGAAGTCAGGCCGAAAAGCAGTGTTGATGGTAGTAGTTGGTACCATATTAGTAGATATAGACCCTTAAGTTCAGACTGTAGGATTGTGCGAGTGTTGGTAAATCTTGGCCAATGCTTGACACGCAAGTCAGCACGAGAAAAGCGTATTGACGAGGGAACAAGGTGAAGTCTTGCAAGTTGGCGAGCAAAGCTTAAGGAACTTGTAAAGTAGGCGAGGGATGCGGGAAGTAGCGACAAAGATCTCGAGAGTAGGGGAGATTTAATGCGCATGTGCACGCGTAGACGTGCATTGGTGGAAATCTTTAATAAGACGTGAGATTCGGATGCTAGGTCACGTGGAGTTGGCAAACTAAGTCATGCGAGACTTGAGAGTGCGTGAAGGCATTTAACTTCGGCGAGGTAGGTCGAAGGTATGTAAAACATGCGATGTTTTATACTAACTAGGATTATGACTTATACTTAGTCATGAAGCGACGAGACTGCACCATGAGTGAGCTTGATAATGGAAGATGGACTAATCCATGGACGTGCATTGATGGACCAATGTGCAGATAGGCCTTGGTGACTTGGAAAACACATCAACAGTGACGTGGTAACTATGGGTGATGTGGCACATGATGATGTGGCAAGATCAATTTGAAGATCACATTGGAGATTCATCAAATCTAAGAGATAAAGACCATGTGTGATAATCATTTGAAGATAGCGGAGATCTTCAATGATATGAATGCAATCTTCCAAGTTGGCATGTAATCTTTATTTGATTTGATTTTGATGTAATGTAGCCAATTAGAAAAGTCCTAAAGGAAAGGAGATGTCTTCCCATTGGTTGGTGTGATGCAGTGTAATCTTTAGTTGATAGGATCAACTAGGATTGTAGAGATCCTTAAAGATCTTGAACTTGCTTTCCAACCAAGAGAAGCCTATAAATAGCTCATTAGAGTTGAGAGCTATTCAGAGAGAGATTCAATCATTGAGAGAAATCACTGAGAGGAAAGAGCTTTGAGAGTTGAGAGCTTTTGAGGGTTCTCATTGTAAGGGCTTCGAGTAGGGAGTTCCTTGTAAGGGCTTCGAGAAAGAGGTATTTGTATCTTTTGTTAACATTTTGTTGAGAGTTAATGAAAGAGTAGCTTTGGCTATATAGATCTCTTATTGCTTTCTTTACTTTGTACACTTGTGTTATTTTGTATGTGAGAGAAACACTTGTGTGCGCGTGAGGTATTCGAGGGCTAACGGAATTGTTTGGCGACATTCACATGAAAAGTCTAAATCTTGCTTAAACGGATCAAAGCAGAATTGTCACAGGAAGGTGGGCACGACTTGTGGTAAAAGTTCGAATCTAAAATAGATCTTTGTGATAGTAAGTATAGTTGTATGGCTGAAAAATGGTAACATTCAATGGCCGAAAATCAATATGTTGATTTTGGTCCCATATTGTAATGACAAAAAATTTTGAAATTTATTATCCTTATTCAATTGTAATTTATTTTTGCAATAAATAGAGTAAAGTTCAACTATTCTTAATAATTCAATCTTTTTAAAAAGATTTGATAACCTAACTGAAACTTATACGAGATTGGTTTTTTGTATTAAAAACCATATTATATATTTGTATTGTGATAAAAATTTTAGAGTTGGAAAAGTCTCTAGTTTAAAGAAATATTTTGTAAAGCTGATTCATAAAATAAAAGCAGCCTAACCCACAAACCATTAAACATGCATAAAAGACAACATCTAAAAATTAGAAGAGAACCAATGAAAATCACCTTCTTCTTCATTTTCTCTCAAATTTTTAGCTAGTAAGTGTGTCTAAATTCATCATTTTGTCCCGCATGTGATACTTCTCATATATGTTCTCTCATTGGGTTTGTTTCGTAGCAAATTGGGGGTGAGTTGTGAAGGTTGATAACCTCAAAATGCCTTACACTTAAGTAAAAATTCCAACAACTCTATTATGTCTTTTTTTGTGATTTTGATCCTTCCACGCTAGTTTATAGTTGGATTGCATATTGTGATTGTTTGGTACAATAATTGAAGTTGCGTGAAGGATAAAAATGAAAAAAATGTGGCTAAAATATGATAAAAGAAAAGGAGATAGGAGAAGAGGAAAGGGTGAAGAAGATGACATATTTTGAAATTTTAATTTGAATGTAAGGGCAGAATAAGAAATGCAAAAAGTGAAGGGGTAAATCTGGAATTTACTTCCAAGAAGGGCAATTTTGGTATTAATTGAAATGGATGAGGGTAAAATAGGGCTTTTAATTAGTTAAAGATATTTTAGTAATTATAATGGTTAGGTTAGTAAGGATATTATTTTTATAATTAAGAATAAATTATAAAAATAAAATAATGTTGGATTATCAAGTGTATTTGAGTTGAAGTTTTTCATAAATTAGTCTAATAGAATTTTTTAATGTTTAGGTCTGACAGTCTAATTAAGGAATAAATTAGACTATAAATCAGTTAAGTTCAAAATTGAGGTAAGGATAACTTTTCACTGTACTATTAGAATAACGTACCGTTCTGTTGTTAATTAATTATTATTTGTAGTGAATGATATTGTGAATTAGTCATTAATTGAATTAATGATTAATGGTTTCATACATGAATTACAAGGTGTTTCGTGTTTATGTGTTTGTTATGTATATTAAGATGTATCGATCTATTAATTTGGCAAAAACGTGTTATTAAATAGAGATTAGTTGAAAATATATTGTGAATAATTAGCAAAAAGTGAGAATCAGTGGCTTACCTAGGATATGCTACGTTCAATGGCCTTAGATGGATAGATTGTGTCGATATGAGAGAGTGGTGGCTAGGTATCTGTCTATGGAGCATATATTGAGGCATCCTAAGTCCCGAGGATGCCCTGTGCTAATGGTTAGGTTTCGGGATATCCTGCATCTTGGGGATATCTTGTGTCGATGGATAGGTACTAAAGTAATATTGGGGTACTAAGAGAGATTGAGAAATTAAAGTATCCTGTGTCGATATTTATACATTTAATTACATGTCCACTTGGTGAGTGATTATGTGGAGATGAGATGCAATGATTTGGCAGATCATTGGATGTGCGGGGCTCAGGCAATCAAGTTAATGATGGGATAAGGCATAAATGGCAATATGTACTAATGTGTGTGTTAATAATTGTTTGGTAAAATTTTTGAGATATTTGTTAATTGTTTGGTTTAGACTGAGTAATGTTATGAACATTCGTATTATATGTATGTTTTAATCAGTTAACTAAGTGTTATAATTATTTATTGAGTTACTTAGTTTTAAGGGTACAGTCGGTTACCGTTACTAAGTAGGTAGCTCACCCCTTGCCATTATTTTTTTAAGAGATTAAGTGATTGCTGATAACCCAAGTTTATAGGACGGATAAAGTGGAGTTTAGGTGGGCCAACAAATTAATTAAGTAAAGTTATTCGATTGTATATATTTTTTAATGTGATAGTTTGGGTAGTTGTATTGTATAGAATATTTTTATGTTTGACGAACAATCCTCTCTTTTGAAACTAATAAGGAATTGGATGATTAATGGTATGTTTTGGGAACTATTTGGTTAATTGTAGTTTAAGAATTTTAGGAGCATCACATTAGATGATATCAGAGCAGGTTAACATTTCTAAGGACGTATTAAGTGGAAAAAAAGCTAATGATGTGTTCTTATCTTATCTAGGATAGCTTCAGAAGATGATAATGCTGGCTTTGAGTCATTTAAGGAATCAAAAAGTTTGATCTGTGCTCCAGATGTGTTGGATCAGAGGGATGCCCAAGCGAATAAGGTAGGAGGAGAGGTGAGAGTCTTACCACAAATGATGCAGTTCTTTCAGATAATGCAACTGGCTATTACTGCAGCTCCAATCTAAGGTGATTATGGGGTGGATCACAACTATAAACAGATCTGTAAGATGGTTGTAGTAGAGTTTCGAGGTACTACTGATCCTGATGAGGCTAAGGCAATGTATGAGCAGACAGAGATAATTTTAGACCGCCTGGAGTGTACTTTGGAAAGAAGGTTGCATACAGTACATTGTTTCCTTATTCCAGGGCAATGCACTCACTCGATGGAAGTCAGTGAAGAGATCTTATGAGACCCGAGAGATGACTTGCTAGGAGTTTCAAAGAGAGCTCAAAGATAAATACACCCCGCAGATACATCAGGATTGAAAGAAGATGGAATTCAAAAGTGTGGTTTAAACAGAGGATATGTCAGTGGCTGATTATGAGGCCCGCTTTACAGCCTTATCTAAGTATGCATTAGAGATTGTGGAAAATCCAGAAGATAGATTTAACCAAATTGAGCAGGGTCTGAGGGTGGATATTCGTTTGGGTTTAGAGGTTGCTACTTCTGATTTCAAGAAGTTAATAGAGATTGCACTCAAAATAAAGGATGTAATGGAACAAGGTAAAGGATAAGAGAGCTAAAAAGGTGATCGAAGAGTCATCAAGAAGAAGGGATTAGATCAATTAAGAGCAGAACTACTCATACTGGTGTAGGGGCATCTAGGAAAGATAATGGCACATAGAGCAGAAGTGGTAATTTCTACCTATTTTGTGGAGATCAAGGAGTTGGCAGGTATTCAGGACAGCATAGCACTACTAGTACACCATTAGTTGAATCCGATAGGGGGTATAGTCAGAGGTTTAAATGATCTTTTGATAGAGGATTTGGATTATTTCAAAATTGTGCTACCTACAGGACATTTTATAAAGTATCATATTGGGGACCTACTGGGATCAATCAGGTATGTTATATTTGTGGAGAGCGGGGGCGCTTTCAGAGGAGCTGTCTGACAGTAGGGAGGAGTTCAAGAGTGAAGGCAAAGGAGATTGTACAGGGTCAGAGTGCTGCCTTTGGTTCGGGCAGAACTGGTAGTTGAGGCATTGGTAGAGGAGATAAACGTGAACCAACAGTGGGAATAGGTACTGGTGGGACATCCTCAGCTCAAAATCAAACTCAAGCTAGGAAATATTATATGACGAGAGAGGAGGCACCTGCAACCAACTATGTCATTTCTGGTACAATTTTATTATTTAATGTTAAAGCTTATGTGTTAGTAAACCCAGGATCTACACACTCTTACATTTCTTTAAAGTTTGTCTCTAGATTTTAGGAAGAGGTTAGTCCCTTAAGATATGACCTAAGAGTGTTGTTACCAGTAAGAGACTGTGTGGTAATAAATAGCTTAAGGAGGGAAATGCTAGTGAGGATTGGTAAAGTGGAGCTATTAACTGACTTGATAGTGATGGAATTAAGGTAGTTTGATGTGATTCTCGGGTGGATTGGTTGGCACAATATCCAGCTATGATAGATAGTCTTCAGGTAACTCGAAAGTGATATTTGTAGGGTATTGCAGAGTGGTACAAGCACGTATGATCTCAACCACGATTGCTAGATGGTTGATATTGGATGAGTGTGAGGCATATCTGGCTCATATTATAGATATGAGGGAGGTTAGTCCTGCATTAAAGGATAATCCTGTGGTGAGGGAATTTTTGGAGGTATTCTTAGTTGATTTACCTAGTTTACCTCCTCAATGAGAGATAGATTTTACCATTGAGACTATGGTTGGGGTTGCACCAATTTCTGTTACACCTTATATGATTGCTACTATTGAGTTACATAAGTTAAAAAGGCAATTAGAGGAGTTGTTAAAAAAGGGTTTTATTTGAAAAAGCACATCACCATGGGGAGCTTTAGTGTTGTCTATAAAGAAAAAGGATGATAGTATGAGAACATAAATGGATTACCGACAGCTAAATAGGGTGACAATGAAGAATAAGTACCCGTTGTTAAGGATAGATGATCTTTTGGATTAGCTGAGGGGAGTTGTCATATTTTCCAAGATTGACTTGAGATCGAGATACTGGAAATTGAGGATAGCTAAGTCAAGTATTCCTAAGACAACTTTTTGCACTCAGTATGACCATTATAAGTTCCTAGTGGTGCCTTTTAGGTTGACTAATGCACTAGGCACATTCATGGCAATGAGGAACATGACTTTTCATAAGTATTTGGATTAACTTGTGATAGTGTTCATTAATGGTATATTGGTGTATTCGAGAAGTAAAGAGGAGCATGAGCAACATTTGAGGATTACGCTATAGATTCTAAAGGAGAGACAGTTATATGCAAAGTTGAGTAAGTGTGAGTTTTGGATGGAGCAGGTAATTTTTCTTTGATATGTGGTGTCTTGAAAGGGAGTGATGCCTGATTCTGCTAAGGCTATAGTACAATCGTAATCCTTTAACAACTCAATTCATCTTCTCTGCCTTAATTTTAACTCTCTCTGAGTTAAGATATACTTAAGGCTCTTATGATCTATAAGGATTCGAAATGTCTCCCCATACAAATAATGTCTCCAAATCTTAAAAGCATACACAATTATTGTTAACTCTAGATCATAGGAGGGATAATTTAACTCATGCACTCTCAACTGACGAGAGGCATAAGCTATCACTTTTTCATGCTTCATCAATAGACACCCCAAACTTATCCTCGAAGCATCATTATATACCTTAAAACCTCCAAATGGTAACACCAAAATTGGGCTGGAAATTAATCTTTGCTTAAGCTCCTCAAAAATCTCTTGACACTAATCGGTCCACTGAAACTGAACTCCTTTCTTCAGCAGTTTGGTTAATGGGTTAATTATTGTCGAAAATCCTCCTACAAATCTTCTATAATACTTAGCAATTCCTAGAAAACTCTATATCTCTGATATATTTCTAAGCAATTCCCACTCCATAATTGCCTTAACCTTAGCAGGATCAGGCATCACTCCCTTTCGGGACACCACATGTCAAAGAAAAACTATCCCCTCCATCCAAAACTCACACTTACTCAACTTTGCATGCAACTGTCTCTCTTTTAGAATCTGTAACATAATCTTCAAATGTTGCTTATGCTCCTCTTTGCTTCTCGAATACACCAATATATCATCAATGAACACTATCACAAATTGATCCAAATACTCTTGAAAAGTCTTGTTTGTCAATGTCATGAATGTACCTAGTGCATTAGTCAACCCAAAAGGCATCACTGGGAACTTCTAATGGTCATACCAAGTACGAAAAGTTGTCTTAGGAATACTTGACTCAGCTATCCTCAACTACTGCTATCTCGATCTCAATTCAATCTCAAAAAATATGGCGACTCCCCTCAACTAATTCAAAAGATCATCTATCCTGAGCAATGGATACTTATTCTTCACTATCACCTTATTTAGATGTCAGTAATCTATGTATAGTCTCATACTATCATCCTTTCTCTTCATAAACATCCACTGGAGCTCCCCATGGTAATGTGCTTGGTCTAATAAAATTCTTTTCCAGCAACTCCTCTAATTGCCTTTTTAACCTATGTAACTTAACAGTAGCCATCTTATAAGGTGCAATAGAAATCGGTGCAACCCTAAGCATAGATTCAATGGTGAAATCTATCTCTTGTTGAGGCAGTAAACCTGGTAAATCATCTAAGAATACCTCCAGAAATTCCCTCACCATAGGAATATCCTTTAATTTAGGACTGACCTCCCTCATATCTATAATTTGAGCCAGATATACCTCACAACCATCCAATATTAACCATCTAATAGTCATGGCCGAGATCATACATCCTGGGACCACTATACGATCCCTTACAGATGTCACTTTCGAGTTACCTGAAGATTCTATCATCACCTCTTTCACAATCTATTACAGCTCGATGTTGTGCCAATCAATCTATCCCAAGAATTACATCAAACTCCCTTAATTCCATCACTATCAAGTCAACTAATAGCTCCACTTCACCAATCCTCACTAGCATTTCTCTTCTTACACTATTTACTACCACATAGTCTCCTACTAGTAACGACACTCTTAGGTCATATCTTAAAGGACTAACCTCCCCCTAAACTCTACAGACAAACTCTTTTAACATCAAATAATAAAATTGTATCATAAATGACATCGTTGGCTACAGCTGCCTCCTCCCTTGTCATATAATATATCCTCACTTGAGTTTGACTCTGAGCTAAGGATGACCCACGTGTACCCATACCTAGTGCCGGTTCACATCTAACTCCTCTAAAAACACCTATGCTACCAGTTTTACCCGAATTAAAGGCACCACTCTGGCCTTATTCGGTATCCTCTGCCTCACTCTTAAGCTCCTCCCTATTGTTGTACAACTCCTCTGTAAGTGCCCGCGCTCTCCATAAATATAACATGCCTGATTGATACTAGCAAGTCCGTAACATGGTCCCCTGTGAAATCTCTCGCAGGTAGCGCAACTTTGAAATCCTCCAACTCCTCTATTAAAAAATCCTCTAAACCTCTAACTATCCCTTTATCGGATCTAACTGATGGTGCACTAGCAGTGCTATACTGTCTTAAATCTCTACCAGCTCCTCGATCTCCACCAAATCGGTAGAAATTACCACTTCTGCTTGATATGCCATCGGCTCTCCTAGATCCCCTCACACCAGTATGAGTAACTCCCCTCTTTACTGACCGACGCCCCTCTCCTTGATGACTCTTCGATCGCCTCTTTAACTCTCCTCTCCTTTTACCTTGTTCTATTACGTTTGTCATTCTAGGTGCAATCTTTAATAACTTCTTAAAATCAGAAGTAGCAACCCCAAAACCTAAACAAATATCCACCCTTAGACTTTGCTCAAATCGGTAACATCTATCTTTGGGATTTGCTACAACCTCCAATACATACTTAGATAAGGTTGTAAAGCTAGCATCATAATCAGTCACTGACATCTCCTCTGTCTAAACCACACTTATGAACTCAAACTTCTTTTGATCCTGATATATCTGTGGGGTGTATTTATCTCTAAACTCTCTCTGGAACTCCTACCAAGTCATTTCTCGGGTCTCATAAGATCTTTTCACTGACTTCCACCAAGTCAGTGCATTGACCTAGAATAAAGAAACAATATACTACAACCTTCTTTCCAAGGTACACTCCAGGTGATCTAAAATTATCTCTGTATGCTCCCACCATGCCTCAACCTCCTCAGGATCAGTAGTACCTAGTCTACTACACCCATCTTATAGATCCACTCTTAGTTGCAATCCACGCAGAATCACCTCGGACTAGAGCCTCAGTAATAGCTTGCCACATTATCTGAAAGAATTGCATCATCTGTGATGGTATTGGCACCTCTTCTCCTACCCTATTCTCTTGGGCATCCCTTTGATCCATGTTCGGCACATATGGAGCACGGATCAAACTTTCTGATTCCCCAGTTGACTCAAGGCCAGCATTATCATCTTTTAAAGCCATTCTAGATAAAACAAGAACACATCGTTAGGTTTTTTCATTTAATAAGTCCCTAGAAATGTAAACGCTCTTATACCACCTATGTGACACTCCCAAAATTCTTAAATGAAAATTAAACAAATAGTTCCCAAAACATACCGTTAAGCATCCAATTCCTCATTAGTTCTGAAATAGATGATTGTTTGTCAAACATAAAAATATCTATACAACACAACTACCCAAATTGTCACATTCAAAAACATATACAATCGAATAACTTTACTCAATTAATTTGATGGCCCACCTAAACTCCACTGTGTCCATCCTGTACACTGGGGTTATCAGCAATCATTCGATCTCCTAAAAAATAATGGCAAGGGGTGAAATGCCTACTCAGTAAGGGTAACCGACCATACCCTTAAAACAAAGTAACTTAATAAATAATTATAACACTTAGTCAACTAATTAAAACATACATATAATATAAATGTTCATAACATTACTCAGTCTAAACCAAACAATTAACAAATATCTCAAAAATTTTACCAAACAATGATAAAGACACATATTAATACATACTGCCATTTATGCTTTATTCCATCAGTAACTTAATTGCCTGGGCCCTATTTAACCTTGTAGGCTTACATCCAATGATCTGTCGTCTCAATGTATCTCATCTCCTGAAAATCACTCACTAAGTGGACACGTAATTAAATGTATAAATATCGACACAGGGTACCTTAATTTCTCAATCTCTCTTGGTACCCTAATATTACTCTAGTATCTATCCATCGACATAGGACATCTAGAAGACTTAAGATATTCTGGTACCTAACCATTGGCACAGGATAACCCTAAGAATTAAGATGCCTTGGTATCTGCTCCATAGATAGATACCTAGCCACCACTCGCTCATATCGATACAACATATCCATCTAAGGCCATCGAATGTAGCCTATCCTAGGTAAGCCACCAATTCTTGATTTTTTTTTCAATTATTCACAACATATTATCAACCAATCTCTATTTAGTAACACATTTTTGACGAATTAACAATCAATACACCTCAATATACATAATAAGACATTAACACGAAACACCTTGTAATTCATGTATGAAACCATTAATCATTAATTCAATTAATGACTAATTCACAATCTCATTCACTATAAATAATAATTTATTAACAGTGCAATGGTACGTTATTCTAACATTGCAATAGTTATCCTTACCTCGATTTCCAACTCAACTAATTTATAGTCCAATTTACTCCTTATTTGGACCATCAAACCTAGACATTAAAAAAATCTATTAAACTAATTTACGAAAAATTTTAACTCAAATACACTTAATAATCCAACATTATTCTCTTTTCTAATTTATTCTTAATTATAAAAATATCCTTACTAACCTAACCACCATAATTACTAAAATATCTTTAACTAATTAAAAGTCCTATTTTACCTTCATCCATTTCAATTAATACAAAAATTGTCCTTTATGGAAGCAAATTCTAGATTTACCCTTCACTTTTTACATTTCCTATTTTTTCCTACATGCAAATTAAATTTTTAAAAGATGTCATCTTCTTCACCCTCTCCTCTTCTCCTATCTCCTTTTCTTTTATCATTTTTCGATCACATTTTGTCCATTTTTATCCCTTCATGCAACTTCAATTATTTTCCCAAATGATTAAAACATGCAATCCAACTATAAACTAGTGTAGGATGATCAAAATCACAAAAAAGACATAATAGAGTTGCTGAAATTTTTACCTAAGTGTAAGGCACTTTGAGATTGTCAACCTCCATAACTCACCCCCTAATTTGCTACAAAACAAACCCAATGATAGAACACATATGAGAAGTGTCACACGTAAGACAAAATGGTGAATTTAGACACATTTATTAGTTGGAAATTTCTCTAATTAGTTGAGTCTGAAATCTAGGTAAGGATAACTTTAGACTGTACTATTAAAATAAAGTACCATTCCATTGTTAATAAATTATATTTGTAGTGAATGATATTGTGAATTAGTCATTAATTAATTTAATGATTAATAGTTTCATACATGAATTACAAGGTGTTTCGTGTTTATGTTTTGTATGTATATTGACTTGTATTGATCGTTAATTCGGAGAAAATGTGTTACTAAAAAGAGATTGGTTGATAATATGTTGTGAATAATTAACAAAAATTGAGATAAAAATCGAGAATTGGTTTGCTTCCCTAGACTATGCTACATTTGAAGGTTTTAGAAGGATAGGTTGTGTCAATATCAACGAGTGGTGGCTAGGTATCCATCTATGAAGTAGATACCACATCTTGAGTTTCAGGGATGTTATGTGTTGATAGTTAGGTATTGGGATATCCTGAGTCTTAGGGATATTCTGTGTCGATGGCCCAAGTACTGGAGTGGTACTGAGGTACCCTCTTGGTGAGTAATTATGAGGAGATGAGATATGATGAGTTGGCAGACCATTGGATGTAAGCTTACTAGGTTAAGCAAGGCCCAGGTAATTAAGTTAATGATGAAGTAAAACATAAATTGCATTATGTATTAATATGTGTGCTAATGATTGTTTGGTAAAATTTTTGAGATATTTGTTAATTGTTTCGTTTAGACTAAGTAACATTATCAACACTTATATTATATGTATATTTTAATCGATTGACTAAATGTTATAATTATTTATTAAGATACTTGGTTTTAAGGGTACGGTTGGTTACCTTTACTGAGTAAGCAACTCACTCATTGCCATTATTTTTTTAGGAGATCGAGTAATTGTTGATAATCCCAATTTACAGGATGGACAAAATGGAGTTCACGTGGGGCAAGTGGATTAATTAAGTAAAGTTATTTTATTGTATTTATTTTTGAATGTGACAGTTTAGGTAGTTAAGTTGTATAGAATACTTTTGTGTTTAACAAACAATCCTTTCTTTTAGAACTAAAAAGGAATTGGATGATTAGTGGTATGTTTTAGGAACTATTTGGTTAATTGTGGTTTAAGAATTTTGGAAGCGTCACGTAATTAGTTTGGATCAAAGGTAGGATCTTGTCAGAAAGTTAGTTATGATATGAAATGATAGATAAAACTTTACTTAAAGAGCATTATAATAAGAAATAATGAAGACAAAGACTAAACTATAAAATTGGTAGTAGAAGGTCATTTCATAATGGTGAGGATTATACTAATAGTACTGAAGCTAGTATTCCCACCAAGAATGAGGGATTGTTGCAACTGATTTGAGGAAAAAAAGAAAACAAGTGCCCAACTTTTTGACTCCATAAACAACTTTTGAAGTTCGACCTTCAATTTGAAGTGCATTTCAATCCAAATAAATAGTTCTTTATACAAAAAATGGCAACAATTACATGGTGATATGATGCAATTATGTCATTTAATGCTACTCGATCTTACTATTACTAGCCCATAATAGAGATTTAAAGATCTATCAATTGATGAATATATGAGATACTAGATATTTTCCTATCATTGATAAAATTATGTAGAGAGCTAAAAAAGTGATTAAGTTCATTTATATTCGTGCATGGATTTTGAATTTTATGAGAAAGAATTCACTAATGGAATGCTATCACAAAATTTGCAACTAATTTTTTATCACTTTAGTGTTTTTTTCAAATGAAGAATGAGTTTAGACAAATGTTTATAAGTGATAAATAGGTTACATCTTAGCATATTACGTCTAATGTTAGAGTGGAATTTCCTAAGATATACTTAAAGATAAAAAATTTCAATCCCTATGTCAATTTGTCATTCGAGTTTGTGAGCCTTTAGTGAGAGTATTTCATTTGGCTAATAATGATGAAAAAATAACAATGAATGACTTTTATGATGTCAATGAGAGGATAAAGAAAGCAATCCAGACTATTTTGAAAAATAGGTCTTTCTTATACATATCTTATTTCAAAGTCATTAATGAGAGATGAGAAAAATAATTTTACTATCTGTTGTTTACTACTAAGGTATTTTTGAATTCAAGTGTCTATTTTATACCAAGTTTCAAAACACAAGCTGAAGTTAATAAGGGATGCTTTTTACCATCACAACAATTGTTTCACATGATATAACACGAGACCTCCTTAGTTCTTAATAAGCACACAAGGATGAATGTGGTAATTTAGGGATGCCCATTACGATATACCAAAGAAACAAACTTAATCCATTATAAATTTCTTCACTTGTGCTACTTATTTAAACATAGTCATTACTCCTTTTTATTTATAAGATTATTCTTTTTGTCTTAGAGTTATATAGTACGACTAATTTGGAAGCTGTGTTCCATAATTGCAAAGGATTGCAATTTTAGTTCTTAATTAATGTGTGAGTGAACTGGGTGTGAAAGGAATTGGAGCATATTTGAGTTCTTTCATTTAAAAATAAGAAATAGATTAAAGCATAAGAGATTAGATGATTTGGTATTTCGTCGATATAACTTAAAGCTCTAAGAAAAGTATGTCATCATCATTATTAAGTTGAATATATTTTATCATAATTTTTAATAACTTAATTTTATTTGTTTATTAGGATTCTTAATAGAACAAGTAATTTTATAGATTCAACTTTATCTCAATCATATTGATCTTTTAACGGATAGTATTTTTAAAGAACCAAGTTTTATAGATGCGAGCAAATTGGAAGATAGTATTGGATAAAAAAGTATTGCCAGATTATTAGGTGTGATAAGTTTGAATGATAATGATGATAAGACTTTTCTCAATAATGAGAGCTTCATAACAAATAAAAATTTGGACCAATGCTATTTGAATGGGTATGGTATTAAATGAGGTTTAAGTTTTTTCAACATTACTCTTTTACTTTGAATGTCACCTGCATGTATATTCCAAAC
>JANQBM010000008.1:35486451-35501722 GCA_025594535.1 Erythroxylum domingense
TTGTTTTGATGGATGAAGGAAGTAGAGAAAATAGGTTTTATGTGATGAAAATGAAAAGAGAGAAAGAAGAGGAATAAGAGAACTATGTTCTTATATTTCTTTTATGAACTTAAGTAGATCTTAGTTCTTTGAGTTAGAGAAATCAAGAATAGATCAAGTTGAAGCTCATTCATGAATATTTAGGTTTAAGGAAAACTTCATTCGTGTGTGTTGATTAAATGAAAAATATATCACTACACTAAAATAAGAGAGTTTTAGACGCTTATGCCTAGACGCATCTAATAATTGTCTTAAATAATCTAAGAATTGATAAAGTTTTTAGACGTTTATTTAAGACGACAAATTTTGTCTAAAAATATACTAAAAAAGAGTCTAAAACTTTTAAAATTTCCAATTGGTGGGACAAGAATTGACACCTTTTATAATTTGTAACAAGTATGCATCTAGAAATAATGATTAATTAATATCAAAAACAAGTAATTATAAAAAACGTTTAGTTAATATAAGTTTGACTTATAGATAGGTTATAAATGTTAAACGTTTTTTGTAAATTCATAAGGTTGAAAGAGATAGAAGTTCTATTAAATGCGCATGTTCCATGCTAAAGGCAATTAAGCACCAAAAATTTATAAACTACATATTGAGCCAAAAATAATTAATTTTTAGTTTAAACCCGAAATTTTAATCTAATCACATTGCCTATTTACTTTTCCCTTTTTCGCTCTCTTTTTCTTTTTCTCGTCATCTCCATTCAGATTCAAGATGAATCATAAGTTTTTTCCATTTTTGAAGTACTTATCGTACTAAAATCATCATACATTTTTCTTTAGAACACCATACTTGACGATTCTGTAATCGGCAAATGAGAAAAATTCTTCAATATGTTTTACAATTTCTTCGAATAATTTTTGCTTTTTGTTTGGGTTTAATTTGGAGTTGTTTTGTTGAATATACAGATCTCGGTGAATCGTTCTCTCTAATTGCGAAATGTCTAACCCTGAAGCGTTGGATCTAGCATCTGGTTTAGACGGAAAGATCGAAAAGAACGATGTTCTTTCCGTGGTTGAAAAGTAATTTCTCTTTTTCCGATTTTTGTTTTATTTTGTTATCTTTATCTAGAACTACCTTTTGAGTTTTGATTCTTCCATTTTCTTTTTTGTCTTCTTGAATCTTCTATAGTTTTCCTTCTGCTCCATACATGCTGTGTTAGTACTTTACATAGTAGACAACTATTCTCTTTGAATCTTCCGCCTATCGGCTCCTACTTAATGCTACTATGTGGCAACCTCACTGTCTGCCTCTCTCTATATGAGCATGGTCTTTACTGTTTAGTGAACAGTGTTTTTGGGCTCTTAATTATCAGATTTGTTTTACATTTGTTAACTCGATAAAGGTTGACTCATTTTTTCAAGATTTCTCGCTGTAGATTCTTTTTATCTCTTGATTTATAGGAAAATGAATTAGAATGATATCTAATACCACCACTAATCCAAATATAATAAAACACCAAAACCCTCTTTCTTTTTGTCCTGTATTGTCTTCATTACATTCTTTTTGCTCTGCTGTTGTTCTGTTGTGAAATCCAATGTTGCTCTGCATCATTGTTGTTCTGCTGTGAAATCCAACTGATGATAGCAATGGTTTTTAATTTCATTATTTAGTTATGGACAATGATTATGCCAACATGTTAACATAACGGTACAGAGATCACAAATATGTTAACATGTTAAGATTAACTTGATGTTTTTAACATCCTTCAAATTGGGAGATGTCAAACAAAAGTAGGAATATTAGATTTATACTTATAATTTGCAAACATAAATGAAAGTATACAGCTCAAATTGTTCACAAATTCTTAAAAAAGAACTGGAATCTTTAATTTTTTTTCCTTCATATCTATATGGATGTGAGTCACTCATATATACATAATATTACAAGGTTATAAAAGCTAATTAACATAAAAATAAACTATAAATATCTCTTTATAATTGTAACATTAAGCAATTTCTTGATACACTCTTGAAAAATAATGTAACATCGTCAGTCTTGTTTATATATTGGGTTGTTATTAGTAATTTATGTAAGTAGCTATGAGTGCTCCCATTGTAAGTTGAATGAATCTAACCCCTTCCATGTCTTGTATACTATTACAGTAGATGCGTTAGGTAAAGGAAACTTCACATCCATTCAAAATGTTGTTAACTTGATTCCTAACAATAATACTAAGTGGATACAGATTCAAATATCTCATGGTAAATACAGGTAATTAGCAAGTATTTTACACATGCATTCCTTGTGATCTTATAAAAATCTCATCTCTTCTTCTTTTTATTCACTTTTATTTTGGGTGCATGTAGTGAAAAGGTTGTTATCCCTAAAACAAAACCATATATTTTCATCAATAAAGAAGACTGTATGACTACAAGTCATGACAGGTCAGACGGCCAGGAGCAGCACACTAGTGCAACTTTCCTAACACTTGCAGACGACATTGTAGTCAGAGGCCTAGCAATCAAGATAAGCACTTCTGAGTTTTTTTTATAAGTAATTCAGCTTTATTTTAATCTATGTTATAAAGTTATCTTTGTTTCTTGTGCTCATCTTTCTACAAAATAATTACAATCTAAAAGTCAGCAAGGATGAGCGAAAACGGTGCAATGCTGCTAAAATATCAAGAGACAGAAGTGCTTTCTACGGCTGCTCCTTTTTAGGAGTACAAGATACTTTATATGATCAAAGTGGCTGCCATTACTTCCACAGATGCCGGATTGATGGATGTGTGGATTTTATTTATGATCAAGCACCATCAATCTATGAGGTGACGTGCTGATATTCATTAAAACTAGACATATTACAAGTAACATAACTACTCATGTTTCACCTTTTTTTAGTGTGATGTTGCAGAATAGCTTAATATATTATAATGGCGGAAAGTATATACTAGGACTTACTGGTTTTATCACAACAAAAGGGAGGCAATCGGAGGACAACCAAAATGCTTTTATGTTCAAAAATTGTACATTTTGTGGCACTAGAAGTAAAAATTTGGGAAGATTATGGGGACCCACTATAATCATTGACAACTCAACCATTTGGGAAGAGCAGTGGTTATGATTTGGGTGCAAGCTAGTGATTGTGGAGGAAGAGTCTAGTCTTTATGCTTCTAGCTACTTTTGTTATTTAGTTATGGAGATATATGTAGCCAAAAATCAATTTACCTACTTTCGTTGTTTAGGAGAGCAACTGCATATAAATCTATGTACTCTATACATTTATATTTTAATGGCAGGTTTTTTCAACTAATTTGTGCTATTATGTACATAGAAATTTGTGTAATATAATATTTATTAACATAAGTGTTAATTTATTATAATAATATACGGATAAATATTTTAGATTAGTTTGTAAAATTTATTTTAATAATACGCATGTGAGTGATCTTTACAAAGATGCAAAAAGTAAAATGTAATCTTATTTTTTTACTTAGAAAAGGTGGAGTTTTTCGACGTAAAAACCTGTCTAAAAGTGAAAAATATCGACAGAGAAAAGCATTTAAAAGCTTACACAAACCATCCAAAATAGCATTTATGTGTTTAAGAAAACTGTCAAAAATGTATGTTTTCAATGCATCTATGTGTAAATAGATTTTTGACACTTAAATGCGTAAAAAATGTATGTTTTTAGACGCATCTATGTGTCTAAGAAAATCGTAGAAAATAGTTTTTGTGACACTTGTTTTTTTACGCTTTACAAAGCATCTAAAATTATTTTTAAAATGAAAAAAGTCTAAAAGCTCCACCTTTTATGTCATTAAACTCCATATTTTGTTGTAGTGTATATATGTTTGAAAGGAATCAAGTTAGTCGAAGTCAAGAGCAAGGAGAAGAGCAAGTTTGATCTTGGAAGTATCAAGTAAATAGGTGGGTAATATGTTTATAGTTTTGTGATGATGAGCAAAAATATTTGTGTGTATAAATTCTATATATGTTGTCTTGATTCATTATGAATGTGGGAAAAACATTCTCTGGGTTTATATCATGTTTGTTTGTATATTTGTGCTGCTTTATGCTAAGGAAAAACAAAAACTTAAGAAGCATTAAAAATATGATTCTGATATGTAGGCATCTGAAATCTGTTTATGTGAGTAAGAGAGATACTATTTCGCTCATCACGTGCACATTGACCTAAAGCCTTCTCCCAGTTGCCCGCTTATTGCATATTAGCTCTGAAAAATGAACTCATTTCGTTTATAGTGTTAACTTCAATTGCACTATTTTGTTCTATGGGATTCTCTCAAGCCATTTTGTTTGTGCATTATATCCTAAATTGTTGGATATGGAGCGTATTTGAATGATATTTTGTAATGATTAAATGAAAAAAAATGAGTTGAATTGTGTGGCAATGTGTTCAGTTATATGTGAAAGTCTTAAATTTTGAACGTGATCTGCTAAGTCTATTATATGGTTTATAAATATGTGATATATACATATATAATTGATTGTGTGTGGTTCGTTATCGCTGGCTATAAACGCATTAGCCACTGAGCTTCCTAGCTCACCCACTATCTTTCCACTCCTTAGGTGAAGAAAAAGCATATCAACATTAACCTTGCAAAAATTCGGCAGACTCCAAGGATTTTATCATTTGTAACTTAACTAGGTAGTTCAGAAACTTTTGGCACTTAGAATCATTTCAAGCATGAGCATCCATGAAAGTGTTTTGCATTTTGCTACTAATATGGTTTTTAGGCTTTGTAATATGGAGTTGTGCAAGAACTCTGTTTATTGAAAGTTGACAGAAAAAGTTACAAAGATTCTCATATGTATGTGTAAAATGTTATGTTCTGTCAAATGTTAATCTGGCTGGAAGTGAAATTTTTGTTATATGATGGCTTTTAGGATGGATTTTCTTTAAGTAAAATTGTCTAGATTGATTCGCAACTTATGTTTTCAGTTACTGGTTTTACATATATATAGATGTTGATAGCAGACGAATGAAAATAGAGAATAAGGGTTAAAATGTAGTCTGAAACTTCAAGGCATAAACTACACTGATTTAGGAAAAATTAGACAAAAGTATCTTCATGAAAGTTGTAGATCTTTTTTTTAGCTTTCTAACGACGTAAAGTTTATAATTTTTGAAATTCTGGGTTGAAAGTTCTGATGGTTTGAAGGGAGGGAGAGTGATTTGAAAGTCGCAACTCTCTTCTTCATTTTCTTCTCCCTCACGCCCGTACATGGTTCACTCACGCCTGTGACTTCTTTGTTCTACCCTCATGCCCGTGCATAAACCCCCCTTCCGTGACTCATGATTTACCTCTCACGCTCGTGATGAATTTTCTCATGACTGTGAGAATTGGCCCTTTTCCCATCGTCACGACTGTGACAATTTCATGTCACACTCTGACATTTTTACGTCATGGTCGTGACAATTTCAAAAGGTTGGACAAAAATATTTTTATTGGTTAAATTTTAAGTGAGTATATGTGTTGTCTGACCCCCATTTTAATATATTTTTCATGTCTAAAATTATTTTATGACATTTTATTATTAATTGATTATTACAAAAAAGTCCCACCATGAATTTCCTTCATATAAATTTTAATTTAATTATATGTTATAATTTTATTTTATTTATTGAAATGTTTCCAAATTTTTTCAATTATTATTTTATTAAATCTCAATTGTGGCGGGTAGTTGCCATGAAATCCGAATCGAGACCCGGGCCTAACATGAAATATTAGTTGTCATTAAACAAATTATATGGTTCAAACTAGTTCTCATTAAAAATAAAATATTGAATCTTTTATGAGAATCAATATTTTGAAAAACATAGATAGTCAATGAAAATCCAAATGTTGGCCTTGGATCTTGGTTCTTATTTCGTGGAGACAAGATGCCAAAATTGGGAGATTTTTAAATAAAAGCATTTATATATAAAATTAACATCAAGATAGAAAGAATTCAACTTCTTGGTGGGAGTAAAACAATTAAACAAACAAACAAATAAATAAATAAGTGCAAAAGTCACGAGTGTGAGAACAAGACCTATGATCGTGAGAGGAGGATGTTGCGATCTTCCTTGTGCACGATTGCGACTTTTGGTGAATAGTAGTAGATTGTCACGATCGTGCTTCTGCACGATCGCGACTTTTATGAAAATGGAGCACAATCTCGACATTCCAACTGCACACTCCTACTTCAATATATCATAACTTTCTACTCAGAAGTCCACAAATTACAAAATTTATGTTGTTGGAAAGCTAAGAGAAAAATATACAATTTTTATGAAGATAATTTTGTCAAATTCTTCTTAAATCAATATAGTTTATTTATTGAAGTTTCAGAATACATTTTATTCCCTTTTTTCTCTTTTCTCTCTACTGTTAATATATATAACTTCTATGCATTTCAAAAGACTCGATTCCAACAATCAAAACCATACATACAAAACTCTCAACTTAACCAATTTCTTCAAAAAAATCTATCCAAAGGCCTTCAAACATCTAACGATTTTAATCCCAACACCATTGGTACTTAACAGAGAAGAAATTCTGAACATATATAAAAGAGAATTTATGCAGTTCTCACTGTCATTTCTCTAACAAAAGCAGAGATTGTACATAACTTCAAATTACATATTAAAAACCATTTCAGTAGCATAATACAAAACAATTAAGAATGCCCATGCTTGATATGCTTTTAGAGTACCAAAAGCTATTGAACTAACTTAATTACAAAAGATAGAAATTCTTGGAGTCAGCCGAAGTTTTTGCAAGGTTCAATGTCGATCCACTATTTCTGCACCTGAGGAGTGAAAGCATGATGGGTTGAGCTGGGAATCTCAGTAGCTGATATGCTTATAGCTAGCAATAATGAACTACATAGACAATCAAGTACTTATATATATACATATCACATTTTAGACTTAGCATATCACACTATCCATATTCCAAATTTTAAGAATTCACATGGATAAGAACACATTATCACACAAATCAGGTTATATGTTTCATTTAATCATCACAAAATAACACTCAATTATGCTTCATATTCAACAAACTAAGATATAATGCACAAACATAATAGCTCGAGAGAATCCCATAAAACATAATGGCGAAACCGAAGTTTACACTATGAACAGAATGAGTCCATTTTTCGAAGCTCATATGTCATAAGCGAGTAGCCGGGAGGAGGCTTTAGGTCAATTTGCACGTGACGAACAGAATGGTATCGCTCTTACCCACACAAGCAAATTTTCCAAAGCTTACATATTCCATATCATACTCATACTTTCATGCTTTTTATGCTTTTCTTCTGTTCATTAATACCAAATACAACAAAACCTTTCAAAGTAAACATGATAACAAATCACATTGCATTTTTCCCACATTCACAATGTTTCAAAAACAAGCATTTAAACACACATAAACATATAATAGATTAGCCCATCATCATAATAACCATAAACATGTTACCCACCTATTTACTTGTAACTTCAATCTTAAGCTTGTCTTTCCTCTTATTCTCGCCTTCAGTATTCTTGATGCCCTTCAAACAGACATATTTTTTGTTCAACAACATATATGAATAGAACTTCCATAAATCTCTATTATCCAAAAATGCACTTAAACTTAGTCTACTCTTGAAAATCGAAGAACATAAATCTCTTGTTCCTCTTCTTTCTCTCTTCATGTTCAGCACATAAAAACGTAGTTTCTTTACTTCATTCTTCTATCAAAACAAGAAGAAGAAATAAAGGTTATCTATAAACTCAGCTGAATATTCTTCTTCCTTTTCTTATCTCCTCTATCTTTCTTTCCTTCTTCTTTTCTGGTTAAGTTTCTGCTTCTCTTCTTCTACTTCTTTCTACATTTTTCTTCTCTCTCTCTTTCTTATTTTACACGACTCTCTCTTTTTCCTAACCTCTCAAACATGTCTCTTCCTTTTCTCTTGTTGTTACACAACTCTCTTCCTCTTTCTCTAGCTTCTTGTAGGTTTTTCTACGACTTCTCTCTTTCTTTCTTTCTTAACCTCACGAACAGGTCTCTTTCTTTCTTCACTCACACACCCTTCATTTGTTCTTTTCTTATTAATCTAAACAAACTCTTATCTTCCAAAATTACCCTTCCATATTTACTCTAATGCCTTCTAACTCCTTAACTTAAGTCTAACACTTCCATTTAATCCATGCTACCATATGTAATTAAAAGATATTCATAAAAAACTCTATAAATTTCTAATTCAAGAATTCTGATTTTTACTCATGACTAAACGCTAACAAATTCCTCATTTAATAATTCTAACTTCCAAGAAAAGTTTGGGGTCCAATAGCAAATACCTGTAATTATTAGATACAGATTCATAACCATTACTCCTAATGTGGCCTCTCTAATTATTTGACCAGGGCTTTATATTTTTAGGACCTACCATTTTTAGGACTAGTAAACACCTAATACGTTAATCCCTTAAATTCAAAAGAACACTTTTAAGAATGAAGTCAAAACAAAAGAAGCTATATATATATTGATTTACTTTATTGCTTCCTTTACTGGTCCAACTTTCCTTTGTTGTTCTAACTTAGTACGATAATACGAGAAGACGCATAATATAACTTCCACACTCTTTACCTTCAAGATCTTTGTTCTACATAATCAAATTTTATTCTATATATTCTTCATCCTACATAATCAAAATTAGTTGGTTAAGGTTTAAAAGATAACCCTTTGTTCTACTTGTAGGTCTTAAAGCCAAATTGATCTTTTTTAACCTACAAATTAAGATGGTGTTGAGAATTTATATAAGCTAAAATTGTTGATTGTTTCTTAAGAATTTTGTCTTACTCTCTATGATTTAAATTTACTTATGAATATCTTTTTGTGCTCAAGTCTTTATTATGGATGAAAATATTTTTTTAAATGGTTGTTTTATAGGTTTTAATGGCTCAATATGGAAGTACAAGGCTTTCTTATGGTGGATGTTTCATGTTAAAGCCTAAATTCACATATGGTAGTAGGGATTTGAGAATGTCAATGTTGACTATGTTAGTAGTAGACAAATATATGAGATGAAGAAGGATTTAGGGTACAATAAAATTGATAAGGCATATTATAAAGTACATGGTTTTAACTTTAAAAGTCATTGAAAGTTATAGAGTCAAACCAAAGTTATATTAGACTAACAAACCTTATGCAAATACATAGGATTATTGATGTGTATGAAGATACATCTTTTTATGCCCTTAGCATATTACATGTAACTAGAGGAGAGGACCATGATAATTATGAACGTGGTATAAATATGGAGAAACCTGGTGCATATGGGCATGTAGAGAAATAAGGTACATATGTGACCGAAAATTTGGAGGAACAAGGTAAACATATGAATGAAAGTTTGAAGGAATAGCGTGCACATATGGATGAAAATAATAAAATATAGAGGGACAAGGTACATATGTGGATGAAAATATAGAGAAACAGGGTTCACATTTTCAATCACACTTCTATGTAGACATTCCAGATGACCATCATCCAATTGAAATTGAATCAATAGATCTTAGTAGTGTTAATAGTACTGATGAATATCCTAATGAAGAGGAGGCAAGTGAAGCTTTACGTTGACCGAATTCAAATGTTAGAGATAATCCTATAGAGTGGAGATTAGGAATGGAGTTCAAAACTACAAAAGAATTTATAGAAGTTGTTATCGATTATACAGTACATATATGATACATTGTTAGGTTAAAAAAGTATGCGAGAAATCAAATCAGGGTTAGGTGTATTGATGGATGCTTATGGGTTTTATATGTTGGATATGATAAGAACGAGAGATGTTTCAAAGTTAAAATAACCTCGATCACAGTTATTTCACAACAAACTCAATATTTTTTAAATTCAAACATATATAGAAAAGTAAACAAGAGATTAAGGAAAGACAAAGAAACAAATTATATCAATGAATATGCAAAGTTGCAAGTTCATATACATGAGTTGAAAATAAGTAATCTTGGATCAACAGTAGAGTTATAATTATCAAGGAATCAAGAGAGTTTATTGCAATAGGTAATGATAAATAAAAATTCCATTAATGTATTAATACTTCATTATGTCATATTATAAATTATATTAATACTTCTTTATATTTTGTTGCAATTCAAAAGATTATACATTTATTTTAATGTTGTGAAAAGAGGATAGAAGCATTTAAGACCAATTTTTTGGTTTGATGGGTACTTCCTAAAAACATAATTCCAAGGGCAATTGTGTGTTAGGCATATTTATCAAAATTGGCATAGGAAATGGAAGGGAAAGGACCTCAAAAAGTAGTTTTGGAATTGCACATAGTGAACCTTTATTGAAGATTTCAACAAGCAACTAAAGAGGCTTCACAAAATAAGGCTTGGATGTGCTTCAACCTTACTTGAATATCCTAAATAAAGGTAGGCAAGATGTTAACAATCTTTTGAAACTAAATGTTTAATAGCTAACCATAATATGAACGAAACTTTTAATGGGTAGATCCTAATAGCAAGGGACAGGCTAATGATTAGCATGCTTAAGACAATTATAATAATGATGGTGAAGAGTCATACAGATAGGAGACATTTTGTAGTAAGGTGGAAGTTAGATATTGCACCAACGATAATGAAAAAGTTGGAGAAGAACAAAAATGAATCATGGAGAATTGTATAGAATGATGATGGTGCTTATGATGTTTCAAAGAGTAACAAGAAGCATATTGTGAGGATTGGTAGACAACAAACATGCAGTTGTCGAGCATGAGACCTTTATAGATACATATGTAAATATGTGATTAGTGCAATATATTTCTTAAAAGAAAGGATTATGACATTCATAGATTCATGCTATAGGAAAGGTCGATTCATAAGCTTGTATAAACACTTATTAGAACTAATTATAGGTGAATGTTTTTGTCCTTCAAGTGACACAGAAGTGATACATCCTCCGTCTAAAAGAGTTATGCCTGGGGTAGACCTGAAATTGTAAGAAGGAAATAGTAAAATGAGCTAAAGAAAATAAAAACCCCAAAAAAATTCTTAGAAATGGCAAGTGCAAAAATGTTGGAAATGTGTTAATTTCGGTCATAACTCTACAAAATGCAACAAAGACAGCTCAACTCAATACACTGAGGCTCCTTCACAGGTATGTATACCTTTACTTCAATGATATGAATATGGTACAGTAACTAATGTTTATCATTTTCTTAATCAGGTTATCACATAGGCAACTTCACAGGTATACAATTTTCAGTTTTATATTAATTAAATGACTGAAAAAGTTGTTTTCATTAAAAAAATAGTTAAGTGGCATGAATAGAGTTGATGATATTGCTATACTTGAGTTAAGAAAGCGATATTTTAAGAATATTTTCTTTATCAATTTTTCTTAGTTGAAATAATTACCAAATGTGTTTCTAATATTTTATCTTCAATTTTCTAGGTTGGTACATTTGGACACGTCAATAAAAAAGGTTTTGAAATCTTGATTCATACACATTCCTATTATCATTTAAACTAAAGGGTTTATAGTTTAGAGGACGTTCTAGTATTACTTTACAACAGTTACAAGTTGAAGAAATCAGAAGCCAAACATCATTGACATAATCATCATAGCTTGAATTTTCGTAGTCAATTACAAATGAGGCAAACATCATTTATTAGCGATGCCTTTAAATTTTTAATATTTTAATATTTTTCCCATTGAATTTTTCATGTATGTGATATTAATAATGGTGACATATATTTACATTATATAAAAACAATGTAATATAACTTTTTGATACTTTGATATTTATCCCGTTGGCTTTGAGATGTATGTGTTATTGATAATGATGACAAATGTTTGTGCCGTACAATATTCTATATATCTTTTTCTTTTGACCAATATAAGCTAATTCATCTTGACAACCTAACTAAATGTCATGCATATAATTTTCCTTTACTTTATATGGACATAATTATTCAGTGTCTATTGGTTTTATGAAGTAGTGTTCTTTTTGCTTGATTAACCATTACTCCATATATGAAATAAATTTAGTTGTACAATACATAGTTATATTTACATTACATAATTCATATATAAATATAATTCCAATACCAATTTTTTATTAAGATAGTTGAAATTAATTTTAACCATTACATAGTTAAAAGTCAATATAATTTCCCTATAATATATGTACAAATAAAAAGTACTATAACCATAAAAAATCCTATTACGATATTCAGTAACATAAACTTCATTTCTTTTTTCTCTTTTCTCAATAAATTTATGGCCTCCTTCATAAGCTTCATTTGTTATTCAAATTCCTTAGTTGTGCTTGTTTCAACCTTCTTCTTTAACATTTATAATTCTTTCCTTAATTTTTGAATCACTTCAACATCTCTCTCATTGTACCATTTGAAAAAGTTACACTCCCAACCTAAAATATTTGATTTCATTATGTAGAACTTAAACACAAGTTTTAATCAAATAACAATAAATTCTTACGGAATAATTGGGACATCCAT
Organism: Erythroxylum domingense; assembly: GCA_025594535.1. Lineage (NCBI taxonomy): Eukaryota > Viridiplantae > Streptophyta > Magnoliopsida > Malpighiales > Erythroxylaceae > Erythroxylum > Erythroxylum domingense. The sequence goes on from JANQBM010000008.1 coordinate 35,498,977, forward strand.
AGAATCTTCGACTAGGATTATGATTACTCTGTGAAGTCCTTAATGGAGCCTTTAACCCATAATAGCAAACCACATTTCCTAAATTTGAACTTATTGTTGTATTAGTTAATCATGATGATTCCATCCGCATGCTAAAGAAAATCGCAATGTTAATTTACCTACACAGTAAATATTAATCCAAATCTAAGATAATCTTTGCTAGGCAATGAAATTATAGTTATACGATTAGGCCAACTAGTTCTAAGATAAGATAATCTTTCAACTAGGTCTAAGGTGAGATAAATCTTTCAACTAGGCCAAATATAAATCATAGCTAATAAATCAATTCCAACGTACTACAAACACAGAAAGCTCAATAAGTATTAATCAACTAATACTTATTCTTTTTTTCAATAGAATGATAACCTTGGAGATAGACACAAATATAAAGAATTGGAGATAATAATACAAATAAAACATACAAGATAATACTGAGACCTACTAAGGCTCCACCAAGTTTACATGCTATCACATAACCATTTGAAATTCTCTAATGGAATGGATCAATATATTGGTCCATTTCACATTGCACTTGCAAACATACTTTATGTTTATTTTCCAAGTTCCATTTAGATTAATAAAATAATAGTATCAAATGGTCTTATATTAGGCTTACAATATTACAGTCAGCCAAAGTAAGTAAAGGTTATGAAAGTGTGCAATTTATTTTAGTGTCACCATGACCAACAATACATTTCATGTGATTCCATACAAAATAACAAACTTGAAAAATCATTGATAAAAAGACAAGATTCAGAATATTGTGGGCCAGATATGATCAAATTTGAGAAAACATGCTCTGCTAAGTGGATAATATGGATTGAATATAGCATTGCACCAATAATAGACAAAAAAATGCAAATGTTTCCTGTCCCAAGCTCATACACAAAGCTTCTTAGTTTAATAAATCAATATCATATTCTCTTAGTCCTAAAGATGGCTACAGTGAAAATCAATATATGTATATATTGAAAACTGATCATGATGCTCTTTATAAGCCATTGTTCTATTTAATATAGCGTAAATGATAAGGGTTTATGCATTTAATATTCTTCACTTAAAATAGACCCAAAATTATTCAAGACAAGTATCCCAACTATAAAAGTTTGGCTAACGATTAGTCGAAAGTAATCAAATTCTTAAAAACTGTAAAGAGCAATTTGAATTAGGACTAACTAGTATCTATCTCTACCAAAATAGAATTTGTTGGCAACTTAAAGGATGCAAGTGATAGTGTTGGGAATGAAGCATACATGACTTGAAAACCTCACATTAGTTAATAATCAGTGCAATAAATAGTTACCTTCCGAAAGTTGATAAGAGAAATTGGAAGTATAAGAACTGAATGAATCTTCTCGTCACAAAACTTATGCCACAATATTCCTCCATTTCATGACATTGCTTTTGAAAAAAAAGAGTTAAACAAACAAAGCCTAAGAAAAAAGAAGCAAAGCAATTTGCATTACCACATATTGTGACAACGGTGATGGGTGGCAGCAAATGAGGGAGACAACATGGTCTAGAATGGGATTCCAACCAAGAAGACAATCTCAGATAAATGAGTTAGGGGTTTCATGAACTAAGTTAGGGATTTAAGACATTTTCAAGATTGGGATTCCACCCATGAGGACAACTCGATGAAGATAAATGAGTTACCGATTTCAGGAATCAAGTTAATTAGTTAAGTTAATTTATTAGGTTAATAATATTTAGCGTTAAATTATCTTAGTGGATCCCAAATTTTTTAATGTTAATCAAAATTTTAATTTTAATTTAAGTACATGGGTCTCACACAGCTACGTCAGATCCACGTGGTTACGTGGGACTCACGTCAACATTAAAATATTATAAACGTATGTCACATTATTGTTGACTTGGTAGAAAACTAATGACATTACACTTCTGTCACTTTTTATGTTAACTTAGGGTTAAATTTGAACACTTCTCAAATGATAGAGTTTAATTTATACTCTCTGAAACGTTAGAGTTAAATTTGTCAACAAAAGTAAACCTTTGGGTTAGTTATGGATAAAAATAAAAAATTAAAAATAGAAACAAACAAGTGATAATGAAAATTAATAATATTTTAAAAATGAAATTGGATGATAAATTGATAAAATAAAAGATTTAAAGTTTAAAAGCTTCAACCAATATTATACCGTCATAAAATTTATTAAAGATTGAATAAAATTAAAGAATTTGAAATAAAATTAACAGCTTGATTAAAAAGGGAGTCTGTTATATGAAAATTAATTCGTTTAGTTTAGTTTATAAAAATCGATTAGTTTACAAAATTGGTCGATTGATTAATAAAATAATCAATTTTTAATAATAAAAGTTATAAAAATCGATTAGTTTACAAAATTGGTCGATTGATTAATAAAATAATCAATTTTTAATAATGAAAGTTATTAAAATAAATTACAACAAAATTTTTTTAACTAAATCAAAAAATTGGCTAGTTTAAAATTCAAAGTTCTATAATTTTTTAATCATAGAAAATTATGATTTCGTGTATATAGGAGTCTTTGCCTCTCCGTCGTCGTGGAATACAGGGCTTTTAGAGAGAGATTAAAAATGTAACACCCCATTACCCTAGGGTACGCATCGGGACGCCCGTAGGTCATTCCGATACATATCCTAAGATAAGAGAGTGCTACGTGCGATCACTACTGAACTCCACATGGCATCACATACATGTAAATAA
>JANQBM010000008.1:35501822-35514525 GCA_025594535.1 Erythroxylum domingense
CAGAAACACTTTCAATTATTCTAACCCATTCAAAATGACCAAATTGCCCTTTCCCATAAGTGAGGGGATGTTACAAAAAATGCTAGGGATCATTCAGTTCTAAACAAAATCATAGTTAAAAATGATCTCCTGATGTTTCAATCAAGGGTACGTGAGGGATTTCAAGATGATTTCAATTTTCACATCCTTTTGAGGACGGAGGAACTGCTCGTTTCAAATATTTTGGAACACGCGTAACTGTAGAAGGTAAAAAGAAAGAATGAAATGAAAACAAGGCAATAAAAAATTTGTAGAAAATAAATGTTTTTAATTAATTAAAAAATAAAATATATTTATATTTAAAATTAATCGAATATATAATATAATATTTTATTATAAATTAGCTTAATATTAAATTTATCATTAATTTTGCATACGTGAATTATAACGTAATCAGTATACACTTGTATGATAAAAAATAATTTTGTTTCAACAGGCTCGCCTTACTAGCTCTGTCGCTCTCGATTCATCCGTTATTGTCTAGTCAGGTCCTTTTGCTCTCACTGCTCTTTATGATTCCTCTATCCATTCATTGTTCTCGGTCTTTTTACCATCGATTATCTTTGTAAACTTGCCTTTGGCACCAAAGTTGATTTCACCCACCAAATCCACAAAACTAGTTCTTCATAATCACTAGCCTCTTTATAGACCTAGTACAACCATGTCCTGGACAGGTAAAGAAGATCCTTTCACAGTCGGCTACCTGGTTCGATCAACCTGTTGAGAGACTAGACTCAGTTCTGATTCTTTTCTCTTTGGACCCCGAAACACAAATTTCAAGAATGATTAAGAGGGAGAATACCTTTAGCCAAAACTCAAGGTTTTTGCTCAGTACAGGGATTTCAAATGTTGTCCTTGCAGAAATAATTGCAACAGACCAAACCCTTTTCTTGACCATCATGACTAATCATTCTTACAATTACATATCCCCTCAGGATCTACAATAATTAGCAGACGTTCCTTTATTTCATGCAATTTAGGGCCATATGCACATGCGTAACTTCACTTGTATACGTGCTATGTGCGATATAACTTTATTTATGGTTGCTGTCCCTGAAGTGGAGATAGATGACAAAAAAAAACAAAATTTTGTGTCTTGCAGTATTTACTTGTTGATTTTATTAATTTTTATTCTAGTTTTAGATGACAGAGATATAAATTTTTTATTCCTTTCAAAATCGAGGAGCAAGATTTCTTGTCACTGTGACAGAAACAAAACACATAAGCAATTTTCATAAATAACTCTCCCCCACGAGTTGACAATGAGCATAGGTTTAATTTTTATGTTTCGCATTTTATTTAATTTTTACGTTTCTCATTTCATTAAATATTTAGGTTACTCATTTTATTTCATTGTAATTAAAAATTACAAATACAATTAAAATAAATATTGATACAATTATAAAAAATATTTCACGTAATTCATTTTATTATTAACTTGTACGAATTTTTTGTTATTCAATAAATCACATCATTAAATTTTTATGTTCATCTTTTTTTTTAATTCCTTATTTATAGATACAATTAAAAAATACTAATACAAATTATTTATTTTAAAATAATCAATGAATTACATATTTTTAATCATATTATACTATAGAGATACTTTGGTCATTGACATTGTTTTCTGTTCTGTCAACTGCAACCAAACACATTTCTGTCCTCGAAACACAAACAGTTTTATCTGTTCTCTTTATTACAACCAAACACTAATTTTTTTTCTATTTTTCTTTAAATTTTTGTTTCATTATATTTCAGCCTATGAATTACAGTAACTATACGCAGGTTTATGAATCAACACAGAGTGATGTTACTATTATTAAGGTGGAGCAGGTTGCGGAATTTAAGCGAGACATGTTGTAGCAACAGTAGAAGTAAGCAAGCAGATTTTGTCTTTTCTTTTTTTTGTTTTGGGGGTACCCTTTAGATTGTATAATTCTCTCAAAAGTACAGGTACTGTAAAAAGAATTATAGATTGGGAATTTGAATGGCAGAGAATCCGAGACCTAATCTTTCATTTTGTTATTGCGAGATCATGGACTGAAGTACAACACAAACTACAATATGGTTGAATATGATGGAACAAAGTACCAAAAGCTCCAGTATAGGTATTAAAGGTACACCTGCCATTTTGCTAGAGTTTGACCCTCATTGCTTTACCAAACCATGTGCTATTTCGAGATTACTGAATCACCAACTATAAACAAGAACAAGTAGAATTCTGGACAAGATTTTGCCTTGAGAGTTTCTGCTTTTCTTCCTTTTCAATGATTGGGTGAAGGGCCTTGTAGGGTCAGCTGAAGGTGCATGTCAAAATCTTACTTGATCAAACAAACGTGTTTCCTCTTTGTTTCTTTCGCTTCTTTGGCTCTTCTGCGTAACAATTAATATAGGTAATGGAAATGGCAACATAGCCACTAAGTAAGTTATATTATATAATATTTGGAGATGTTACCGTACCAGGCCAACGCCATGGCAAAGAAAAGCACTTAACATTTGGTGCAGTCCAGCTTATAATCTTACTCCCCCAAAATCTTGATAAGACCTTAATATTTGATTTATTCATCATCCCACTGATGCCTGATTTCCTCAATCTCATCAACTACAACTCATTGACCTGAAGCGTTGGAATATCTTTTTTAGCATAGTTTTGTTCTCATTCTGCAATACTGTTCTGGAAAGCAACATCTTTACGAATTGTCTTTATCCTATGACCTCTGCTTTTTCCGTGGTTTTTTGATCGTTTGATTCAATAGCTTAGATGGTGATTCATTTGACATTTCAGTTCATCTTGTGCAAAAACTAAAGATTCATATAGATGTTACTAAAACTAAATCTGGAAGTTGTATTGCATATAATTAAACATAACAATCTCCTCATACCGTATGGGAGATGATGAGGCTATATATTCTTCTCTTAAAAGCAAGCACACAGACCAAACAAGGACAGGTTATGCACAATAATTAGAACGAGGATAAAACCCATGCTATACAGGTTAAAGCTTCCTCAGAGAATACTACTAGTTTTGAACATCTGTTTTATAAAGAATATGAAATTAGCCGGTTAAAAACATCGTCCCGTATTCATAGGGTAGAAGCATCTTACTTTCCTCTTCGTCCATCCTCCATAGCGTGTCTGTACAGTACTCCCATGTTGGAGAAGCCATTGAAGGACAAGAGAAATTGCAGTTTTCTTCCCTATAACCGTCGCCAACTTGTTCTATAGTGTCGATTTCTTTCCAAAATTCTTCCATGGAAAAGCCACTCCCAGCCAACTGCACTGTCTCACTAGTTTTTTCTCCAGAACCCACCAGTTCAAGTCCTCCTGTATCATAAAAGCTTGCTGCTCCAGTCCCGTGGAAAGGTGAAATCATTGTGGTTACATTAGAAGATGCTGTAGAAGATGAAAATGATGGAGATATAGCTCTTTTCCTTTCTTGAGCCTTCTTCCTCGTATGAGTCCTCCAATAGTTCTTAATCTCGTTGTCGGTTCGCCCTGGTAGTTTCCGGGCAATTTTTGACCATCTGCAAGAATTATACGCTATCAACTACCATGCACCCTTAAGTAAATATTTAAGCTTTCTGATGTAAAAAAGAAATATTCGTGTTAGGTATAACCAGTAAAGTTATTGCCAAAGCTCAAACCTATTCCCCCACTTGGCGTGAAGTTCCAGCACAAGTTTCTCTTCTTGGGGAGTCATCTTGCCCCTTTTGAGACCAGGGTGCAGGTAATTAACCCAACGCAACCTGCAACTTTTTCCTGTTCTGTTTAAACCTACATCAAAACCATGCTGTTAATCACAAAGCTCCTCCATAAAATCGTCAATCGCCGAACAAGCATACCTAGTACTTGTCTCCCGCCTCCTTCAAACCTGAAACTTTTGCTATAAAGTCCCATCGGCGATCACCGAATAAGTGCACAAAGTTGATGAGTAGAATGTCTTCATGTTCCGTCCAAGGACCCTTTCGGATTTCGTCTTGCATCATTTTCATTTTCTTTTGCCCTTTGCTCTCTTGACCTCAGTCCCTGCTTGGAGATCTTGGTGCATAAAACTTGTATTTATACAAGAAACCAAAGTTTTCCATGAGTTATATCCTACTGTTTTCTATTTATTTTGCATATTGGTTTTTCTCATCCTCACCATACAAGTGTACGCCTGCTCATGTAGCGACTTGTCTTCCAAATTCTAATGCACCTGATGTCATCCACTATTGGAAATAACCAAAGTAAGAGATTGATACGTGGATGTAACTTTCAGGGTGAGCCTTAATGATATTATTATTATCATTATTATTATACAAGAGGAGCTAACACTGTAAGAGTTAATTGGATTAAATGATATTAAGCATTTGGTTTACAAAGATACTAAAAAAGATAATTGATGATATTGTGCAAGCTCTCGAGCTAGCCAATCTTCAATGGTTAATAGGTAATGTCCTTCCCCATTTCGGAAGTTGAATTCTAATCAACTGAATTGTCGGATAGTATTATATAAGCTTCATTAAGGAAAAAAAGGAGAGAAAAAGAAGACAAGCTAGCTCAGGATTCATTTGATTGGATAAAAGGGAAAAGTGGGAGGAAGTTCCTTGATCTTTTGTTTCTTTCTTCCATTCAATTTAAGTGTCCCTCAAACTTTAGTAAAGGCCAGATGTAGAGAAGCCAAGTATAGGAAAAAAAAAGGAAAAGAAGAAGAGGACAAATTTTAAAAGAAGGCAGGGAAGAGGGAATAGGAAGAGACTGTTTATATGTCATGCAAGTGACATATAAAATTGAAGGTGGAGTGAGATATTATTCTAAAATCAGCGTGACTCTTCTTCGTTTTGGGACATAGAATTAGTAAGAACTCATTTTAATTTTGGTGGCATTAGTATGTTTAAATGAATTTTAACTTCGGTTCGGTAAGAACATTGATTTCTCATAGAATCCCGAATAAATATGCAATAGCTTTTAGTTATTTATAAACCTTGGTTATGAATACTTGACTTATATATATTTTATCTTTCTATTTATTGAAGGCTTACAATGCCATAACTTCATCATATGTGGGTGCTTATCTAGAACTCATTTAGCTTAAAACATAAGTACTTGTTTACTTCTATTGGAGTTTTACGGGTTATAGTTTTAGAGTTCCTATTTAATGCAGATTCCTCATGGAACGTACTTTTGTTGTTATTCCTTGTTCATAGCTGATATTCCAATAACAACCTACAGTATTTTTTTTTAATTTGGAAATAAATTTTTAAACAAAAGATTTAAAATTTTCAGTTCCTTTCAAAATCTTATATGTGGAAAATTAATACTTTTTTTTTTACATTTTTATCCCTTAATTACATCTCAATTTATTTCTTTTCTCTCTTACTCCATAATTTTTTTCCAATAGATTATTTTAATTTTTTCTCTTTTCGTCATCATCAATACCTAGTTGAAGTCTCGCTGAGGCATACAGTTTAGAGAGTTTCGATAGGACGCAACCTTACCCTTACTTAATAGAGAAGTTGTTTTCCTCTTGTCATCTATGAAAAGATATTTCCAAAAGAAGTTAGAAATAAATTAAATATCTTTGGTTGAACAACAAATTATGTTAGCATATATTATTGAAAAAATATGAAAGGTTGCACCATTGGTCGATGCTTGAAATTAATCTTGTAAATTATTTAAATTCAATAATTCGAATGCTACTTTTATGAGAAAATTAATGTTCAATTCCTTAAAAAAGTGGGTAAATAACATAGATAAAAAATTGAATATACCACATGTTTAGAATTTTTTTTGGAAATGGAGGAACTCACATTCGCTATCCTTTGGATGCACACTAGGTAAACCTCTGAATTGACACAATAGCCTGCAAATCACACCAACCAGGTAATCCGCATTAAGCAAGCCCTGTATGACAGGCTCAATTAAGAGAGTGTAAGTAGGAAAATTTGAACACAGGATTTTTTGACCTTATGCCCCCCCACTCTACTAACTCAACTATCCCCTAAGGAGCCATAAGTTTAGATACTTAAATATTAATACTAAGTTGTACAAAGAATTTTTTTGTTTATTATAAAATTTGTGATCCATTCAATCATAAACACTACATAATGATGTTTCTTTTCTAGTTAGATTCTGTTTCTGTTGGAATTATGCCTATGACCCAATCATTATGTAATATATTAAACACCTTAGTTTTGTGATTATTAATTTTGATTAATAACATGACAAATGATTATATTATCATATTTTGTTAATTATTTTTATCTTAATATGATAAATCCTGGATTAAATTTATACAATTGCCATCATAATGGAGATTATGATAATGAGATTCAAGTCATTATGGTTTAATCTAAAAGTGTTCTTGATCGTAGGATCATCAAATAAGGAGTTTAATGATCTAGTTAGATCAATAATAGTATTTATTGGATGGATATTAGTAGATCTCATTTACTAAGTTACATATATAGATGATGCATATAGAGATATGATCATTGAACTGACCAAACTGTGAATTCTCAATGGTTAATATTACCTATGAACTGTCAAATGGGATATTATCAAAAGAATTTAAATATATATTTTTTCCTTTGACCTAAAATCATCATAGTAATCAATAGGTCACTTATTATGTTTTAATGTCGGGCACCTAGTGTGTAAAAATGCTAGTTGAATGATCATTGGATATAATTAAGTACCTATCCGATTAGTGATGAGTCAAGATGGGATCCATCGACTCTAAGTAATGAGTTTGAACTCTATGTTGTCATTAATCTTAATGTTTATTTCAAGACCTTGGCCAGGGCGATTGAATGAGTGAAGAAAAGGAGTTTTCTAAGTCATTCACCAATCATTAATGATCGACATATAACATAGTTGGTTATCTAATAGGGTTTGACAGTTAAACCATACCTTAGGATAATCTGGAGTTGTAATGATGGAAGATGATAATACATTATCCTTAACCAGGTTCTATTTTTGTAAGGATGTTACTTCACACTATTCGGTTATTGAGGAGTGTTGTTAAACGCCAACCTTGATTAGTAGTTGATTGGATTAATTACTACCGGCTTAGTGATGAACCTATGTGGTCATACACTTACGAATGTAATATTTCCTATTTATGATTATTTAATTTATTATGAGATAATTTATAAAATAATCTATATGGCATATTATTATATTTTTTGCTAGCACAGAAAATATAATTAATATTGAAAATTCTCTTGAATAAAATAAATGAATAAAATAAAATAGTTTTATTTTATTTCATTTATAAATAATAATTATTATTGTTAAAACAAAATTTAATCAAAATGAAAAAGAAAGCATCGGATGAGACTTTGCCATGGTTTAGTTTTTGGTTTTACATTTAAAACCAAAAACGAAACAATGAGAAGGGTTGCATCTCTCCTTCTCTCATAGTTGTAACGTTTTAAATGAAAACATATAAAGAAAAAAAAATATCTATCATCATTCTATACGTTTAAGACACAAAGTGAAAAAGTTGGTTTTTTCAAGTTTTTCAACGTTAAAACAAAATGCTTAAGAAGCAAAGATATATATATTTCTCATCTTTACATTGAAATAAACAAGAGAAAAAGAAAAGAAATTTGTTTTCTCCATTTTTGAAGAAAGGGTTCTTCAATTTAACCATAGTCATATCAAGTATTGAAAGTAAGACGTATTTTTCGGTGTCGAACACATAGAGACTTCGTATTTTCAAAATTCATTATTAGTTAATTATCACAAATTCCAAGTTTCTTTTTGCCTATTCTTGTTATTAGTATGAACATTAAACGCAATAGATCTATACATGATTATATTTTTTATTTGTTTCCGCTGCGTATGCGATCCTTCAATGGGTATTAGAGCTAATTTTGCATTCACTTCATACTTGAAAAATGACCGATGATTTGCATATTTATTGTGTTCTTTGTTTTAACACATGAAAGATGATCATTTAATATACATGAGAAAATCTTGGTTGTATTTTGAAATGTGTTTCACTGAAACCAAAACACATGTTCTGTAAGCATATAATTTCTTTCCTCATTTTACATTGAAATAAAAAAAATGAAGAATCAGTAGTATAGATATGTAGATATTATGAGAAGGCATTACCTAAGCATTGGACAAATGTTGTTCATGCACAATAAACCCATTAAAGACATTTAATTGCTGTGGTGTTTTTTAATTATTGTTGTGTTTTTTATGACAAACCTCATTTAATGCATTTAATGAATGTTATACGATGGTTAATGTAAAAGATGTTTTTTTATAAAAAAAAAGGTTTTGGTTAAAAGGTTTAACAGAGAATGCATGGTTTTGGTTAAAAGGTTTAACAGAAAATGCATGGTTTGAAAACCAATAATCGTAGATGGTCTTATGAAGACAATAACAATGAAAGATACTCTTTCAATTTTAACGTTGAATGAAAACGTGAAGATATAAGATGAGTACATTAAGACTACTCTTTCATTTTTTCCGTACTTATAGGAAATAAATACAAATTTTTTATACGAATGTTGTCTGAACATGTGATATGATCAGTAATGTTATTAAAATTGTTTTAATAACATGAAATCTTGAACTTTAAAATTATTGAGTTTATTTTGATATAATATATGATATTTTATCAAAAAGGATTTTCCATCCAAGTAGATCATAATATTTATTTTTGTTTACAAGGAATGACCTGATAACCAGGTGACATGTAGTTCAAGGATAAATAATATTTTCTATTGCATATGATGCATGTGTGAGGAAAAATTACTTAATTTTATACTTTTTGCCTAGACTACCTAGGGAGTGTAATATTAATTAATTCTCTGTCACTTGGATGGATAAAGTCAACTATACTAATAGGAACGACTTGACAACCAGGGGACTATATAGTATTGATCCTACTATAAATTTTATATGATAAAATAGGTAATTTATTACTCTTTAATTATGCATGAGTAACAACTTGACAGCCAAGGGGCTCATTTATGTTTTAAAGATTTTATATCATTTAGATAAAAGTCCATGTCTTAATGATATATGATTGTGTTCTTATTTTAGTGTTTTCTTTTTATTAGATTTCTCAAAATATCTACTATATCACTGCGAAGCATTCTTGATGCTAACAAGCTAGCGGGTAACAATTTTGATAATTGGTACCGCAATTTGAGAATTGTTCTCATGCATGAGAAACTTATCGATGTGATCGATAAACCCATAAAGGAAGCGCCTCCTTAGGGAATTGATGATACTAATGCATTTAATGCATATTTTAAGTTCAATGAACAAAGTACTAATGCTAAGTGCATTATTCTGGCATCAATGAGTTCTGAACTCCAAAGGGAGCATGAAGGTATGAATCCTCCACATATCATTGAGCATCTTAAGAAGATGTATGGATCACACAGTAGGACTGCTAGATACCAGTTATCTAACTCCTTATTCAAGTCTGAACTAAAGAAATCTCTTGTGGGACCCCATGTTCTTAAGATGATTGATCTTATAGAACAACTTGAGAAGTTAGGGTGTTCACTAGGGAAAGAGTTGTCACAAGATTTGATCTTACAGTCTCTTACTGATATTTTTTCACCGTTCACTGTTAATTTTAACATAAACAAGATGGACTGTGATCTTCATGAAATGCTCAACTTATTGATCGATTATGAAAACCATGTAGCATCGTCTGAGAAAGTAAAAGTGTCAGGGTCTGTGAATCTAGTTGGTAACTCTTCTAAGCGCAAATGGAAGGGCAAAAAGAAGCCTAAGAAAAATCGTCTTGCACCCAAGGGTGTTTGGAACAAATCCAAGGGTAAGGAAAAGAAAGTTGACCAAAAGGATGCTGAATGTTTCTTCTGTACAAAGATGGGACACTGGAAGAGGAACTGCCCAAAGTATTTGGCTACTTTGAAAGACAAGAAACTAGGTGGAACATTTATGAAAAATGTTTTCATGATTTCTTTAACTACTATTGATTATACTAAATGGGTATTAGATACTGGTAGTAGCTTTAACATCTGCAATATGTTGCAGGGTCTAAAGATCAATAGGAGATTGAAGAAGGGAGAAGTTAAGCTACAAGTTGGGAATGGAGTAAATGTTGCTGCCCTAGCTATAGGAACTATTTCTCTTGTTATACTATGGGAAAGACTTTATTGTTAGAAGATTGTTATTATGTTTCTAAATTTGTTTCAAACATTGTTTCCATTTCGTCATTAGATAAGCGTGGATTTCATACAATCTTTAGGAATAACCAATGTAACATATTTCATGGTGATGAATTATATGTAAGTGGTTATTTACAATATGATCTTTATGTCTTACCTGAAATAGTTGTTTACCCAATTTTAAATGTTTCTGGTCAAAAAAGGAAGAGAGATAATCAAGCAAATCAAACTTACCTTTGGCATTGTAGACTTGGTCATATTGGTGAGAAAAGAGTAAACAAGTTACACAAGGAAGGATGCCTTGGTCAATATGATTATGAATCATATGAAAATTGTGAATCTTGTCTCAAAGGTAAAATGACCAAATCTCCTTTTTACTGGAACTGGAGAGAGAGCTAGTGAACTTTTAGGACTCATACATACTGATGTATGTGGGCCTATGAAATTTCAAGCTAAAAGTGGATATTCTTATTTTATCACCTTCACTGATGATATGTCAAGATATGGTTTTATGTATCTTATGAAACACAAGTCTGAATCATTTAAAATGTTCAAAAGATTTCGTAGTGAAGTTGAAAAACAAATTGGTAAGAGTATAAAGGCACTAAAATCTGAACGTGGAGGTGAGTATCTTAGTGATGATTTTGTCGATTATCTAAGGCAAGATGGAATCTTGTCATAGTGGACTTATTCAGAAACACCACAATGCATTGGTGTTTTAGAAAGGAGAAATCGAACTTTATTAGATATGGTGAGATCCATGATGGGGTTCACTGATCTTCCTATCTTTTTATGGGGATATGCTTTAGAAGCTGCTGCCTATTTATTAAACAAAGTTTCCACTAAAGAAGTCACTAAAACTACATATGAGATATGGAAATGACGTAAGCCTAACCTAAAACATTTAAAGGTTTGAGGTTTTCCAGCTTATTTCAAGAGACTGCTGCTAGACAAGCTTGAAGCGAAGTCTGACATGTGTCGATTTGTTGGCTATCCCAAGGAAACTATGGGATACTATATCTATCACCCTTCTAAACACAAAGTGTTTGTGGCCATAAATGCAACCTTTTTAGAAAGGGAGTTCCTTAATAAAAGAAGTCATGGTGTAGAAATAGATCTTAATGAAATTCAAGATTCTGAAAAATCAACATAAGCTCAAGAGCATCACATGCATGTTGAGCAGCCTTTACTTGACATCTTGAAGTTGACATAAAAGGTACCAGCCTCAATCGTTGAGGAGAATGGACCAGTTAATGAACCTGTCCAAGAACCAATGCAACAACAAGATCAAGTAGAGAATGAACCTATTGAACATGAGCTTCTTAGAAGGTCTACTAGGGATCATCGTGCACTAGATAGGTTAAACTTAATGGTGCAAGGTGACGAGGATAATCATATTGATGATAACCCTAAGACTTACGAAGAGGTTATGGTAAGTCCAGATCGTGAGAAATGGTTTAAGGCCATGGAATCCGAGTTAGAATCCATGAGAATCAACAAATTATGGACTTTGGTTGATCCCTCAAGGATATAAAACCCATAGGATGTAAATGGGTATTTAAGAAAAAGATTGGAGCAGACGGGAAGGTTGAAACCTATAAAGCCTGTCTTGTTGCCAAGGGATATAATCAAAAGGAAGGTATTGATTATGATGAAACTTTTTCCCCTATGGCAATGCTCAAATCTATTCATATTCTACTTGTTATAGCTGCATATTATGATTATGAGATGTGGTAAATAGTTGTGAAAACAACGTTTCTTAACGAAGAGCTCAAGGAAGATGTCTATATGACTCAACCTGAAGGTTTCACATTATCATCTGCTCCTAATAAAGTATATAAGCTACAAAGATCCATTTATGGATTGAAGCAAGCTTCATGAAGTTGGAAAATTCACTTCAATACAACAATCGCAAAGTTTGATTTTGTTAGATGCGAAGAAGAGCCATGTGTGTATAAGAAGGTTAGTGGGAGCATAGTTATTTTCCTAGTGCTATATGTAGATGACATATTACTAATAGGAAATGATGTACCAGTCATGTAAAAGACAAAGATTTGGTTATCTGAACAGTTCTCCATGAAGGATTTGGGAGAAGCAGCTTACATTCTTGGAATTAAGATCTATAGAGATAGATCAAGGAAGCTGCTAGGGCTATCTCAATCTATGTACATTGATATTATCTTAAAAAGGTATCACATAGAAAATTTCAAAAAAGGTTATCTACCGATAGTCACTGAAATTTCTCTTAGTATGGAGGATTGTCCTAAAACCCTAAAAGAAAGAGAGCGCATGAGTAGGATCCCATATGCCAGCGCAATGGGAGCTATCATGTATACCATGACATATACAAGGCCCGATGTAGCCTACGCGTTAGGAGTAGGGAGTATGTAACATCCCATTACCCTAGGGTACGCATCGGGACGCCCGTAGGTCATTCCAACACATATCCTAAGATAAGGGAGCGCTACGTACAATTACTATAGAACTCCACATGGCATCACATACATTAGAAGAAC
>JANQBM010000008.1:35521410-35567748 GCA_025594535.1 Erythroxylum domingense
TCACTATACATTTTCAATATTTCTAACCCATCCAAATTGACCAAAATGCCCTTTTCAATTAGTGAGGGGATGTTACAAAATTAGGTTAATTTCAAGCCTCATTCAAGTCCAAGTACACTAATGTAAAGTGATTTATCCTTAGTTGGTTTAATAATTACATAAAACTAAACTTATCACTTCAAAGCCTTACCCGTAATCATCGTGGACCTTCCCATGATAGTGACAGAAGCTAGTGCAACAGGCCATGAACGTGGGGACTATGCCACAATCGTGACAGAACTCAAATAATCAGGCCATAATTATACACTTAAGGCCATGATCGTGCACTACATTGTTTCCCCCAATTTTGCACGAATGTATCCAACTTAGACACACACCAAAGACTTGAATTTTCTAGATTACAAGCCCTTTAAACTTGCTTCATTATAAAATCATCTAGCATCATCTTGATTACACTAAGGTTTATTAAACTATGCTTATTTTTGTCATTAACAATCACTTCAAATACATACACATACATCTCCAATTCAAGAACACTATTTAACATTTTTTTAGCATAAATTTACCTTCTTTATACATCAAATTCTATTCCAATTCATCCATATAATAACGTATACTCCACAGTTTTCATATACTAACAACAAGCATAAAAAATTCTAAGTTCATTGAATATATTCTAGCACACTTCATCATCAACATCATATACATTTCATTCAAATTCCAGCTTCATTCTTATACTATTAAACATGTCATAAAAATTAGATTGCTTCTTACTTATTAGGCTTCTAATTCAACTTAAAACTTCATATTAAACTAGCCCTCCATTTATGCATGATTCATCACAACTCAAGGTGAAAACAAGTTGATTTTTGGCAAAAACAAAGGAAAATAGTCAGCTAGTTCTTTGGCTATTTTGTGAAGGGTAAAAATTTGATTTTGATGTAGCAATTTGATAAGGATGAAAAAAAATATGGAGGGATACGTTGAGAGCAATGTTTGGTAGAGAAACAAGGAAGAAGATCGCAAAAATGTTCCTACCTTAGCTTTGCTAAACAAGATGCAAGATGTGATCCTCTTCCACTGACATTTGTCTTAAGGCATGTAAGCCATGTATCCTCTTAATATGCTGCCATTAGTCTCTTACTAATTAATCCATATGTCTCCTAATAATTTATCCAAAGGTCTCACAATAATTGCTCCATTTTTCAATTAATTACTTGTCCACTTGTCTCTCATTTATCTATGCTAAATAGCACTCAATTATAGGCTTACCCTAATTTTTCATGTATCAAATTATTTTACCAATTGGAATTTTTCCTAATTCAAATGTACATCTTAATTCATCACTCTCCCAACTAATAGCAATTAATTCCAAACTACTAATTGTAATCCAATAAAACTAAAATTTAAGACATAATAATTCACAATTCACATCATGTACATTTTAAATCTTTCATAACCCATAATATGTCAATTGAGTGCATATGTTATCTTTGTAATGTGTACAAACTATAATTCATGTGTATATGCTAACGATATGCATGTGCATGAAATGTATTTTCATAAATTCTCAATACTATCACTCATGTGAAATGGTTTAGGGTTCTAACTCAAAATATGTTTTGAAAACCAGATATTACATTACCTACCTAAACTTATTAAACACTTAACCAACTAATCCAACATCAAACTAGGTTTATTTTAAGCCTCAATTAAGTTTAAATGCACTAAAGAAAAGTATCTTATCCTTAGTTGGTTTAATAATCACACAAACAGAAAATTTCATCTCCAAAGCATTGCCAACGATCGTGGAGGACCTTCCTATGATCGTGAGATGAGTGAACTGAGTGTTCAGTCTACATTCTCCTTCAATTTTTCTAGATTTTGAACACATTAATACTAAATTCAAAACATCTTCTTAATAGTTCATTAATTACACTTCAATTTATCATCAATTTCACCTCAATCTCAACTTAAAATCATCCATACATCAACTTATAAACTTATCATGTACACAAAAATAGGATATGATTGTATCCATTTATTCATCAATATCCCAACACTAATTAAGCACCATTATGAAAACCAATCCATCCCTAAACAATCATCATAAATGTTATGATAACATATGTCACAATAGGTTAGTAAATCACTTACTTTTTTAGCTCAAAAGTCTCCATGATTATCAAACTAACCTAGCCCTCTAAGCTTGCAAGATCATCACAAATTCAAGGTGGAATAGGTTGGGTTTTCAGCAACAAGAAGAAAATAACAAGATATTAGAGTGGCAAAGTGTAGAATTTTGGAAAAAGCTCAAATTTGTGAGGGTTGGGTGTGAGTGTCAAAAATGAGAGAAGAAGAAGATGATAACATGTAGCAAAAATGAAAGAGAAGATGGTCTTCCATACGTGTGTGTTGTGGGATATGTGTGTGGTAAGTGTTATGAAACTTTTCATGTAAAGATCCATGCTACATATCTTCTACTTAAGCTACCAATTGTCATTTAAATACTTAGTCTATTTGTCACTCAATCTCTAAGCCATTTGTCATTCAATCTCTAAGCCATTTTTCACCCAATTATCTAAGCCATTTGTTACTCAATCCTAAATTCAATAGACAAGACTTAACAAGATAGAATTAGCCTTAAACATAGTCTTTTAGGCTGCGAAAATTTATTAGGTTGTGAAATTAGTGACCTAAGTTACTTAGGGCTAAATATGTTGGTTAATTAGGATATGATATCAGTCAATTCACCCTAGGAATTTGTCATACTCATTTATAATTTTAGACCAATCAAATATGTATCACACCACCTTCATAGATCACATGCCCAAATATCCAAAGGAAATTAAAAACATAACCTATGTAAATGGCATGTTAGAGCAATCATATTCACTTATTATGACATGATACATAATATAAATAATCAAAAGATCAACTTTTGCCATTTCATTCACAAACATAATTTACATTGTAGCATTATACTACATAATACATATATTTACAGTATCAAAAACATCTAAGAATTTACTGCTCTATTACAAGGTATTCTAACTGACATGAAAATTAAACAAAAGTATTCTATTTAAAATCCTCAGTATCAATTAATAACCAGATCTTTGAGCCGTTCTTGTTTCCAAAAAACACAAGTACTACACGATATATGTTTAATTGTTGATACATTTAATCATCTACACTTAGCGATTAATGATACAAAAATGCTTAAGATACTCACTTTAATTCATATATAATTTTAGGTACATTTTGGAAGCAAAGAAATTAAACTACATTTGGGTCATTTTTTAAAGAATTACACTCACTTGTCTTCATGGTGTAAGAAGAAGAGAATTAGAGCAAGAAGAAGACAATAAAAGCTCTTTAAAATAACATTTATTTTATTAGAAGAAAAATATGGAAATTTTAGTCTAAAAGAAGAAAATAAAGAAGCAGCCAAGAAAAAGACCAAATGCAAAATGACATAATAGTAAGAAATTGAAACATTATCATGCAGCAACCAGAAGTTCACATGACATGCATTACAAAGGCAAAACACTAGCGTTGGCGTTTAACGCATGGCGTCAAATGCTAGCGTTGCACGTGAAAGCTAGCAACGCTAGCGTTTAACACTGCAGAAGGGTTTCTTATGTGAATAGGAGGGGTGGAATAAGAACTATGAGAGTTTAATTGTCAAATCAAGCTACAATGGTAGCTGGGAAGAAACAAAAGAATAAAGTTAGTGTGAATAGGAGAGTGGAATAAAAACCACCATCTTTAATTGTCCCGTTAGTGAATAGTAGCTAAGAAGAGGCTTGTAACAGAAAGAATATAAAATAGAGAAAAGTGGTGATGGAAAACAAAAGAGGGTGACAAAAACAAAAAGATTAGTGGAACAGAGAAGAGTGATACATGAATAGTGGAGATGGACCTTAAATTTAATTTATCACATTAGTAAGTAGTGAAGGAAAGAGGAGAAACTTACGATAGAGGGAGGTGTTATAAGGGGTTTTGACTAGGGTTACAATGTGGGGGCTGAAGTATTTTCTTAGGATAGACCTATGGAAGGCTAAACATCTCAATGCTGGTTCAGAGGTGACATCAACGTCGATGACACGGGTTAAGTATTTTTTATTATTTTGTTTTTCTCTCATTACAAATTGAATATTTTATTTTCTATGAATTGATTGGGTATTTGAATGATGATGATTTTAATGCTCTATTGAATCATTTTTCATATAAACCCATTGCTAGAATCGAATGCAATACATAATCATTGTCTTCTTGATTCATGTGTAGCTACTAATGGTTCCGAATCATTAGAGTTACATAACATAGGTTAAATAATCCAAGCTTGTGTGACTATTACTAGATTGGTCTATTTTTTGATTTATAACGCAATTGTTTGGATAAACTTAGAGAGCTTATTCTAGGTTTCCTGATAGCTAGGGTTGATTAACAAGCACTTCATGATTAACTAAGATCTAAGAAAATTGGGATTAATAAAGCCCGTTGATAATCTACGACCAATAATTGCTAAGAGAGATAAAAGAGGAACAAATCAATGAATTAATTATGCTTAATTAGGGTGTAGGCTGGGATAGAACCAAATAACCGGATTCCTATAAAATTCCCCAATTTTATCATTTTTACATGTTTTCTTTAATTTTTTTCATTAGGTTTATTTTTTCTTAAATCCAAAACCCCCATTACCTAAACATCAATTAATTTCATTTTATAAGCTAACTAAACACTCCTTGCAGGATCGATCTAGACTCACCACTATTATAGTAGTAGTCTAGTTATTTTTGCTGGTGTTAGGATGCACATGACAGTTTAGTTTTTGTTTGTGATTTTAATTAGTGTTTTGAATATATTTGTTCCTAACTGATTTCTTTTTATTTATTTCTTGATCTTTTCATTTTTTGGTTTCGTGTTTGTGATTAAAAAAAATTTGATATGGAAGGAAGTAATTTTTTCTTTAATTTATATTCTTAATCCTATAACAATGTTTGGACTGATCAACCTAACTTTTGTTATGGATGGGATAATCAGCCGAATTACTTCCATGTTAGTTTGCAGGAAGCACAACAATTCCTGTACATTCCAGAAGCTTCCTATCAAGACTTAGGTACATCCTTGGAAGAATTAGTTAATGTGTATGTTGCTGACACTTTGCAATTCTGGCAGGGAACAAGTTCTAAAATCTTGAACTTGACAAGTCAAATGGATCAATTGATGGAATCTATATACTACCTAGCATCACAAAGCAAAGAGACGCAACCATATCAACTTGAGGAGTATCAGATGGATATTAGTGCAAAAACCTTACAGAGTGAAGAGAAGCTTGAGAATCTTCAGTGTAGTACTCAAGGAATTGCTTTTAAAGAAGAAGAAGTTGAAGAGGAGCTTGAAGTATAAAAAGATACATCTTTTAGCTCGGAGGTAAGTACTAAGTCCATGATTATTTTTTAAACTAACTTTTCACCTTTAGATAGCAGAATGAAGGAAGTAAATGAGGAAGAAAAAGGTGAATATATGTTTGAAATATTTCTCGAGTTTATGGACTCATTCAAGATTAAAAGTTTGAGGATAGGGAAGGAGCTAAATGGGAACGGTTATCAACTAAGGCCCTATCTAGAAAAACCTCACGTGGAGGAACCTCATGTGCCACCAGAAGATCATAATTTTATCAGGTAAGGAAACAAGGAGTTAAGCCAGTGACCTTAAACAAAGGCGCTTCTTGGGAGGCAACCCAAGGGAAGTAAATTTCTTTGCTTTTAAATTTTGGCATTTATTTTTTATGCATATGTTTCTTTGTTGGTTTATTTTTGCTTGTTTTTTAAGTTTTTAATCAAGATGAGAGAGAGAATAAAACAAACAAAGAAACATTTTCTCATTTTCTATTGCTTATAGGATTATTTAATCATGAGCAAACAATGAATTGACTGGAGAATTAACTTTGGCATGTACTTTTGCTCTTGTGATTGGTTAATGTGTTAGAAGAGAAGTGACAAGTGGTAGATAAAGCTGGTGAGATTTTTATCCTTATTAAATTGACACATACATATCAGTCTCATTGTCTTATGATAATGTGTGACCTTTATAACATGTACATCCCAATTTTACATTGAATTGCTATTCGAGACAACATTTTTATCTCATGCATTATCATGGATATGATTAGGCATTCTTTGTTTTTCATAAACTACATTAGCCAAATAGTCTATCCTTTTGACATGATTTTTCCCTTGATAAACCCCTTTGAACTTTATACCTTACTTTTGTATCAACCACATTACATGCTTTATAATTAACCAAATGTCCTACCCAAGCCATAAAGCTAGTGAAACATTTATGATTGGTGAGTTTGTGGATGTACAAAAGTGTAAGTGTAGGGGTGTACATTTGTGCGGATTAGCTATAATGATTGGATGTTATTTTATGTCTTATTATTGAAATTCCCACGTTAATGTAGTTTCTTTTAATTTTAAAAAAAGAAAGAAAAAAAGAAAAGAAAAGAAAAAGAAAAAGAAAAAGAAAGAATGAAGAAAAAGAAAAAATAAAAAAAAGTTTGAATAAATTTATCAAGGAGGAAGTGCATATGAATTTACAAGGTTATTCATGATTAATGAATCTTCCTAAAGCTGTAATGAATATGATATTTCAGAATGTTGAAAATGAGGTAGATGTTGGCTTGGAAAGTTTACTCTTGTGGTTTCAATATATTGTTGGCACAAATTGTATAAGTGATTCCTTTAGATTGGTATATGCTTCATATAGTTGGTGTGTAAGAGTTGAACGGGATTGTGAAATATAAATGTTACATTCAACATAGCTGACGGTAACCAATTTTTTATGAGTGTTGCTTTGTTTCACTAGCTTTGATAGCTTTCATACTACTTGACCCAAATACATCTCACCTAACTTTTGCCCACATTACAACCTTAAAAAGTCCTTTGATCCATGATTTTGCATGTGAATTATAGTAGTGGAGAAATGAAATGATATGCAAAGTTATGGATTGTCGTGATCATGAATGGTGTTTAGTGTACTTATGGATATATTTTGGTTAAACACATTTTTTGATTCTATCATTTTAAATATATTGAATGTTGATTGATCACGAGTAAAAATATGCAATGTTGATTTCTTGCTATTATTTTTAAAAGTCATTCATCTTTGTTTATGATTATATATTCTCGGAACATATTAGAACTGAGTAAATGTTTCGGGTCTTTGAGATTAATTTCGAAGTTTTGCCTAAGGGAAACCAAAAGCTCAGTGTGGGGGAAATTGATATATGTTTAATTGTTGTTACATTTAATCATCTACACTTAGCGATTAATGATACGAAAATGCTTAAGATACTCACTTTAATTCATATATGATTTTAGGTACAATTTGGAAGAAACAAAATTAAAGTGAGTCGAAAGTACTACAATTGGGCCATTTTTCAAAGAATTACACTCACTTGTCTTCATAGAGTAAGAAGAAGAGAATTAGAGCAAGAAGAAGAAAATAAAAGCTCTTCAAAATAATGTTTATTGAACGAGAAGAAAATTTCGAAAGTTTAGTCTAAAAGAAGAACCCAAAGAAGTAGCCAAGAGAAAGACCACATGAAAAATAACATAATAGCAAGAAATTAAAGCAGTAAAATGCAACAACCATAAGATAACGTGATATGCATTGCAAAGACAAATCGCTAGTATTGGAGTTTAGCACATGGTGTTAAACACTAGCGTTAAACGCATGCAATGCTAGCGTTGGACGTGAAAGTTAGCGTTAAAAGCTAGCAATTAACACTATAGAAGGGTTTCTTATGCGAATAGGAACGGTAGACCAAGAACAAAGAGAGTTTAATTGTCAAATCAAGCTTTAGTGGCGGCTAGGAAGAAAAAAAAGAAGAGAGAAGGCGTGAATAGGAGAGTGGACCAAAAACCACCATCTTTAATTATCCCATCAGTGAATAGTAGCTAGGTAGAGGCTTGCGGCAAAAAGAGAAGAAAATAAAGAGGAGTGGAGATAGAAAACAAAAGAGGGCAGTAGAAACAAAGAGATTAGTGAAACAGAGAAGAGTGATACGTGAATAGTGGAGATAAACTTTAAATTTAATTTGTCACATCAATGAATAGTGAAGGAAAGAGGAGAAGCTTGCGACAGAGGGAGGCGTTATAAGGGGTTTCAATTAGGGTTACAACGTGGGGGATGAAGCATTTTCTTGGGATAGACCCAAGGAAGGCTAAACATTCCGAGGTTGGTTTAGAGGCAACATCGATGCCGACTACTCGGGTTAAGTACTTTTTTTTGTTTTGTTGTTTCTTTCTCTCATTAGAAACTGATTACGTTATCTTGTATGAATTGATTGGATATTTGAATGATGATGATTTTGTTGGATCAAAAATGAAAGCATATTTGGTTGGTTAAACGGTAGATTTCAAAAACGTTTTTCCGAAATCACAATAAAGCGGAAGCATAAGCACCAAATCAACATGCTTTTAATCCATACATGATACGGTATAAGGAAAATAAATAAAATAAGAACAAGATTGGAATATTACCGACTCCTCGCTACTGTGTCCTCAACCAATCCGATCTACCACTTATTCTCCTTAGGCAACTTGATTATCATAATCCTTTTGTGAGAAAGGAGAAGCAAAAATAATGGAGATTATCTTTTCTTTATTCGGCTAGTTCCAAAAACAAATATGAGACCCTCTCATTTTCTATGACCGATTAGTGTAGACAACAAAACAAAGAGACCTTCTTTTTTGCTATGTTTGGCTAGTTAGGAGAGAATTAAGAGAGACAACAACGCAACATTCATTTTTCTCATTAAAGCTAAATGAAATAAATGTCCTTACAAGTCCAAAACCTTGGATGTTTGGGAGAGAGTGAAGATAGATAGCAAAAATCCGCTCCATTCCATTCTTTAATCAGAGAATAAAAAGAGGGTTGCACGTTTCCTCCACTGCTACACTTCATTCTTTAATCAACCATTTAAATCATTTAATGAAGATGATCTTTACCGAATGTATTGGATGAGAGTGGAGAGAGCAAAAGCCACACATTCATTCTTTAATGTTTTCTATCTTTTAAAAGCCATCAAACAATTTAATGATGATTAGTATTACTTTAGAATGCTATCACCAAAAATGGATCTTTTAAAAGCTGTTAAAAAACAACTATTAAACCATTTAATGAAGAGCATTACCGAATCCTACATTTTGTAGCATTCAATTTTGTTCCTTTTCTTAATTTTAATTTTAATTCAATTATCCTAATTAATTAAATCAAAATCCAGCCCAATATTAAATGTTCCTTTGGGCTTATAATTAACAACTAATTAGTTTACGCCCAACATTTAATTATAGGCTTAAGACCCAATTTAATTAACTTTTAATTAAATTGTTCCGGTCTTATTAGCTCGAATCTAATTTGTCCCATTCTCTCCAAACTATCTCATGTTCTTTTTGATATCCTCCGTTTATTTTTTTTACGTTCCTTGATAACCTTCCCAAAAGCCAAATGGAGAATCTAATTGGACTTAAATAATTCAAGCTCCAATAAACCCGGAATTAATTTAATCTCATTAGAATTAATTCCAACTTATTAACCAAATGTCATTCCACTTAAGACATTTGGTTGAACTGTTGAATTACATAAAATTATGAGAAATCATGTTTCAAAATTATTAATTTGATGTTCAATCGCAAACTTTATTGTGAACCATATCATAAATATCTATACAAAAAAGGGTAAAATTACTGTTTTGCCTTTATGTTGGTTTTTCCTTCTAGATCTCCAGTTTCACTCTACATGGTGATTAACACACAAGATTTAATCTTGGTGTTAAGACTTGATGGGTAGCTAATCCATCAAACTACCGGTGCTAGTTTAATCACCAATCTCCGTAAAACATCTAAAAGTGGTGATATCACTATAAACTATTTATTTGAGTGAATGTTGCCTGATGCATGTTTCAAATTAATAATTCCAACATGCAAACATTGAATTGATACCTTGTAAAAATCCATTATGATCATATTAAGAATTATAACAAAACGAACGAGTTCACTACTCATTAAGATTGTGGCTCTTATTAAACGAATGCTAAGGTGTATATTTTAAGATTAAAGCAACAACCTACTTTATTCTTTAAAAACGTACATGATTCCAAATTCATTTACTAATGCCACTACCAATAATTAACTAATATCATGATTTGAAACTAATCGTTCCCTTGAAGTAAACTCCTTTACTTACATAGAGGTAAATCGCAACACTACAGTCTAAACCATAATCAAATGACCAACTTGATTATTCTACTATGAATCAATTAATTTAGTTTCTAATAATATACATGTTTTCCCATGCATCTCCATGTATATGTATATTACTTATAAAAGAACCGTGATACCTTATGACTAGTTATATTTTGCTCATGCAAATAAAACCGAATTTTGTTGTTTTATTAATAACAAATATGTTCATTACAATATTGTAACTGGAAGAAAATTAAGTTATATTTAAATACACTTACTTTCTAAGGCACTATATTTACTTAACCCTAACAGATTTTAATGCTCTATTGAATCGTTTTTCATGAAAACCCATTGCTAGAATCGAATGTGATATTTAATTGTTGTATTCCTAATTCATGTGCAGCAACTAATGGTTCTGAATCATTAGAGATAACATAATATAGGTTAAATAATCCAAGC
Organism: Erythroxylum domingense; assembly: GCA_025594535.1. Lineage (NCBI taxonomy): Eukaryota > Viridiplantae > Streptophyta > Magnoliopsida > Malpighiales > Erythroxylaceae > Erythroxylum > Erythroxylum domingense. The sequence continues at coordinate 35,532,129 of JANQBM010000008.1, forward strand.
TTGTGTGATCATTACCTAGATTGGTTTATTTCTCTAATTCATAATGCAGCTGTCCAGATAAACTTAGAGAGCTTATTTTAGGTTTCTTGATAGATAGGGTTAATTAAAGACTGCTTCGTGATTAACTAAGATCTAAGGAAAAATCAGGATTAACAGAGCTTGGTGTTAATCTACGACTAATAATTTCTAAGGGAGATAAAAGAACAACAAATCAATGAATTATGCTTAATTAAGGTGTAGGCTGAGATCGAACCAAAGAACCCGATCCCTACCGAATTCCTTAATTTTATCATTTTTTTGCATGTTTTCTTTAATTTTTTCATTAGGTTTATTTTATTTTATTTTCTTCTTAAATCCAACCCCTCCCATTATCTAAACATCAATTAACTTTATTTCATAAGCTAACTGAACACTCCATGTGGGGTTGACCTAGACTCATCACTACTATAGTAGTAGTTTAGTTAATTTATTTTGACTAGCGTTACGATGCGTATGTCACTAGACTTCTACTAGTTTACCTTAGAAGCTTAGTCTCTCTCATACCTGAAATCAACATTTGCATTTAGGATGAGTTTGTGAACTCAGTGAGTGAACCATCCTTGATGTGCTCACTCAATCAGAACATGAATATCACAAATATATTTCCAAATTCACAGTATACAACATCTCAACAATACATCATGAATTTTTACACATTTCAAATACTCATTTCAGAATAAGTTGATCATTTATCTCAGTCATTCATATCATCACAATTCAATAATTCATTGCAATCTTTCACACAATACATGTAAAGATATCTATATTTGCAAAATGCATATATATATATGACTACACTTTCATTTTTATTTTGTTGTAACTGAGCATCTTTTTACTGTCCAGTAGTCATTATGGATACTGGGCTCATTTCATATATTGTCCCGTACCTATTGTGGATATTGGGCTCCTTAATATTTGAGCCTGTGGCTCTTTGTGCACATGTATGAGCTTTAAGCTCTTTTTTCAAACTGTTTACTCTGGTAACAACTACTTTATTTGATCATGTATAACCATGTGATGAAATGCATTAATTCACATTATAAGAAATTAATAACTTTCATTCATTTCGCACAGTCATTTATTGTATTCGTCATATCTAAGTCTGACATTCAACATTTAGTTGAGTACACATATTTTTCCATATTCACATACAATTACGAAACACTCCCAATACAATCTCAAATATCAAACTCCTCGGACCATCGATGTCCAGAATTATCACAATCACATTAATAACAGTTCAATTGCTGAATTTAAATAGAAACAAATCAAACATAGTGAGAAAATATCTAGGTTAACTCACAGTACACTCCAGATTAGCTATTACCTTAACGAAGCGGTAATGTCTAGATGTTGGAGTTCGACTTGTGTGCCTAATATCATGCAACACATACATATTTTACACACATTACTAATTTGATTAATCATATAAATATTCAATCAGGCACATATATATATGTGTCATGTTCAATGCATGCTCAATTGACTTTCTTGGGTATGTATTCTTAAGTCAACTTTTAACCATTTGTACATCATAACTTGGATATAACTAGTTTGTAAATAGGTTTATACCTTAAGTGTACTTGATTATTCTAAATTTATCAATCATACATTCACCAATCCTTTGCTAACAAAATATAATCACCAATCATACATTCACCAATCCTTTATTCCTTTAATACTCATATATTCCAGATTTTTTATACATTGATATCAACAATCTTTTTTTAAGTTATAACATCAATTAACAACTTAAATATATCAAAAACTTTTATCAACTATTCCAACATCAAACTAGGTTCATTTTAAGCATCAATCAAGTCTAAATGCACCAAAGTAGAGTAGCTTATCCTTAGTTGGTTAAACAATCACATAAAGAAGAAAATCTCACTTCCAATGAATTTCCCACGATCGTGGGATGTATTATTTGGAAATTTTCTCTTCATTCTCCTTCAATTTTTCCAGATTTTAACCCTTTCATAATACATCCAACACATCTTGTTCATAGTTTTTTATTTTTACATTAATTCCTCATCATTTTCAGTTTAGTTCCAACTTAAAATCATCCATACAACAATTCATAAACTATTGTTTATCATTTACACAAAAATGAAAATGATTATATCCATTCATTCATCAACATTCCAGTCCTCATTAAACACCATTGTCACTGTTAATCCATACCTAAGCAATAATCATAAATGGTTCTATTTAAACAAGCCATAAAGATTAATATTCTACTTACTTGTTTAGCTTAAAAGCTTCTCAAATCATCAAGTAACCTAGCTCTCCTAGCTTACACATTCATCACCATTTTAAGGTGGAATAGTGGTAATAAGAAGAAAACAACAAAATATCTAGAGTGACAAGGTGTTAAATATTAGCAACTCAAAGTTGTGAGTGTAGGATTGAGAGTGCTATAAATTGAGAGAAGAAAGAAGAAAAAGAGAGCATGTAGAAAAAAGTAGAAATGAAAGATGGTCTTTCAAGTGTGTATAAAGCGTGGGTTAAGTGTGTGGCAAGTGTTGCAACACTTGTCATGATAGTTGTCACATAATGTGCCATGCTACATGTCTTTTACATATGGTACCAAATGTCACTTAATAATTGGTCCACTTATCACTCAATCTGTAAGCCGTTTGTCACCTAATTATTTAGGCCATTTATCACTCAATCCTAATGCAACATGTCACTAAATTTTACTGCTATGTGTCAACTTGTCTTGTCACTTGGTATTTTTCCTAGTCCAAATGTACATATTAATTCATAAATCTCCCAATTGTAACAATATTTAGTAAATTACTGATTATAATCCATCCAACCAAAATTCAAGACATAACAATTCACATTTCAAATCATGATCATTTTAAATCTTTCATAAGTTGAAATTTGTCAATTGAGTGCATAAACTATCTTTGCAATGTGTACAAAAATCGTAATTCACGTGTGTATGCTAATGATATACAGATGAATGATATGCACCTCATAAATTCTCAATGCCATTTCTTATGTACAATGGTCTAGGGTCCTAACCCTTGGAACAGAAAAATAGGTTATTATAAAATAAGTGGCATTATTAGTACATTTTCATGAGAATGATTAACTAAAGTAATAAGGTAGGTAAAATTTTGGGTTAAAAATTTGTATAATTTTAACTAAAATAACTATTCCGCTGGCCTTCAGGCTATGAATAGAGCTAGTAGCCAATTAAAAATGTGATGTAGCTAAGTAAAAGGATCGACATGCATTACAAATGTGTGCCTTCATGTAAAAAGGTTATAATGGCATTCCAACCTAGTAGCTTAATAACAACTTGACTTAGTTGAGTAACTGGATCGACATTCGTCACAAATGTGTGCCTCTGCGTAAAAGACTAGGTTTATGTCTTTAAAGAAACATCAACAAAAAGAATGTTTTCAAATAAAAACCTACCAAACTTGTTAATAGCTTTATTTTTCATGAAAACCTACTGAGGAATAGCTACACTTTTATTTTGACTGAATGATTATCAATGTGTGTTTGCAAGTGATAGGGGTAAATAGACTCAACATTAAAATTTTGATTAGTGTATATTAAGTATAAGGTGGTTAGACAAGGATTTTGTATGTTAATAATTTGGAAAAACTTAAATGATTGTGTTTAGAGTTAAATTATTTCGTGAAGTTGAAGCCATTGCCTCATTTTTTACATGTGTGTTTTCTGCTTTGTGTTGTTTGTTGTTTTGTTTGCTTAAGGACAAGAAAATCTTTAAGTGTTTGGATGATGATAGGTATGAATGCATCATATTTTAAGGTATAATTTGATATGTGTTTAGTCATTTATTCGATTGTTTAGCATATGTTTAGGGTAGAATTTTGTTAGTTTGTGATTTATTTGTGTTTTAAGAGTTTTATAGATTAGAACAATTCTTTGAGCTTAAATATGATGTTTTTGAGGTACCTTGATGTATTTGTTAGTGTTTTAGGGAAAAGATTAAAGAACGGAGGAGTTTTGGAGCAAATTTGGGCTAATTGCATAGGCCACGATCATGATAGAAGGCCTAATATAAGCCACAATTGTGGCCTGCATCGAGTAGATGCACAACTACTTCCAAACTACATGTTTCGAGGGATTTTTAGATCCTTTCAGAACTCGGAAAAGCCTTAGTTTAACTCTAAACACAAAAGAACATAAATAGAAAAATAAGAACAAAAAAGGGAGATTTTGCATTAGCCACTTTCAGAGAAACTTTAGAGAGAATTATCGAGAGATAGAGAAAGAGAAAAAAGAATAAAGAAGAGGAGGAGAAGTCAACTTGACGTTCAGCCCAAATCACGAGTTTCCTGACATTGTTAACTCCATCATTCGTTCAATTTCATATTTCCTATTATTTTCAAGTTTATTATTGTATAGAATTGGAATAATAGTCAATGATAGGATTTTTAGAATTTGATGTTTCTTTTAAACTCACCTCCGGGGTTTTATCTTTGATTTAATAAAATTTGATTGTTTACATTTTACAGGATTTATTGTGATTTAATTTCTACAATTACATAATTCAATGATAAAATGAGAGGGTGAATCGAGTAAAAAATAATTAAATTGGGCTAACGATAGTTAGGTGATTTAATAGAATGAGAATTAAATCAAATCGGTAAATTGTTTAAAGAGAGATTTTACATAGGTTTTCGATAGTTTATTAGACAACTTCAGATCTAATTAGGCTTTTAGATAGGTTGTTAATTGAGAAATTACAACTTTTATAATCTGATCAGGATTTATAAATTAGTGTTAATGGTTATAACTCGAGAGAGAGTAGTTAACCCTAAGATCATCTAGAACCAATAATCCAGTAATTCATAATCGATTAGCTTAGCGTTAAAGATTAGTAAAATTTCCTTTCTCTTAATTAGTAGTTCCTTAGTTCGATTCTTGAGTGTACATTGCAATTGATAAATTGTTAATATTTTCGTGATTGATTCTTTAATTGATTTGCTTGATTGAATTGCATTCTTGTTTTAGTTTCATTATATTTAAATTTCTATGATTTGTTTTGGCCTTAGATTTTAGGATTAAATTATCCATCCTTATGGGATCGACACCTTAGGTACTACATGAATGACCCGTGTGCTTGCAAATTATTGAGGTTAATTAATTAAAACTTACATACATCAAAAGAGGCTCGATCAGTGGGAGAGACATTAGATGGACATCACCTAATTCTCTATCAATGTGGGACTGTATGACTAAGAGTTTATAGTGGCACTGTACTATTAAGAATTACATATAGATATATTATACAGGTGGCATACACACACTTCTAGAGTAGGCTCAACACTAAAGGCGATTACAACCTGTGCATGTCAAAGGCTTCGACATTGCACAATCCAACTCTCAAATACATGGTATTCTGAGTTATACATTAAGTGATTGAGGAGACAACTTAGGTAGTGGCTGGAACTTCCCAACTAGAGCCTAATGCTCGACTTAAATGTGTTTATAAGTTAAACACTTAGCCATATAATCAGCTACTTTCTTCTTCATCCTCGGCCACCAGTAATGTTGTTTCAATGTATTATACATCTTATTAGCATAGGATTCATAACATAGGCTGCTATATATTCTTTCTCTAAAAAATCCTTTCTCAAATTATCTCCATCGGGTACACATGGTCTCTATTTCAACCACAATGTCTAATTACTCAATTCAAATTCATAATTTCGGTTCACTTTCATCCTCTTAACAAGCTTCATAAATTTCGGATCTTTTCTTTGAGCTTTACTAATTCTGTCATATAATATAGGTCTCAGCTTTAATGTAGCTATCAATGCCTTATTCTGCCCTAAATTTAACTCAATATTCAATGCTCTTAATTGCACTAGGTTAGGCAACATCAATAACTGTACTTGTGCTACAGAGCTCTTTAATTTTCTGCTTAATGTATCAACTACTACATTAGCTTGACCAGGATGATACCCTATTGTACAATTGTAATCCTTCGGCAATTCTATCCATCTTCTCTATCTCATATTCAACTCTTTCTAGCTCAACAGATATCTCAAACTCTTATGATCAGTACATATCTAAAATTTCTCTCTATAGAGATAATGTCTCCATATCTTTAGAGCAAAAACCACTACAGCAAGTTCTAGATCATGTACTAGGTAATTGAACTTATGAGACCTCAATTATCTCGATACATATGCTATCACTCTACCATGTTGCGTTATACCACATCCTAACCTTTGGTGTAATGCATCACTATACATGATATAACCCCTAGATCTGGATGGAATAGCTAGCACCGGTGATGTAGTTAACTGATGCTTTAAATCTTCAAAACTCCTCTAACCTTCATTATTCCATTGGAAAGGCTCATTTTTCCTTAAAAGTTTTATCAAAGGGGCTGAGATTAGTGAAAACCCCTCGACAAACCTCTTATTATAACCAGCTAATCCTAGAAAACTTTAAAATTTAGACACATTTCTTGGAGCTTCCCATTTCATTACTGCTTCTACTTTCTTTGGGCCCACATGTATGCTTTGTCCAGTTATTACTATATGACTTACGAACATTACTCGATCAAGCCAAAATTTAGACTTATTGAACTTAGCATACAATTGCTTCTCTCTCATGTTCTGTAGGACTAACCTGAAGTGTTTTGTATGTTCCTCTTAAATACACCAAAATGTCATCGAGGAACACAATCACAAATCGATCTTGGTAGGGTTGAAATACCTTATTCATCAAAGCTATAAAAGCAGTTGGAGTATTTGTCAACCCAAATGGCATTAGCAAAAACTCGAAATGTGCATATCCTATTCTGAATGCACTCTTCAGTACATCAGTCTTTGCTATTTTCAACTGATAGTACCCTGATCTCAAGTCTAGCTTACTGAATACCTGAGCTCCCTGCAACCGATCAAATAGATCATCTATCCTTAGCAATGGGTACTTATTCTTCACTGTCACTGAATTCAGTTGCCTATGATCGATACACAGTCTCAAAATTCCATCTTTCTTTTTTACAAATAAGACTAGAGCTCCCCAAAGTGATACACTGGGTCAAATAAATCCTTCATCCAATAACTCCTGTAACTGAGCTTTAAGTTCCTTAAGTTCCACAGGTGCCATCTTCTGTGGAGGAATAGATATAAAAGTAATACTTAGAACAAGGTTAATAACAAACTACGTCCCCCTATTTGGCAGTAAACTAGAAAACTCAGCTGGAGGAAGCACATCTAGGAAATTCCTAACAACAAGAATATCTTGCTCTGTCTGCTAAGTAAGGGTATTAATCACATGGGCTAAATAAGCCTCACATCCACCACAAATAAATCTCAAAGCACTTATGAATGAAATTAATCTGGGTAGCACTGCTTGACTAACACCTTGAAATATCACTCTTAGCTGATTAGGAGATTCTAGTATCACCTCTTTAGTATAGCAGTTCATTATAGCCTTATGAGTAGTGAGTCAATCCATGCCTAAAATCAGGTATATCTCACTTAATTGCAATACAATCAGATCAGCTTCTAACTCTTCCTGATCCACTTGAATCATACACCTTTTACATAGTTCTCCTATCATTGTATTACTACCTATCAGCGTACTTACTTCTAATCCACATTTTAACTTTTCTCTGTCACAATGTAACCTAGATGTCAGGATGCGGTGAGATAAAAGAATGCATAGATCCTAGATCTAGCAATGTAAAAGCTTCAAAATTAAAGATATGTAACACACATGCAATGACATTTGGGGAGTTCTAAGCCTTCTATCTTATAATCGTATAAACTCTAGCCTGAGACTACGACTGATTACTCTGCACCTCAGTCCTGACAATAGGACTTGCTAAACTCACTTTGCCTCTACCTTTTCCTTTCTGTCGAGATCCACTTGCTAAGCTATGCTGGACAGTTGTCTTTGTTACCAGTCCTGACAATCTCTGATCTTATGCTTAAAGGATCCACATTGAAGGCAAGTTCCCAACAACTTCTAACACTTCCTACTATACTTCTTTGCATAGTGGTCATAGTTAGGTATTTGTCCTGATACTGTACCTCTTCCACTACCAAATTGCACAAAACTACACCTCTGTTTAAGCCCCAACTGTCTCGATCTAGTCAATGATCATAGCAATCTAGTCTATTGCTTATTGTATCTTTTGTCAAAATCAACCTGAGACTCACCAGGTATCTTCATTCGAAACTCCTATCTGTATTCCCCTTGACCATCCTTCAATAACTATTCTATTCAAACCAAGGTAGCTCTCAACTCAGAAAAACTACTAAGGTTCGTAATAGCTAGCATCGTCCTTATCTCCATATTCTTCCAATCTTCAATTCTCCTACACTTGTCACCCTCAGTATGAATTAATACAGTTGCATGCCCCATCAACCCATTAAACTGTATTACATACTCTGCTACAATGAGACTGTCTTGCTTCAAATCTAGGAATTCTTTCATCTTCCCATCCAGGTAGATCTTCAGCATATATTTCTCTTTGAAGACCTTCAAAAATTCTTCTCACTTTAAACCATAAGGTCTGGTGGTACTGCTTAGAACAGTCTTCTACCACTAGTACGTTGGACCTTGTAGTAATGAACCTAGTAGTTCTCTCTAACCATCCTTTTGCCTCAGCAGGGCTTGTACTTTCGTAGAAGTCCACAACCTCCTACTTTCCTAGTTTATCATATCTCTTTTCCTTTCTCTCAGGAATTCTCATATGCATTTTATTAGGTTGAGGTACAGAAGACTCTCTAGTGGCTTTTACAAACTCTAGATCAGTTCATTGTCTAACTTGATCACCTATGGCCGATGAACTATAATAAAGAATAATAGTGATTACTATCCAAGTTTCTCACTACATATCAGAATAGTGATGCTAAACCATATTCTGATACCAAAAACTATAACACACCACCTCCACGGGACACCTCCTCGAACATCTCACTAACATTTTGGAATATGCAACATAAAGGCAGCAAGTTAGAGCAGTCACATTCACTTATATGGCATCATACGGAATAACATAATATCTAAAGATCAATCCCACATTATATTAATAAAAAATAATTTACAATGTAGCTTTTCACTATATAATTACATATATACAGTGTTAAAAATACATAACAGTTTACCAATCTTACAACATGTTCCACATAATATGAGAACTATACCAAAGATTCTAACTAAAACTCCTCAAAATCAGTTGACCGATCTTTAAGCCATTTCTTGAGTCCAGAAGCATAAGAACTATACTTCTTCTAGAAAGTCTTAATAGCTAGGTCTCCTCTCTAATACCTGAAAGCCTTTTTGATGAGTTTTGCGAACTCAGTGAGCGAACCATCATTAACTTCCAATCTATTTTATCCATATAACAACCTATATTACATGGTTTTCATACTCTCAAAAGGCAAAACACAACATATACATTTATTCATCAATTTTCTGTAGTCATCATTGAAACAAAAATAGGACCCAAACACATCTCTTTATTCATCAATTTTTAATTCTCATTCAAACACCATTTTCATAACCAATCTATCTCAAAAACTTCTTTAATACAACTCAAAATCTATTTTTGATCATTTATACTAAAAATAGAACATAAACCTATTTATTTCTACTGTAATGTTACAACATATATTCAACTCCAATATCATGATCATTTAATCTCAAAACAATCACCATATGAGTTTGATTTACCACTACCTATAAAGCTTGATGTATAACTAACTAGTTTTAACTCTAAGCTTTTTCAAATCACGTAAAACCCTAGCTTTCTCTTTTTACACGATCTTTTCCTTTTCAAGGGAAAATAGGTTAGATTTTTAAGTAACAAGATGAAGAGATACAATGAAATCCTTAAGTGGCTAGATGAAGGATGATAGAAACTCAAAATTTAAGGTGGGGCTGTGAGAGTAAGAGTGTCATAACTTTGAAAGAATAAAGAAGAAGATGAGAGTATGAATTAAAAATGAAAGACAACGAAAGTTGATCTTCCAAATGCGATTGTCGTGGGTGATGAGTGGTGAGTGGCAAGTGTGGTGACACTTGTCACTTGCCACTTTTCATCTTCTTATAGTCTCCAATTGGTCTCTTAGTAACAAGTCCATTTATCTCCAATTTCTACTTCAATTGTCTCCCAATTGTCTATGACACTTGTCATTAAATCCTAATGTCACTTATCAATGATTTCTACTATCAATTGTCACCTATTTCAATTGTCACCTATTTCTACTACCACGAATCAATTTGTCTTGCCACTTGGAATTTTTCCTAGTCCTAAAATTCCTATAATTTCATAAATCTCCCAAATTTTCACCACAAAAAATTTGACTTGATAATTATCATTCACCAAATCAATATTCAAGACGTAAAATTCACTATTCACATAATAATCAATTTAAAAAACATCATTCATATCCCAAAAAATGCCAAATGAGTGCATATACAATATTTCCAATGTGTATTGAAATCAATATTCACATGTGTGTATGCTTATGCTAGTGATATGCATGTAAATCCAATGAACCTCATGTATTCTCTATGTTATTTTTGACGTATCCTAGTTTAGGATCCTATGTGATATGCATGTAAATGAAATGAACCTCAAGTATTCTCTAGGCTATTTTTTAAGTATCTTAGGTTATATAATATCTAGACAGGGCATATAGGCAGACCCTAAGAAAGTTGTGGCAGTGATGAAGTGTGAAGCACGTAGAAATGTGTCTGAGATTCGAAGTTTTCTTGGGTTTCTTAACCTATCTTCCATCATCTTGAGTATCTACTAGAACTCATCTAGTTTGGTGCTCAAATAACCCTTATACATTGTTTCTTCTTCCATCTTTATGTGTTCTTGGAGATCAAGGAAGGGTTAGGTGATTGCAACAATGAAAACAAGGAGAAGAAACAAGAAAGGGGGAGATACACAAGGTAAAGAGTTTACATTTCATGTTCTTTTATACATATCTTTGCATGCATGTTAGATCTTGTGGTATCCAGGTTGTCATGGTGTTGGAATCTTGATTTCGACACTTCCGCTGCATCCACATGTATGTGATGCATGCAACCATAGCAAACCTATAGTGGTATCAAAGCTTGTTTGTGCATGTAATAGATCATGTATTGAACATGTGCAAAGTGTTTGCTAGGTTGTGACTGACTTGCATGTTGTTTTGGAAAAATTTGTATAAATTGTGGAAAAAAATTTTCCATCTACAATTTTTTTCCATTTTTCTTTCACAAAATGTTTATGAGATGTTATATTATGTTTTTTTAAAGGATATTGCAATTTAATCTCATTTCCTATTTTATTTCGAATTTATATCTAGACTGTTCATATGTTGATTTATGGGATTTTCTGAAAAACTGATTGCATGTTCTTATTTTCAAATATTATTATTAATTATAGAAAATTTTTCTATTTTTCTTTCACTGAAATGTTTATAAGATGTTATATTATGTTTGCGTAAAAGGAAAATGAAATTTAATGTCATTTTCTATTTTATTACAAATTTAGTTTCAGCTTAATGCATGTATGAAGTTCTGGAAATTTTGGAAATGTGATGAAAATGCTTGCATGAAAATTCCATTTGAATTTATATAAATTTTTTTAATTTTATGCATGTAGATGTAAGATGAGATGTTTCCACATGTATGAGATGCATGGCACTTATTGTTAAAATGGTTATCTTATGCATGCATGATGTAATGTTTGACTAATGTTAGAAATAATGTAACAAGTGTCTTAAACGTATGATGTGCTGGCTATTTCCTATTTATTAATAAATAATTCCTAAGAATTAGGTTCTGGAATTTTTTTATTAGACACATTCATGATGTGTATAAGACTCTAGAAATTTTCCTAATTAATTTAATTTAATTTAATTAAAAAATAAATTCAAAGTCAATATTGGTCAACTTTTTGAAAGTTGATGGAGTTGACTTATTAAATGACTTATAATGTATGTATTTCAGTTATGAGACCTAAAAAAGGATTTTATATGATAAGAAATATATTATTTTTATGAAAATAACATGCTTAATGCACGTCCTTGAAATTAGGGTTCCTGAACTTTTCCGAAAATCAAATCGGTCTCTTTAGTGTCTAATAGGTTAACTTATTTATCTTAACGATTTTGGCCGTCAAGATAATTTTGGCTAGCGTCAAAATTGTTTAAGTAAATTTAGGATGACCTAGGGATATTATAGATGACTAATTAATATACGTAAATTTTGAAAAGCCTAGGGAATAATTTAGAATTAATCTAAGTGGAGCATAGCATTTCTAGTGTGACTATATAAAGGCAGATAAACTAGGATTAAAATGTTTAATCTGGACATGAAAATAATTAAATTTTAGGGTTCCTAATCGAATTACATTCTTAATTCAGATTATTCAAGACTAACACTAGTACCTGATTAGGTTTAAGAGTTGAATCGAATTACGAACTTTGGATGCATATTCAAGTTACAACCTAAATTTAAACCTCCTTTGTGTGATACATACATTAGATGTGTTTTAAGGTATTTATGGATATAGGCTGAATTCAATTGAGTTATCCATAATCTAAATGTATATGTGATATACATAATCAGCATGATCCAAGTATTGATGAGACTAAAGGAAAAATCCTTCAACCAAAATATTAGGACTTACGCCTTCCATTGATATGGCAAGGACCAAAGTTCTTCTAGAGATGGGTTATTGGGCAAACCCAAGCCCGCGCTACACGAATATATTCAAACCATGGAAATTATATTTTTGGATTAATAGGTTGGTCCTAATTGGAAGTGTTGATTTGTTGGGTAAATCTAAGGTCAATATGGATAAAGGACAAGTTGGGTTATATACGTGGGATGTATATAAATCAAGAATTGATAACCCAATGAGTGTGCTAAAACAACAGTTGATGGCACAAGTCGATAGTTGCATAATTGAATGCAATTAGTATGAATGATACCTACCGATTGACCTAAGGTGGCTTGTTGGGCAAACCTAAGGTCATTCTTGGTAATACCGAATATGGACCCATTAAGAAAATTGTAATTTTTCTCGAATTCGTAATGAGAGCTATGGATTTGAATAAGAATAGTAGGACCCATAATGCATGTTATTAAAGCCCTTATAGATATACATTAAGTGTACATTCTAACACTTTCTCTCGTTTTACTAGGTTATCAATTCGTACAATGTTTTCTAGTGTGAACTTACGCTCCCTTTTGGATTCCAACAAACTCACGAGACCTAACTTTTTGGATTGACTACATAATTTAAGAATTGTTCTCAAATTTAAAAAACTAGTATATGTCATAGATGAACCACTTCTCGATCCCCCTACTGCTGATGCATATAATGAAGATCAAAGAGCTTATAAGAAGCTACTGGATGATAGTAAGTTGGCTAGTTGTATAATGCTTGCAACATTCCACTACCATATGGTACATACCCAAACTTTTAAGAACATAACCTACGATAATGGTATGTTGGAGCAATAATAAATCTAACTTACACATGACGTCATCTAACATACTCGACAATCACTAAATTTTTTAGAAACATTAACTTCATTCATTTATAAAGCTTACACTGTTTCCATCAAACAAATATTTACAAAACCCTATATAGGTTATAGAAAAACTACAAAAATAACGAAAACTATATCACTTCTGGTGTCAGTTGACAGACCTTTGAGACATTTCTCTATCCAAAAGATTCCTTAAGTCCTGACTAAGGAACTAGGTCTCCTGTCTCGTACTTGAAAAGTCACATTGCAATTTTTGATGAGTTTTGCAAACTCAATGAGTGAACCATCATTGCTGAATTCACCGGATTACATATACACATCACATATATCATAGATATTCATTCAGAACAAATAATTATTTTTCAAATACTCACATATCTTGGCATAACATATGGTCACTCATTACAGCTTTACAAATCATTCATGAATTTCAATCTTATTTGAATGCTATATGTATAAGACTCATACTTGTTCTTATTATTGTGACTGAGTGCCTATCACATACTTATACAAAGAATGGCCCCTAGGGCTCAATCAGAACAGAATCACGGAGCATAGCTCTACGTGCAGAACATATATCATAGAGCAAAGCTCTATATGGAAGCGCTTCAAACTAGTTACTCAACTCACAACGCCTTTATCTGAGCATGCATTTTATGAAATACATCAAATACTAAATATGTCATATATCACAATCTTATATAAATGCTCAGACAAAGTTTTTCACAGTCATCAGACCTAATTCTGGCATTCAACTTTTATTGAGAATTAGATGTCATTAAAAAATTTATATCAAATCAGAACACTTCCAATACATGCCCAACTATTAAACTCCTAAACCTCAGGTCCAGAATACAAAAACAATTCAATAATATTGGAAGTTTAACCAATCAAATTAAATTCAAATCAAATCAATCCTAGGAAATCATCTAGATTGACTCACAGTACGCTCCAAAAAGTTATTGCCCGGGTGGTCCTGCAATATCTGACTGGCGTCCGATATGCTCCTCTAAAACATACACAACACATTCATAAATATCACATTTTTGCATAAATGTACAAGTGTTCTTTTATACACATCAATGTATAAAAAGTATGCACAGTTCATGTTCAATGACAAATCCGGGTATCTTATTGTAATTAACATCACCAAATCAATCAGATATCAAAGCCTCATTAACATCATTTGGTACTTATAATTTGGACAAAAATAAAACAATGTGAAATCAATATCATAACCTAATTGACTACTTCTGATTTTCTACCCATAATATTTCCGGTCAACTATGCATAATTAATCTGATAGGATAAATGACAAAATTAGGCAATACTTCCTTCTAAAACGTTATTCTAAAGTATCTTAAGTTTCTAATGACTCCAAGATCATCCAATTTGATTCAATATTCAATGAGTTATGCACAAAATATCACAAACTGTGCATATTTGAACTTTTGGCTAGTACATGATCATACCCTCTAATTCTGCAACTCATATCTTTCAGCCCAGAAATCCAAAAATTACTAACTTTATACCAATTTAAATCTAAGAGAATAAGTTACAACTTTGGTGAAGACAAAAAAGCCTAATTCGGCCCACATCAATACAGTTTGTTCAATAACCACAAGATAAGATTTCTGTCCCTGGTAGTGTTACAGCCTAAGCTCAGACTCAATTACATGTCAATTTTGAAAATCATAGAGACAGAATTAAAATTTGACTTCTTAATAAAAGTTGAATAAACTCATTCAGATATCTACATCTCAAGTTATAATTAAAAAACCGAAGCATGATTATGAAAAATTTCTAATTTATAACATTCTAGCAGACTTCCACACTTTCAACCTATCAATCACTTTTAAATCAATTCAGATAACTCAAATTTTTTATAGAGAGAAAGAAAAATGTCTTAGGAATCCATTGGTCTAAGTTTCAAGTCATTTGGAGTTTGGAAGAAAAAGTTATAGGAAAAATACTTAAGGTTATTCAATGAAATACTCTGTTCATAAACTTATACAAACAACTACTAACCATTTATTGTAGAATCACGTTTTTGCACGTGATTCTCCACATTTTTGCAGCAACACTCCTCCATCTTCTTCCTCTCTTTTACTTAATTCCTCATCACAACTTTATGCCCTTACATTTACTCATTCATTTTTACACCCATGCAACTTGTCCTATGCTAAAACAACTCAAAATGCAACATTAGTTACAAATGCCAAAACCAGAAATTTTTTTCAATACTATTCATCATCTTCTTCACCGAACTGCACTTCTTCTCTTTTTCTTTTCTTTTCTTGTTTAAGTTTTAGACTTCTAAATCATCCATTCTACACTTCCATATTTAGAAAAATATTGCAATAAGTTAGACTCAAATTACACTTCAAACATTTAACATCCGAAGTTGCATAGATTTCCTCTCTCGCTCTATTGTAAATCTTCAAATTCTCAGATTTCCTTCCAATTCATATTCTTTCATTTTTTTTATCCACTCTTTAAATTCATTTAACTCCTTTTACAGTTCAAAATCAATCACCTATAAGTTCATAAAATATTGACTACCCAAACCGAAATTTCAAACCTACTCTCCGCTGTGTTTTCATTTTTACAGTATTAGTTTCATACAATAGCACGCTCATCATATCCCACATTCTCTATTTAAAAATTTTTCCCACATCATATTATCACTAGAAACTTAACTCTAAACTCATTTAACACCACTTTTAAACACGCATGCAGTATATGGCAAAGTAACAGAGCAAACACTAGTTTTCTGCACTATCTAATTCACCGATCTTCATCTCTCATTCCTCAAGGTTATTCACCATAACTCTACTGCCAACCTTCTCATGCATGTATTGATTTATACAGAAAATCATCATCAAAATCATTTACAATATCCAAAAAATCAGAAAACATAACTTACTTGATTTCAGAAAAATTCCAGCTGTAAAGATAACTCAATGAGAACAGTTCACTATTCAGTGATGAATAATATAAGGCACTCTTGCTGTATGCTTTCGAGGAATACTAGGAGCTACAGTGTTTTTTTTTTAATCCCAGCTAAGCCACTTGTAGTCTTGCATGACTTATACTTATCACGCTGTAATTAAGCCATTTTTCAAATACTACTTAACCATTTGTCATCTACCTCTTATTGCCATATGTCACTCTATCATTGGTCCATAATACTCCAAATTTTATGAAAATTTATAAAATTCACCAAAAATTTTGAAATATCAATATGACTCTCCAAATAAATTTTCAGCTCAAAAAGAATAGACCAAAAATTTCAAAATATCCAAAATTGCCAAATCACATTTAATACCCTCCAATTAAATCCACAATTTCCATTTATAAACCAATTTACCTGGAAATGCCAATGAATGCATGTACAATCATATGAATGTGCAAAATAAATGTGTATGTCACAATTAACTTATGCATGATGTGCATTTTCCTAATTTCATATAAATTTCTCATAATTTACTATTTTAGCCTTAACATGGGTATCGGGATGTTACAATGCTGGCCTCTATGTCACCAGAACTGTAAAAGCAGCATGAGGCTATGGATGCTCATACCATAGTCAACCATTTGAGGGAATAGTTTGATGAGCAAGCCCAGTCTGAAAGGTTTGAGACCTTAAGGTTGCTTTTCTGTTCAAAGATGGCTGAGCGATCATCTTCGGGGCAATATACGCTGAAGATGTATGGTTACATTGAGAGATTAGCTAGTTTGGGTTTCATTAAGGATCATGAATTAAGTATGGACTTAATTCTGAATGGTTTGACCGATAGTTATTCACAGTTTGTACTTAACTATCGGATGAACCAAATATACATAACAATTCTTGAGCTGATTAATCTGCTGAAAACAGTCGAGCAAACTGTAAAGAAGGACAGTAAGGCTGTGATGTTGGTGGACGCTACTTGTGGTTCTCGAAAGAAGAGCCAAAAGAAGAAGAAGAAGTCCAAGAGGCTAGTGGGAGATGTAACCAAGAAGAAGGCGAAGGATACAACACCAACGAGGATAGGCTTTTTGACACCCCACTACCAAAAATTACATACCGAGATACCCTGAGGACATTCTAGTATATAATCTATAATAATGGCGTGTTAATTATCTCACCTTCACTTTATAATATGGAAACATATCTAACTTAATCATGGCATCAACTATGTTTGTAAAAGTCACAAAGCACAATATTTGAAAACCTCAACTTCACATTTCATTCTTTCATAAAAGTTTACACTAAGTCATCAAAAACCAATATTTACAACCGATATACACAAGTTCTACTTGGTAAATATTAACTTCGTAAAAACAACTATAACTCCTCGATTGCTAGCTGACAGACCTTTGAGCTATGTCTAGTCCAAAAAGTTCTTCTAGAAGATCTTAGAAATCTAGGTGTCCTGTCTCGTACCTGAAAAGCCACATTGCAATTTTGAATGAGTTTTGCAAACTTAATGAGTAAACCATCATTAATGATCTCGCTCCAGGCACAAAACACAAATATCATATAACCAACAATCACAATATGACATAAGGAATGTCATACACATCACATACATTCTTTCAAAACTTGTACATCCTAATCAGACACATTATCATGACATATCACTTTCACCTCACAACTTCATAAAGATTTCATAAGCATATATTTCATAATCATAAATGTTCAAATGCAATTGAAGACGCATATGAGACTCCAGATTTGTTATTATTTTCTATGACCAAATGCCTTTCAAATACAGAAATAGATATTGGCTCATTGGACTTAGGTAGAATAGAAATCATATAGCAGAGCTCTATATGCAGAATACTGAGCTTATAGCTCTTTCAAACTGGCTACTCTGATCACAATGCCTTTATCTGAGCATGCATTTTATGAAATGCATCAAATAACAGAATATGCCATGAATAGCATTCACTTATAATGCACAGATAGAATCTCATATTCATCAGACCTTAGTCTGGAATTTAACTTTCATTGAGCATTCAGAATTTAGTGGCAAACATATATCATCCAAATGTTTGAAGCAAATATAACACTTTCAATACATTCTAACTATTAAAATCCTCGGACTATTAAAGTCTAGAATATGTATTCAGATCACAACAGTTCAATAATTAAAAGTTAAACAGAATAAATCAAACAATCCCAGGAAAATCATATATGTTGACTGACAAATGCTCCCTTTAGCTTATTGTCTTGAAATACTGGAAATGTATGGAATCGGTTGCTTGACTTGCTCCTCTGTATGCAATTCATATATAATTATATGTCACTCATGTTCATTTTCATAAAAATAATCAATCATTAATACATTTATGAATGTATCATGTATCACGCACGTTCAATGACAATTTCTCTGGTATGTTTCTTTAATACTCTTTATAATAAATCTCAACACCTTCAAAACATTCTTTAATCTCTAAAAATTTTTTCTCACTTTAATCCCTTCATTCAACATCAATTAAATTCATTTAAGAGCTCATTTAAACCTACACGTCTCATATGGTATCATTTTTGATAAAACCTTTCTGGTTACAGCACAATCCTGACTTTCTTCCTTCTTTAGTAGAGTCACGATCGTGCTTTACTAAATTCAGCAGAGTCACGATCGTGTTGATGTACGATAGTGACCTGCTATGTTTTGTTCCTTTTGTCTTGCCATCTTTGACATACAAAAAGTAATTTTTAGACAACACTTTCTTCTAATCAAATGTTACTATATGTCTTAAGTTTCTAATGAAATCAAATTCATACATTTCGATTCAGTATCGTGCAAGTTATAATCAAAATACTCCATACTATTCCTCATACCTCTTAAAAACACAACTCTCAACTTCCAGCCAACTTTCAAGATTCTCAAGGAAAGATTTCAAATTTAATTCCTTCATAACAAATGTAGCCCTATGACTCTAGTTTACTACAAAAAAAAATTCATCTAATTTAGATATTCACATATCAAGTTATGGCCAAACTACAGATGTATGTTTAGTAAAATAATGTATATAACATTCTCTAGCACAATTCAATTATCAATGTTCTATTACTTCCCTATCATTTCTCTATCATCTCAAGTTGATAGTTCAGTAAAACCCAAAATTTTCAGTCCAAAATTCTCTAGTTATAATTTAAAATTTCATGAATAATCACAATTCGAAATAGAACCTATTTCATACTTTTATATATATCAATTTCAGCATTTTCCCTACTCTTCATTTAACTCCAATCATCACAATCCTACACCTTGTTAATAATATCACGAATTTGTTTCTTCCTTCATCACATACACATGCATCAACACCATTCACGCATGCATCAATCCAAAAACATCAAAATATACACCATACACGCATGAATTCATTAACAAACCATAAAAATTACTTGGTTTATACTACACACTTCAGTAAAAATTCCATAAATTAACAGGTTTTCAATGGAGAGATCCAAAGATATAGAGAGACAACTAAAAACCTCAAATAGGCTGAAGTGATGCAGCTTTTTTTTTGTAAGTTGTAATGATAATAGATTAACTAAAAGCCAATATGCATAAATGAGCAAGATGGTGTTTCAGTGATGGTAAAGCAAGAAGGAAGTTTAGATGTTTTCAGTGAAACCAAAGGAAGAGCTGCAAAATTTTGTTTCCTAATGACTAGGTGTCTCTTTTAAGGCTTGACACATGTCTCCAATGTATTTCTTCCACTTGTCCACTAGATAAGCTACCATTTGTCTCTTAGTTATAGATCCATATGTTACTCCATAATTTATCCATTTATCAACTAATAATTTGTCTCTTATTTCTATATTTTTCTTAGTCAAAAATACTCCAAACATTTGATAATTTTCCAAAATGTCTCCAAAATACAAAATTAATTCTAATACATACCAATTCAAGTTTCAAGACAATTAATGCATAATTCACACGTTAATCACATAAAAAATCACTTATACCCAAAAAATGTCATTGAATGCATGTAAAATTACTTTTTTATGGGTGATAAAATTATTCACATATATGTGTATGCCAAATGATGCATGAAATGCACTTCTAAGTTCTCAATAAATTCTCATATATAGCATCCTAGGGTTCTAACCCTACTCATGGGGTAATGGGAGGTTACATGCTGCCATTGCAACAAGGAAGGACATTGGAAGATAAACTGCAAAGCTTATATGGAGTCACTGAAGTAGAAGAAGGCATTGGATGCGCCACTGTCTACTTCGGATAAGATATTTGTCATTGAGAATACTATTTTTGATCATAACAATTGGGTATTAGATATCGGATGTGGCTCCAATGTATATGTAGATATGAGGGGTCTTAGGGATAGTAGACCGCTCAAGAAGGGAGAGATGAACCTACGTGTGGGAAATGGAGCAAAAGTTGCTACATTAGCTGTAGGGACATATGTTTTGTATCTTCCTAGTGGGCTAGAGTTAATTTTGTAAAATTGTTATTATATACCCATTTAATTTTGGAAAATTGCTATTATGTCATTTTGACTAAAAACATTGTATCTGTTTCATGTCTTAATAAAGAGGGATTTCATTTAACTTTTTCAAGCAATGGTTGTTCAATTAATTTTAATGAAATGTTATATGGTACTACTACATTGTGCAATGGAATTTACATGTTACATATGTCCAATCCAATTTTAAATATCAATGATAATAAAAGATAAAAACGAGATAATCTAAAATCATCTTACTTATGGCATTATCGACTTCGCCATATAAGTGAGAAATGTATGATTAAGCTACACAAGAATGGTATCTTAGGGTCATTTGATTTGAATGATATGACACATGTGAATCTTGCTTATTAGGTAAGATGACTAAATTACCTTTTAAAGGAAAAGATGAATGAATTAATGGGTTATTAGACTTAATACATTATGATGTATGTGGTTCGATGTCCATTCATGCCAGAGGTGGTTTTATGTACTTCATTACTTTTATCAATGATTATTCACAATATGGGTATATGTATCTAATGAGATACAAGTCTGAAGTGTTTGAAATGATTAAACAATTTAGACATGAAGTAGAGAAACAACTCGGTAGAAGCATTAAGATACTTCAATTAGATTGAGGAGGTGAATACTTAAACGAGGAATTTCTAACTTATTATGAAGATAATGGGATAGTATCCCAGTGGACTCCATCTTACACACAACAATATAATGGTGTAGCTGAAAGGAGAAATCGAACCTTGTTAGACGTGGTAAGGTCAATGATGGGATTAGCAGATCTATCAAAATCCTTTTAAGGTTATGCACATTAGACTACTATTTTTGTGACGACCAGAGTCCCTTCAAAGGTAGTTGAAGTTACTCCATATGATACATGGACTAACCAGAGGCCCTATCTTTCTCATATGAAATTCTGGGTTTGTCCAGCTTATGTGAAGTGGATTCAATCAGAGAAGCTTGAAACGAAGTCTAATAAATGTCTGTTTATAAGATATCCTAACGAAACAAATAGATATCAATTTATAATGATTTAGAGCAAAAGGTGTTTCTCTCAAAGCATGCTATCTTTTTAGATAAAGAGTTTCTTCTAAGAGAAGACTGTAGGAGCAAAGTTAAACTTAATGAAGTTCACGATGCACAAATAAATGCAGATCAATTACCTGAACCCGAAATTGTTGCTCACAAAGATGAGACAACAGTTGAAACTTCTGACACACAAATGTTCATAGGTCAACTAGGATACATAATGTTCCAGAGAGATATGGATTTCTCATAATTCAACAAAATTTCGTATTGCTCATAGAGGACGATGAGCCTACAACCTATGAAGAGTCTCTGAAGAGTTTAGAATATGAAAATGGCTTCAAGTCATGAAGTCTGAAATGGATTCCATGTATGAAAACCAAGCATGGACTTTGGTTGAGCCAACTAAAAGGTTAAAACCTATAGGTGCAAGTGGATTTTTAAAGCGAAAATCAACATGGAAGGTAATGTTATTACCTATAAAGTAAGGCTAGTCTCTAAAGGTTATCGTCAAAGACAAGGAATTGATATGCCGAGACATTTATTATGAATAATCATCGATAAAAGTAATGAAGTACATAAAATCACCTCTTGAATGAATGAATATTAGACCATATACATCAAAATGTATTATGTCTAATAACTCATTCATCCGTTCACCTTTTCCTTTAAAATGTAATTCAATCATCTTGCTTAATAAGTAAGATTCACATGTGTCATATGATTCATAATCAAATGACCCTAGGCTACCATTATTATATAGCTTAATCATGCATTTCTCACTTATATAGCTAAGTCGACAATGTCGTAAGTAAGATGATTTTAAGTTATCTCTATTTATCTTTTATTTTCATTGATATTTAAAATTGGATTAGACATATCTAATATATAAATTTCATTGCCCAATGTAGCAGTACCATACAAAAAGTCATTCAACTTAATTGAACAACTATTACTTGAAAAAGTTAAATGAAATCCCACTTTATTAAGACGAAAAAGATGTAATGTATTTAGTCACAACGGGTACCTAGTAGAAATTTACCAAAACTAACTCTAGCATACTAGGAAGATACAAAACATATGTCCCTATGGCTAATGCAGCAACTCTTGCTCTATTTCCCGCTCTTAGGTCCATCTCTCCCTTATTGAGCGGTCTACTACCCTGCATATTAACACATATGTGTGAACCACATCTGGTATCTAATTGCCAAATGTTATGATCAGAAATAGTACTAACCTCAATGAAAAATATCATACTTGAAGTAGACGGTGGGGCATCTAATGCCTCTTCTGCTTCAACGACGCCAAATAAGCTTTGCACTTCCTCTTCCAATGTTCTTCTTTATTGTAATGGAAATCCCTTCGATGTTGTCTCCTTTGACTTCTTCTTGGCTACATCTACCACTGGCCTTTTGTACTTGTTCTTCTATTTTTGGTTCTTCTTTTGAGAACTAAAAGCAGAGTCCACCAGTATTATAGCTTTACTATCTTTCTTGACAATCTGCTTAGCTGTTTTGAGTAGATTAATCAGCTTAGGTATCATTGTGAATTTTTGGTTCATCCAATAGTTAAGCATAAACTATGAATAATTGTCGATCAAATTAGTTAGAATTAAGCCTATACTTAATTCATGATCCATTATGAAGCCTAAACAAGCTAGTCTCTTGATATATCCATTCATCTTTAGCTCATACAACACTGGAGATGATCCCTTAGCCATCTTAGAATGGAAAAGCAACCTCGAAGTCTCAAACCTTTCAGACCGAGCTTGCTTATCAAATAGTTCCCTCAAATGGTAGACAATAGTAAAACCATCTATAGCCTCATGTTGCTTTTATAGTTCTGATGACGTAGAGGCTAGCATTATACAATTAGTCAACTTACTATAATCCAGTAGCTTCTTATAAGCTTTCTGATCTTCATCAGATGCATCGATAGCATGGGGATCGGGAAGTGGTTCATCGAGGACATATCCTAGTTTTTCAAATTTGAGAACAATTCCCAAATTTCATAGCCATTTCAAGAAGTTAGGTCCTATAAGTTTGTTAAAATCTAATAGGGAGCATAAGTTCACACTAGAAGACATCGTGGTAATTTAATAACCTAGAAGAATGAAAGAAAGTGTTAGAATGTATATTAATGCATATCGATAAGGACTTTAATAACATACATTATAGGCCTCATTATTCTAATTCAAATCTATAGCCCTCACTACGAATTTGAGAAAACTTATAGTTTTCTTAATAGGTCGATATTTGATATCACCAAGAATGACCTTGGTTTTGCCCAACAAGCCAGCTTAGGTCAATCGATAGGCATTATTCATACCAATTGCATTCAATTATGCAACTATTGACTTGTTCCATCAACTGTTGATTTTGCACGGTCATTCAGTCCTCAACTCTTGATTTGTATACATCCCATGTATATAACCCAACTTCACCTCTATCCACGTTGACCTTGGGTTTGCCCAACAAATCAATGCTTCTAGTTAGATCAACCTATTAATTCAAAAATCTAATTTTTTTGGTTTGAACATAGTCGTGTAGAGCAAGCTTAGGTTTGCCTAATAACCCAACTCTAAAAGAACTCTAGTTCTTACCATATCAATGGAAGGCGTAAGTCATAATATTTTAATTGAGGGACTTATCCTTTGGTATCATCAATACTTGGATGACCTTAATTATGCATATCACATATACATTTAAATTATGTACAAATCAATTGAATTGAGCCTATGTCTATAACTACCCTTAAAATGCATCTAATGCATATTTCACACAAAGGAGGTTTAATTTAGGTTATGACTTTACTATGCATCTAAACTTCGTGATTCGATTTAACGCTTGAACCTAATCAGGTAATAGTGTTAGTCTTGGCTAATCTGAATTATGAATATGATTCAATTAGGAACCCTAAAATTTGATTATTTTGATGTCCATACTAAAAACTTTAATCCTAGTTTATATGCCTTTATTTAGTCACACTAGAAATGATATGCTCTACTTGGATTAATTCTAAATTAATCCCTAGGGTTTCCAAAATTCTCGTACATCAATTAGTCATCTATAATATCCTTAGGTCATCTCGAATTTATCTAAACAATTTTGACACAAGCCAAAATTATCTTGATGGCCAAAATCGTCAAGATAAATAAGCTAACCTATTAGACACTAAAGACTGATTTGATGTTCGAAAAGTTTTCAAAACCATAATTTCAAGCACATGCATTAAGCATGTTATTTTCATCAAAATAATACATTTCTTATCACATAAGAACCTTATTTAGGTCTCATAACAGAAATATACACATTATAAGTCATTTAGTAAGTCAATTCCATCAACTTTCAAAAAGTTAACTAATGTTGACTTTGACTTTATTTATTAATTGAATATAATTCAATTAATTATGGATATACATTCTAAATGTATCTAATAAAAGATTCTAGAAGCTAATTATTAGGAATTATTTATTAATAAATAGGAATAAGCGAAAACATCACATGTGTATGACACTTATCACATTCCTTCTAACACTAATCAAACATTACATCATGCTTGCATAAGGTAATTACTTTAACAATAAGTGCCATGATCTCATACATGTGGAAACATCTCCTCTTGCATCTGCAATCATAAAATTTGTAAAAACAATTTTTATAAAATTTAATATAGAATTTACATGCATATATGTTCATCACATTTCCAGAATTTTCAGAACTTCATACATGCATCAGGCTGAAACTAAATTCGTAGTAAAATAAGAAATGACATTTAATTGCATTTTCATTTTACAAAAACATAATATAACACGTTATAAACATTTTTGTGAAATAAAAATAGAAAAACATTTCTATAATTATTTAAAAAATTTCAAAGTTAGCACATGTATTCAGTTTTCCAGAAATTCTCAGAAATTAATATAAGAACAGTATGGATATTAATTTGAAATAAAATATAAAATGACATTAAATTGCAATTTATTTTGTTAGAAACATAATATAACATTTTATAAACATTTTGGAGAATGAAAATCATAAAAAAAATCTATATTTTACACGAATTATTCCAAAACAGCATACACGTCAGTTACAACCATGCAAATACTTTCCACATGTTCAATACATCATCTATTACGTGTATAGACATGGCTCTGATACCATTACTGGGTTAGCCATGGTTGCATGCATCATATGCATGCGTATGTAGTGGAAGTGTCAAAATTAAGATTTTGACACCAGGGCAACCCAAAATTCACATAATCATATATGCATGCAAAGATATGTATCCAAGAATATGAAATATAAACTTTTTACCTTTTTTTATCTCCTCCTTTCTTGATTCTTCTCCTTTTTTGGGTTGTTCCAAACACCAAAATCTTCATTGATCACCCAAGAACATGCAAAGAAGGAAGATGAAATAATTTGAAAGGGTATTAGAACACCAAACTTGATGAATTCAAGTAGATGTTCAAAGGGAAGATATATCAATGTTATCTTGGATGTATGTTGATTTATACAACAATTGCATAAATTGCATAAAGATAACTCAAGAACTCTTCTCACTCTCTCTAGAACTCTTCTAGAGCCCTTTCTCTCTTACTTGAGTGTGTAAGAAGTTGAAGAAGCCCATGTACATAAGTGAAGAACTCACTTATATATCATTTCATAGCCTCTGTCACGATTGTGGCCTTGGACGATCGTGGTTTGGCCACGATCGTGGCCCTATGATTCACGATCGTGGACTGCTTAAAAATGGCCATACACACTTTCATTTTTCATCTAATCTTTTATGTTTATGACCCCTAAGTTCCTGGTTATTTTAGGAACTTTAATTAACTCTTAATTTAATCAAATCACGTAGGGTTTCATGATGCCAATCTACCAGAATATAAGTGGATTAACACACGAACTCTTTGATAGTTAATTATCTAACTTATGAACCTTTCCATAGACAATTACTGTGAAATTCATCCTTTCACCATACTATACCCTACCTGGTTCAGAGTATGGGTTATGTGTCAACTCCCACTAGACTGGCTATGTC
Organism: Erythroxylum domingense; assembly: GCA_025594535.1. Classification (NCBI taxonomy): domain Eukaryota; kingdom Viridiplantae; phylum Streptophyta; class Magnoliopsida; order Malpighiales; family Erythroxylaceae; genus Erythroxylum; species Erythroxylum domingense. The sequence goes on from JANQBM010000008.1 coordinate 35,559,239, forward strand.
ACATCTAGTCCAAGTGATGCTAGTTCTTGTCCTGGGATCTCATTACTCTTATATTTCATTGAAGGCTCTCTTCATGACACATAAGAGTAATGAGATCCCAGGACAAGAACTAACATCACTTGGACTAGATGTGACGTAGCCATTCTAGTGGGAGTTCTTTATGACACATAATTGCTCTAGCCAGAGACTCTCGAATAATGACCCCGACAAGAGCCCTTGGGTGTCATGTCCTTCTATCAGGAGTTGTGAATCCTTTATTGGCTACCCAATTACATTCGAATACAAATAGTTGTACCCAATTGCCACCCTAAGAGTGACCTTGTCTTGAGGTAACAAGGAATGATGTCAAAGCACAGGATTCGTATCCAAGATATCCTTGAGTGCCTCAAGTCTAAAGATATTTGAACCATTTCTATAATGAGATTAATCATTGACATTCAATAGATCATCCATATGATAATCTCATAGCAGGTAGTCTGATGTATTTACTACCCTTAGTAAGCATCCACATATTAACTCTAAACATCTCATGTTTACAGTTTATGAGAATCACTACTTGATCAAATCAAAGACTAAAATACGTGCTAGTCTGTTTGGATTAATAATGTCCTATCTTATTAATCCTATGACTAGGGATTATTTAGATGCTAACATAATTGCTCATAATAAGAATCTCATATCATGATCTCATCATGATTCCCTCCATGCTATGTTTTGTATCATAGACTTCATTAATTTGATTTAAGATATTTATATAAAGAAATATCAAATCAATGAAAAATGCCTTTCGTTTTATTAATCAAAATAAAGTTTATACAAAAGTGCTAAAGGTGATTGCCTTTAGAGCACTACTCTAACACTGACATGATAGAAGACATAATGGAAGTGTTTATGGATGATTTTTCAATCTTTGGAGATTCTTTTGACATGTGTTTGACTAATTTAGATAGAGTTCTTCAAAGATGCGAAGAGCACATTTGGTGCTGAATTGAAAGAAATGTCATTTTATGATGCAAGAAGGGATAGTGCTAGGGCATAAGATCTCGAATCAGGGATTTGAAGTTAACAGAGTAAAAATGGAGGTGATAGAGAAACTTCCACTGCCAAGCAATGTAAAGGGGGTACGAGGACTTTTAGGTCATACAAGATTTTACCATCGATTTATCAAAGACTTTTTACAAATTGTAAGACCTTTGACAAACCTTTTAGCCACAGATGTGCCCTTCGTGTTTGATGATAAGTGTATGTCTGCATTCAAAGCCTTAAAGAAGGCATTAATAGTAGCATCAATTTTATAACCACCAGACTGGACATTTCCATTCAAAGTTGTGCGTGATGTAAGTGACCAAGCCTTAGGTTACATTTTAGGCAAAAGCAAAGATAAGAATCTACATACGATTTACTATACTAGTAAGACTCTTACAAGACCTCAACTGAATTATACCACTATAGAAAAGGAACTATTTGCAATAGTGTATGCATGTGATAAGTTTCTATAATATCTTTTGGGTTCAAAGGTAATCGTATTCACTAAGCATGCAACACTAAAATAACTTTTCAACAAGAAAGATGCAAAACCTAGGCTCGTTCAATGGGCGTTACTTTTGTAAGAATTTGATATAGAGGTGAAAGATTAAAAGGGAACAGAAAATGTGGTTGTAGACTGTTTATCCTCACTTGAGGAAGGGCAATTCTAGCAAAGTAAAGACATTAATGAAAATTTCCTCGACAAAACTTTGTAGCTACTCGAGAGCTTAACTATACCCTAGTTTGTAGATATTGCCAATTATGTTGCTAGTGGTAAACTCCCGTCAGATCTCTCTTACCAAAAAATGAAGAAGTTCTTACATGATTGTAACCGATATATATGGGATGAGCAAACTCTATATAGAGTTTGTGCAGATGGGTTAATGCGAAGTTGTGTTCTAAATGAGGAAATGTTAGACATCCTAAAGCAATGTCATGAAGGTCATTATACTAGGCATTATGGTGCTAACAAAATGGAAGTTTGGACACTTGAGAGTGGATTTTAATAGCCACAGTTGTTTAAAGATGCATAGACCTATGTGCCACAATGTGATTGATGCCAAAGAATAGGTAACATTTCTAAGAGGGATGAAATACCTTTATCCAACATTCAAGAAATAGAAGTCTTCGATGTATGGGGAATCGATTTTATATGTATGTTCCCATCTTCAATAGGGAACATATATAATTTAGTAGGATTTGATTATGTTTCACGTTGGGCCGAAGCGGTAGTATCTACATCCAAGGATGGGAAGCTAATGCAGAAGTTCATTAAACGACTATTTAATCAATTTGGAGTGCCACGTATAATAATAAGTGATGGAGGCGCACACTTTTGCAACAGATCTTTTGATGCCCTCTTAAAAAGATATGGAGTGCACTACCGAGTTACTACACCTAACCATCTACAGATTAGTGGCTAAGTGGAAGTTATTAACTGGGAGCTAAAACAAATTCTAGAAAGGACAATGAATAACTCCTAAAAGGATTGGGTAGTTGTTAGCCCCAGAAATATTTTTGTTAAGTGTGATATTCTATGGAATTTAAATTTTTTCCTTAGAATGAATGGAGTTATTAAGCACGATTTAAATAAATTATGAGGTCATGATAGAATTATTATTGGAGTTTAATTATTTATGTCAATGTTAGTAGGATTTTATTTCACTAGTTAGTGAAATTAATGCATTAAAAGTGAATTAAGGGCATTTTTGGCATGTCACTTAAGTTTAGAAACCAAGAATCATAAAAGGAAGGGAAAAGATGACTTTTAGCACTCATTAAAGGTAAAATGGTAAGAAGAAAATGTAGTCTTGCTATTAATGTGGAGAAAAACATGAATTGAAGAGAGTGAAGTGAGAGAAACAAAAAAGGAGAAAGAAGGGAGAGAGAGTTTGTCTATGAGAGAAAAAGGAAGAAGAAAAGTTAGGGTTTCATCTTTTCTTAGTCTGCAAGAGTGATTTTGAGGTTGTTTAAGAAGAGAAAAAGAAGGAGGAAGAGAAGATCTTCCATTTAAGCAAACATATCTTTGTTTGGTGAAGATTCAAGGTAAGTCCAATTTTAACCCTTTATATTTTTGAAAGGATTTTGGTTCATGAAGCTTAGAAAATGCATGGGTTTACGTATTCTAGAATCAATTTTTAGTGAATGGGCTTTTTGAGTTATCAATTTGGATTCCTATTGAATTGGGATTTTTGCCAATATTGAAGGAAATCAAGAGGAGAGGCAAGAGGAGCTAGAAGAGAGGCATCTTTGAGCAATTGTTAAGCAAGGAATTCAAGGTAGGTTACATTTTTATAATTAAATAATTATCCATTCATGTTTCTTCAAAATCAAGAAAGTAAATGTTTTTCAATTGTATTATGAATGTGCATTTATTGCTATTTAAATGCTTTGAGAAAGTGCAATGTGTTTGGTATGTGAATATTGTGTTGAATATTTTGAAAAGAATGCAAAAATGAATTTTTTTCTATGCCTATGAAATCACTTTTCAAAAAAAGTGCCATTTTGGGCAACAGATTTACAAGTTATGAAATAAATGTTATATGGGTTTGGTCTAGTCCATTCTGTATGTCAAATGAACTTTGACTAAAGTCTTCTCCCGCCTACTTGCAAATGGCATTGAGCTCCTTCAGGGATTCCCTCATGTTTACAACTATGCAAAACCACTATGTGGGATTGTGTTAGTTTGTTCTGTTCACGACTATACAAGACCATTTCATAGGAATGTGTTAGCTCATTTTGTTTATAGGCCTCCCTTTTGATGTGTTTATATGTTGACAAGTTTATTGAATGCATGATTTTGGTTGCTTATAAAGTGTTTGATAAATTAAGAATGTGGAAATATATGTTTCATGATGCTTTGTAAAATTTTCAATGGTTTTGCTTATTATCAGTTATAAAACTGTTAACCATAAGCTTTAAGCTCACCCCCATTCCGTCCCATCTTGAGGCGATGAGCAAGAGATCAAGTGATCGAGCATAAGGGCATTACTCTGAATTATGATTATTTTGTATTTTAAGTTAGTTTTTGTAAAACAAGGCTTTAGTTGCATTTTGAGCAATTCTACGTTGTGAAAATTTGTATTTTTGGACTATGACATATTGTAGTTTGAAATGCCCATTAAAGCTTTGTAAAACTCTTATCTTTTTATGATAATAAAATATGATTGTGTTTTTACTCATGACTCTTAAAGTTTGTAGATTGCATTTTTTTTCAAGCATTCATAAAGGTAAAGTTTTGTGTTTTGACTTCTAGGGAAAATCTGTATTGATCTAAGTTGAATTAGAAAGAGTGGTCTTCCTAAAAGTTGTAGATCGTTTTCTTAGCTTTCCAACGATATAAAGTTTGGAATTTTTAGACTTTGAGAGCAATAAATATGGCCTCTAGATGAAGCATAGGTGTCAAGCGAATCGTCTTAGTCGGGATCATCTTAGTCTAAATAGTATTAGTCGGGATCGTCTTAGTCTGAATCTTCTTAGTCAAGATTGTCTTAGTCTAAATCATCTTAGTCTGGATCGTCTTAGTATGAATCGTCATAGTCTAGATCGTCTTAGTCTAGATCGTCTTAGACTGATTCGTTTGATCCATTTCAGACCTAATTATTTCATCTGAGACAAAGTTGTCTTATTTTGACCCTTTAGATGGCAAAATTTCTCTTCAGAGTACTCATAAAAGCTGTAGATATTTTTCTTATCTTTCTAACGATATAAAGTTTGGAATTTTTGGACCTCATCAAGATTGGTAAAAATAGCACATCAACACCAAAATTCCAGATTTTGGCAAAGAAGAGAAGGAGTCTTTTTGTTCTATTTTCTTTCGTTGTAATCTCCTCAATTCTTTATAAAAATGGTTTATTTGATTGTTGATGATGTTATGGAGACCATGTTAGGTGATTTTATTTTAGGGATTACTTTTGAATTATTTTGTCAAAACTCCTAATTTATTGAATTGAATGAAGTGTCTTTGATGATTGTTGTTTTAAATTATTGTCTTGCAATAAATCAACAGAGTGAGCACCGAAAAATCTTAGGGAGATAATCAGGAAAAGAACTCTATCTTTTGGATTGATGATGATCAATTAACATAGATGATGTAATTAAGAATCTGAAGGTTATTAGCTCATGTAGGATAATTGATGTGTTTGAATCTTTTGAAGAACAAAAGGACAAAGAACAGATGATAACAGAAATAGAGTTTGAAGAAGCAATGAAAGTCTCTGTTTGTCAAGCGAAAGAAGCTGAGTAGATGAAGGTGATTTAAGGAAGAAAGAGAGCAGCTCACCTTTATACAAGACAAACCTTTAGATTCAATGGAAGATTCAGGGAGTTTTATTATTCCCTATTTTGTTGACAATTCACTTGAACAAAGGACATTATTGAGCCTAATTGGTCTGCATAATGTTATCAACATTGTCCTTCTAATCATCTTGCAATTTGTAGCTTACTTATAAGCTACAAAACTAATATTGAATGGAAAAGGTGGAAGCAAGCCACTCATAATTGATCCTGACTAAGTTTTTAAGGAAAGAGCATCAAGCTACTAACGTTAAAAGAAGCGCTTCATGGGAGGCAGCCCATGTAGTTAGGATTATTTTTTGTTTTTGAATAAAATCAAGGAGGAATAGGACTTTGAAATAAAGTGGATGGACTGAGCAAGTAAGTAAAGAGAGGTAAAAAAAGGGGTTACAAAAGAATGAAGAAGTAAAATTGGAAAGATTAGAAAAAGAATAAAGGAGGAAAAATCAAGAAGGGGTGGAAAGCCACTGGCTAGGCCACGATCGTAGCCTGCGACTATACAAAACAAAGAGGAGCACGCAATTTTTACCATTTTACCCTTTTAACTGCCTATATAATCAGTTCTAACTTCACTTTTACATTAACTTTCATTTTCACTTTATCTCTCTAGACTTCAAGCATATCAAAGCTCTCACTTCTCTCTAAAACATTTCAACTTCCAAATTTCATCCTAATTCTATCTAATTAATGCCACGCATTAAACTATCAGTCTGATGAGAGGCATATGGATGACAACAAGTTACGGGACGTGGATGAAGAAACCGAGCTACAGACTTTAGTGCACCCTTCCCCATCAACAAAGAAGAGGAAGGTACTCATTTCTAATCCCTTCGTGCTAAACAATTTGTGGTTCCTAACTACTTTGATTTTGATAGTGGGCCCAGTTCATATGATTTCAATTTCCTATTTATCGTGAGCTTACACTAGAATTTTTCACTTCCCTGACCTACAACCCTAGGAATCCAAAGGAGTTGTGGTTTAGGTTGGGAGGATGAACCTATGAATTAAATGTAGAAATCATGTGCAAGATGCGTGGATTCCCCGAATCCTCCATCATCGATCATCATAAAGACTTTCTTCATTCTCAATACTAGAATAAGCTTACTGGAATTGAGCAATTTCATGCCAAGAATGCTCATAACAACATTATAAGGTCCCACAAACACTTGTTGCTACTCAAATTTATGTGTCAGCTAGTTTTCAATAAAATCAAAACCAACAAGTATTCCACAAAAGAACTTTTTATGTTGTAGTGCATGGACCACAGTATTCTAGTCTGCACATCCACACATGTCCTAAACGCCATTGTTGTGACTCTATGTAAGAAGAGCAACAATCTAAGAATGGGGTATATAGGGTCTGCCATTGTAGAATATTTTGGTGTGGAGCGGAGGGGACTAACTGTTCATCTCTCGGAATTCTTAAACCATCATCCCTTACAGAACTTAGGGATATCAGCTAGAAGACACATGTCTGAATTAGGGCAAGTCAAGCAAGTTCAAGCTTAGCACCACCTCGGCAAGAAGAGGAATCAAGTGAAGAATCCAAAGAAGAGGAAGAAAAACATAACTGGCGGAAGGTTTTGGATACAATCTCCGAAACTAAGAAGACACTCGTGGAAAACACTAAAATGGTGAAGGAGATGGCCCGGAAACAAAGACGTTAGAGCCAAGATATCCTTCGGATCCACAGATATTTCGAGGCTTAGGGTGTTCAATTAATGCCTCCGACATCATTACAACCTCAAATTCCATAAGATTTATGCCTAACCCATTTATTTTTCTTTAAATTGGCCTTCAGTTCTAATTTTTATATTATTTTATTTTATTTTCTGTCTACTTTAATTTCTATTTTTCCTTGTCTTTTATGTGCTTGTGTGTCCTCTTTCACATTGAGGACAATTTGTTGTTCAAATGTGGGGAGGGTTATGTGTTTTGCTTTTGAATGTGATTTTGCATATTGTATGATAGTTATTAGGTTGCATTATGTGAACTGCATGAATGTGTCAATGGCTTAGATGGAGTGAAATTTATTTAATTTTAAACATAGTTTATTAAGTTGTAAATAATCATTAGCTCACAAAATTAGTGAATTAGGAGTCTTTGGATAAATATACAGTTTAATTGGGATTTACTGTAAATATAGCACCCTATAGGTTGTCACATTCATTCATAAGTTGAGGCCTTTCAACTTAAGTAGATTAACTAGTATTTTTCATGGAAATGAGTAGCTTAAACAACAAGGTAGGATAATAATTAACAAAATTATTTTGTTAAATAAATCACTATTCTGCTGGTCTTCAGGTTATGAATAGAGCTAGTAGCCAGCTGAAAACATGATATAGCTAAGTAACTGGATCGACATGCTTCACAAATGTTTGCCTTCGCGTCAAAAAGCTATAATGACGTTTTAACCAAGCTATGTAATATAAACATGACTTAGTTGAGTAACCGGATCAACATTTATTACCAATATTTGCCTCTGCGTAAAAAGACTAAGTCTATGTTATAAAATAAAATAAATTAAAAAGTTGTGTTTCGTTAATAAACCTACCAGACTTGTAGTAAGCTTGCCTTTTCATGAAAATTTACTTAAGAACAATTACAGAGTCTGAAGGACCAAAAAATTATTAATGTGGATATACCATTAAAAAGGGTGAATAAATTAACACTTAGATCTTAATTAATTTGGTTATTTAGTTCAAAGCTCCTAGACATAGATTTTGCATGTTAATGATTAGACATAACTTGAATGATTATGTTTAAGATTAAATTTATTTCAATAAGTCAAACTCATTGCCTCTTTATTGCTTCTGTGATACATGTTGTTATATGTTTGTTGTTTTGTTTGCTTGAGGACAAGCAAACGTTTAAGTATGGGGATGTTGATAGTTGTGATTTGCATTATGTTTTATATAACGGCCCAGACCACCCGCTTACAGATATTGTCCGCTTTGAGCCTCGGCCTCTCGGGCCTCGCACTCTCACGGTTTTGTTTTTCCAGCGCGTAAGCCTCTTTAGGGCATTACTCCTGCAGGACTTCCCAAGAGGTCACCCATCCTGGTACTACTCTTGCCCTAGCACATTTAACTTCAGAGTTCTGATGGGATCCGGTGCGTTGGGGCATGAAAAACGCGTCTGCAAGGGAGAGGTATCCGCACCCTTATAAGGCATGCTTCGTTCCCCTCT
>JANQBM010000008.1:35567848-35578552 GCA_025594535.1 Erythroxylum domingense
AAAGTTAAGTGAAGGGAGGGCATCTCATATTCCATATCGAGATTCCAAACTCACCCGGCTATTGCAATCTTCATTGAAGGGGCGGGGACATGTTTCGGTGAGTTTTAGGTACCACCAAGATCTGTCATTTCTAACAGGAAGCCTAAGTTTTCAGTTCTTCAATAGCTCGTATTACTTGTTACAAAGGTTTAATTGTTGTAACTTGAATACAAATAGAGCAAATAGTACCTAATATGCACTTGGCTTTCTATATTAGCGTACAACTTATATGCATAGTTACTCCTGCATCTAGTAATATGGAGGAAACTCATAATACATTGAAGTTTGCTAACAGGGCAAAGCAAATTCATGAAGAGATTCTGAGCTTACGGTAAAAGGTCAGTTGATTTTGATCTATGTTTGTGTGCCTTTTCCTTAAAAGGTCAGTTGATTTTGATCTACATTTGAGTGCCTTTTCCTTCAATATATCTTATAGATGGATATATTTGTGTTATTATTGGTTTTCTTTCATCCATTTCAAGCTACTCTTGTTTTCAATTGAATAGTTGGAAGAGGGACAAGTAAAGATGAAGTCAAGATTAGAGGAGGAGGAGGAAGCCAAGGCTGATCTTATGAGTAGAATCCAGAGGCTAATTAAGCTTATACTTGTTTCCATAAAGAATACGATTCCTGGTTTGTGTGATGCTCCTGGTCATCACCGGAGCCACTCTGCTGAGGATGATGTGAGTTCAACTTTCATCTCTGCATCAGGAAAATATCAAGTTATTTTCTTTTGAAGGAAATGGTGGATCGATTTCTTCAAACACAGTTCTGTGAATAGTTCAATAATTAGGTGATTAAATCTTCATATGAAAATATCAATTATGTAGTACTTACCTAGATTTTCCGGTATTCATAAGGAGTGAATGTGAAAGAAGGGTGTATAAATGTAAGTAGTTTTTTGCCTTTGATCGTATCTATGAAAGATACATGGAGTGAATGGTTCAAGAATAGCATCAACTACACTTGAAAAGCAGAGATATTGACTTAGGATTCGTCAATGAATTCAAGGATTTATTATAATAATAAATATGTGATTAATTTATTATGATTTATTAAAATTTATTATAATAATATGTGAGTGATCTTAAAAAAGATCACTTGAAAAACAGATATGGTCAAAGAATTCTATTATAATAATAATAAATATGTGATTAATTTATTATAATCTATTAATATTTATTATTATTATTATAATAATACATTTATTAAATTTTAATAAATTAAAGCAAATTGTAAGCTTTTTTTAACTAAAAAATGGTGGAATTTTTTGACGTAAAAACTGTCTAAAAGTGAAAAAAATCGACAAAGAAAGGCATCTAAAAGTTTACACAAAGCGTCTAAAATAACATATATGTGTCTAAGAAAATTGTCAAAAATGTATTTTTTCGACGCATCTATGTGTAAATAGATTTTCGACACTTAGATCCGTAAAAAATATATTTTTTTTTGACGCATCTATGTGTCTAAGAAAACCGTCGAAAATAACTTTTATGACACCCATTTTTTTGACATTTTATAAAGCGTCTAAAATTATTTTTAAGACACAAAAAAGCGTTTAAAATTTTCACCTTTTATGTTTAAAAACTCTATATTTTATTGTAGTGGTGGGATAAGATTTCAGCCGCAATGGAATAATTACGAAGCTCTTTTGAAGACCAAAATTACTTTAATTCTATAAAATAAGTAATAATTAAATCATAATAAAACATGAATATTAATTTATACCTTATTCAAAAATTTGAAGACAATCTTGTCGCATTCCCTGAACTGTTTCCGAAACCGATCCATCTCAAACCACCATAGCCGCATAAGTGTCCGGTCTCTAGCGGTATCCGTAGAACAAGTTGAGAACGTAGAGAGTTAAGCAAGAAGTGCTAGCTCCATTAAAACTTAAATCTATGTATAATAATTTTTGGACATTTTAGTAATTTAATTGAAATTAAATTCTAATTTTAATTAAACTTTAATTAGAATTACAAATAATTCTAATTAAATACTAATTATGCCTAAATAATATCCAATATCTCATATTGATTCTCATTTATTAAATATCTTATATTTAATCATAAAATTCCCTCATGTCCAACTTGATTAAAATATCTTTGCTCTCTTCAATCCGTTCTTTATATGAGAACCACTAAATTCGCAAATATGTTGGCAATGATTATAAATTATAATTATAATTCATAACTAAAATTAGATAAATTTAAGCCCCTTTTAATTTATCTTTAATTCTTCAATTAAACAATTTATAATCATAGATTAAGATTGAAGTCTAGCAATACATCATAACTGCCCAAATATTTAGGAATGTCAAAATGATTTTGGCTAACATGTTTGTGCATGACTTTTTTGTATAATTCAATCATTTCATCATATAATGTTTCAATTAGACATAGAGCATGAAATTAATGTTTACTCTATTTTAAGTCCAATTATTAGTTCTCCGCCATCAGCTATTGATTCAATTAATAATATTTGTAAACTATTTACAAAACGTCATTCCACCTTACTAAGGATTTCCTGAATTAATACTAATCAAGAACAATAGAACCTTCTCCCTAATTACTTTGGAATGATGAATCCTATCTTGATCACTCAATTACCTCCATATAGTTCAAGCTACATCTAGTGACTACCAACTCCTATGATTAGAATAGGTCATAAGTAGTATCAAAACATAACAATCCCTATATAGGATAACTTTGGAGACCTCAAGTCAAATGATCACTTATATAATCAACACAATGAGAATTTTTATATACATATAAGTAATGTTTCAAATAGATTTCTCATATCGAGTCTATTTAGAGAACTTGTTCTCTAATAGGCACCTATATATTTGTTTAAGTATCTCCATACTTTAGTCTACGAGATTGACTACTTCCTTTATGAGGAAAAATATAACATGTGCTATTCTTTTTATGTTCTATTTATGTCCAGTCTTAATAGAACAATGACTAGGAATAATTTAGGGATTATACATAAATGCAATATGAATCTCATAGTTATAATCTCATCATAATTTCAATTTCAATGTATAATTATCCCATGGGCTTTATCATATACATCTAAACATGTACAAGAAAAAAGAATGCTTTTAAATAATTGTCACTAAATTACAATTAAGTCGATTGACTGTAGGGCATAAACTAACAATCTACCATTTGCACTAAGCCAATCGTTTAAGTATCTTATACCATATCATCATATAATAGTTATGCTTCTACTGGGACAGTGACTTAATGAGAGAATTCTATAAGATTCTTTATAGTGAGTACTTAATTCTCACAATAATTCTCACAACTTTCATCTTAATTATCATCAAAATTAAGAAAAATTGCCTAAATACATCATTGGATCTTTGATGAGACCTTATCTCCTTTTACATGCCCAATGGCTTTAATGTTCCATAGAATATTACTGTCTTGAACAATGTAAGGAATTATATTCAGTTCATTAAATAACTTATTGATCCAAATAATTATTTCCATTAAATGAAAAAATGGCTTAATTAGCAACCATTGTTACATTGGAACCTTTCCAATCTTGAATGATATTATTTTAAGTAAAATAAACCTTAATTAGGATTTACTTTTAAAGTAAATATCCTTATCTCCTTAAACTCAAATACCAACTTATACATAGAATAATGGATATCTTTAATACTTTATAAGTATCAGATATCTCAAATACTAAACATCTTTAGTACATTATCTACATACTTGGAAACAATATCTAATCTATCTTAATAGATCTAATTCCCATAATTAAGTTGTTACTTTTTAATATCCAATAAGAGTTGTTTTTGGACAATTATATTTTCAACAATTGAAAATTATAATTATTGTTCTTTGTGAGCAATATGTCTCCACATACTTCCACTGAAGAGGACAACTATACTCTCACTAACCTTCTTGTAGATATGATAAATTCACAATCATCTAAAAAACAAACTGTTTGATTAATCATAAAGTGAATCTTTCAACGTTTCGTAGCCTTTCAACTATACATCACATTTATCAACAAAGGCACTAGTTTTAATTGGATGTTTTGTCATGATATTTGAACTTTTCAAATTTTATCTTACTCTCAGTACTTATCTTAAGAACCATTCTCCTATAAGTATACATTAAACCAAACAATTTTTTCAATAGGTCTATAGGATTATACATATGTAATGACCTAAATTTTTCTTAAATTACTCATAATGGATAAGGAGAAAAGCCTATAAAAGTATAAATTGAGCTTAAGTTTATTTCTCTCTTAAACTTTTTTCCTTATAGGTCACTACTATTCACTCCCAACTTTTGACACTCACACCTTCATCGTCTGACCACCATTTTAGGCGAGCTAGAACTCTATGGAAAGCTCTCAAGACGTTTTAAAAAACTCCTCAACTTATTTCATAAAAAAGAACCATATTTAAATGAATCACGAATGAAAATTTTGATGCATTTAGGTAAGTTATCAATCTCATTTTTTTAGTCATTTTTGGGCAACTAACACCACCATCATGTCTAACGGCCCTAAAAGCATAAGAAAGGAGGAGAACTCAAGACCAATCAACCCATTTTATTGGTGAACAAAAATGGGTTACCTTTAAGCTTCAAACCTTCAATTCTCACAAACCGGGAGGATTTTCAATGCAAGACCAATGCCAATGGATTCATAGAGGTAAGCTCATCATTTCTGGGTGGGTAGTGAAGATCACAACCCTCTTCAGTGCCAGCGTGTGTACCCCACGCTCAGATGACGGTGGTGATTTTTCGACTAGCTCAGAACTAACTAGAAATAATTTTGAAAATTCCTAGATATTTTGTGGATAAATTTTCATAAAAACAGTGAATTGAAATTTTTCATAGTTTGTGAGATAAAAACTTAGAAATGATTATGCTCTTATATAAATCATGAAATTGATTAAATTGAGTTATTGTTGATTGGAATTGAGAATATCTTGACGTGTTGACTATAAATGTGAATGTATCGGTTAGAAATTAGTATACTTGAATTGTGAATTGGATTATTATAGATTTTGCAATGTAAATATAGACTCAATTGGGAATAGACATGTAGTTTGGAGACCCAAATTGAGCTGTGGTTACTATTGGATATAGAAGTGTATTTTTATTGCAGGAATGACCTTTCTTTCAAAAGGGGGATGTCTATTTCATAAGGAAACTCTGCCAAATTTTCAATAAGCTCCTCGTAAAACATGACATCACCGTTTTAAAATAAAAAATAGTGCTCCTTAGTATTAAGTCATGATCTTACTCTCAAGGTACCTAAAATTAGTTTAGGTTTTAAATCCTAATAGATATTCCTATTTTTCTTTCTATAGATTAATCAGGAGCAGAACCTTCTAGTTCGACACATTAGGTTAGGAGCGAAGGAGCACATTCTACTTGTGAGTTAATATTCATGGTTATGAACATGCATTATAATTCATTCTTATATTCATCATGAAAATCATCATCATTATCTTATGAACACATGTATACATATTTTTTTAATCCATTGTTATGCTTGTCTTGATATGTGATGATGTAGAGGATTGTTATGGTATGAGCTACCTGATGGGCGTCACCAGGTTGTGCGCATAGTAAGTCAATTGGTCGAGTATGAATTTGGTTTAGTATTGGATCCATTGATTGAGATACGACACGGTTAGGGTAGTTTGATCGAGCTTGCTCTCAGACGCTAACCAATATATGGCATATGATACAGTGGCATGACTGTGGCAGCTCGATCGAGCTTGCTTTTAGATGATAATCATGTCGTAGTGAGGCTGTGGCAGTTCGGTTGAGTGTGGCTATCGGATGACAATCCACTATATTCGAACTAAGTGACTTGTGTGGAACAAGAGAGCCCCTATGACTATAGTATGTAGGTAAGGGGCATGTCATAGGGTCATTCGTTAGTCCTCCACTATTATTTGTGATTTGTGATTGTGATGATTATGTGACATAATATTGATATAGAAAATGCATGCATTTTTATCATTATGTTATTAAATCACATTTATAGATGTAACATACATACATACATACATACATATGTACATACATACATATGTACGTGCGTACGTACATATGTATGTATGTATGTATGTACATACGTACACACGTATGTATGTATGTATGTATGTATGTATGTATGTTTCATTTGAAATCCTTAGGAGTGCATAATATAACCATAGTATTAATTTACTCAACAAGGTCTGACTCTCAACCACTTTTTAGAATTTTCTTTTTAGATTTCTTGTAACATGGTACTTCACGAGTCTTCTTCTCTGATGATTTGATGTATGCTTATTAGTGACCTTTGACTCTAAAGTTGCAGTAGCCTTGTATATGTTGAATTTCCCTTGTATTAACTACTTTAACATTGTAGCATATTGAGAATTGGATATCGTTAGAACTATTTCGTTGTTAAAAGTATGAGCTTGATCATTTTGGAATCTTATTTTTATTATGGATATAGGGATTTGACATAATTTTAGGCTTGCTAAGGGTCCAGTAAACCTTAAGTTTACTGCCCCTTTAGTGCTGATCACAATCCATGGTTAAGGTCATGACAATCCAACCTTTTGGATATCTTATAACATTTCATTACCCAATTTAGTTCTAAACTTAGTGGATAATGCATGCTTCAGTTAAGCATCAAACCTTTAAATCATTAATTTTGACTTTTTCAAAGACTTAACGTTTCATATCTAATATGAAATCTTGCTAATTGATTTGACTGAAACTATTGAACGTAAGTCATTATACTAAACATAGCTATAGGAAAAATAATATTTCATCATATAATATCTCATATTGTATTTTCCTCCTTCCTTGAATCCATACTATTTATGAATTTTTGTTATGAAGGTATTTACTAAAGAATCTCATTCTTAGAGATAACTGAAAATTTAAAACTCACTACAATGATCTCATCAAAGTGCTTCCACATTCTCAATGCTTAATTTCTACCTATATTTTAAATTTTGAACTTTTCAAATTTTTAAATCATTATTTCATTTAATACATATATATCACATAAAATCATTAATAATCTAATAAAATATAAGTATTATGTTTTTATGAATTGTTATTCTATCCAATACATTACATGTATAAATTTAACAATTCAATAATATCATCATCCTTTTACCAAATTTTGGTTTGGTTATTCTTCAACTTGACAACTTTTATATGATTCATAATCAAAAGGATACACATATCCTTCTATGTAACTTGATGATTATCGTTCTGTTGATTTAACCAACATGACATAAAAGGATAGTTTCGGTTATCCAACTTTTATTCTTGCCATTTATAGTAAACATAAGTCTCCTTTGATCTAACACATAGAAACTATTTGTATAAAATTGTATCAACTACTTTTACTTAACAATCTATTTCTTATCATGCTTTGAATATTATAATAATGTTGAATCTAAATTCATTATTAAATACTCATAAGCATGAACTAGAAATATAGATGATCTGTATCATATCAAATATAAGTAAGAAAAGTTATGCAGTCATTTTTGCTAATGATAACTATTATCATTTTAAGCAAACGCCTTTAATTGTATTCCACAATTATTCTTTTAGTAGACTAAATTAAGTGGAACAATTTCATTAGGGTACTGTACCTTTTACCTCTATTTTATGCAACCTCTTTTATCTTGCTATAATAGGGTTGACGTGCATCTTACATATTGTCATTAAAGTTAGCAAATATTATTTAACTCAAAATGTCATTACATTTTATCATCCATAAGATGTTGACACATCTTTAAAACTTTGTTATCGAATCCTCAGTAGGGATTATAGCAAAATAACATAATAGGCATACAATTTTCTATTTAACTTTGATAACTCTTTCAAACATATCTTATGTCCAAGAAATTTGGTTCACTAACTTAGTATCTACTATACTAATCAAGGTAAATTCGACTCAGAACAGAATATAAATGTAAGAAAAGAAAGTAATTAATTATATGTCATGACTACCAAATGAGATTAGGACTTTAATCATATATTTGGTTACTCCCACCATTTTATTCAAAATAATAACCCTTATTAGTATTTGGAAAGATTACTATATTCTTTCTAATGGGCTAAGATCCCATTCAAAGATGTCTGATCTTGAGTTTGATCAACAAACCAAATAAACCTAAATTAGGTAGATAACAACTTTATCAATTACATCTTATATGACTACTAGATATGTTAGGTGACAACTCTTGCCAAAACATATCTTATATGTTATTCCTAACCCTACCTTTAAATTCATGTGATTATAAGTTTGCTCATCCGAATCACGTAAATTTAATTAAGTAGGACCCACTGTCATAAGACTAAACATATTCTGGTTAAAGTGGCTTTAAGTTTGCTCAACAAGCCTAATAATAAACAAAACTCTGGTTTATTCTTGTAACAATTAAAGGCATCAATCATGTTCTCAATGTGTACCTAATATTTTAATGAGAGATTTAATTTTGTTCATCTCATAAAACATAAAATTGCGTATAAAATATCACACATATAAAACAAACAATTTAACGTGCATAATCTCTTATGCTTTTACCCTTTTACCCTTGTCATTTCCACCTTTTCAAGCTTTACTCTCCTCTTCTCCAGCTGAATCCCTGAACCCGATATAGATCCCCTCTATCATAAAGGGCCTTTCAAAGGCCATCCTTGACTCCTCTATCGATGATGTCCCTTCTAGCTAGCTCTTAAAGGATTTTCCACCTCTCTCTCAGAAATCTGCATCATCTAGGAAGGAATACATCTCCTCTAGTGAGTCTCCCTTGACAAGTGCTTCTAATCCTTTGGAAAAGGTGGGAGCATGGAACAAGAAACTCAACTTGCACCAGACTAAGATCTCGATGAAGCATTTTCAGGAGCTCATGAAAGATGGGTGAGTCTATTCCCATATTGAACTATTGCAAGTAGGTGCAAGGACCTGGTCTTTGATATTAGTAGGTTCCTTTTGGAGCAAACTCCCAACGTTTTAAGTCATTGGCTCCTGACATTCTGCGCGATGGGGCAATAAAGGATTAGAGAAAACCTTATTAATGGAAGACAGTACGATCTTGTTTAAATTTATAGTGGATGGTAATTTATCTAAGATTTTGGAAATGGGACCATGGAAAACCGTTATTTGTGCAGAATTGGTGCCCTAGGGATGAGTTTAACAATGAGTGTGTTAAAGTGTTTCCGATCTGGATTTACTTCCATAATTTGCCTTTGGAGTTTTGGAGGATGGAAAGCCTGAGTTTTCTCGCTAACTCCTTGGGTAAGCCTTTAAGCATGGATATCTAAACTTCCAATGTGGAGTGTATAGGATATGTTAAAATCTATGTCGAGGTAAGTAGGAATACCCAACTACTAGAGTCACTATGTATTATGAGGCTTAGTGTTACAGAGGAGTAGGAGCCTTCGAACATTAAGTTATCTTACCGTGGAAACCCCAGAAGATGATGAAACAATAGGTTCTTACAGGTAGTAAATTCAATACTGGTTGGCAGGAAGAGTTACTGAGGGTTAAGGTTTCAACTTCTGATATTGCCAACAAGGTGGAGTGTCAGCTGGTAATAGACACAAATCCATCCACTGAAATTCTAGGAGGAGATAATAGACATGTTTGATATATCCCCTTACCTATTGCCTAAAATATGAAAAATCATAAGGGTAAAGTAGTGATTAATCGACCTGTTGATATATTGGCTAATATTACAAATTTGTAGTTGGTAAGTGATCATTTGGAAGCAATATATGCAAGGAATTCTTGCTTGGATTAGTATATGCTTAAAGGTACTCAGAATTGGGTAATATCTTATCCATTAACTGACATAATGGTGAATACTAGTATGGTGCAGAAGGAAGATAATCATCAATTGGGATCACAGGATGCAACTAAGGAAAAGGTTAAAATTCGTCCGCAAGTTTCTATTGAGTCTTCTCAATCTACAGAGGATATGGAGGAGAATAGTATAGTGATAGAATAGTGCCTTAACTTATGTGACTCTCAGGAGGAAATTCAAACAGACATCGAGAGTCAAATAACTCATAATATTTCTCGAAGAAGACCAGCTAGGAGGCAACCTAACCTAAAGGGGCTTCCCCCTAAATGTCTATTCTAGTGTGAGACACAAAAGGGCTTAACAAACCTTTAAAATAATGGTGAGGGATTTGGTTTATGAAAAGAAACCTGTGTAAAGGCTAAGTGTGTCCAGTCAGGCCTGTCTTTTTTGGGTTTGCAATGAAAAACTATTACTAACCATTCTCAACATTACAATGTGCGTATTATTTGTCTATATAATACTAACTAGATTGAGGTTAATTGTAACAGTCTTAGTGACCAATTCCTACATTTACATTGCTAGTTAAAGGGATATTCTCTGGTTTTTGAAGTTACCATAATTTATGCTTCAAATTTTGCTGTTTTACCCCGAATTTTTTTTAGTAAGCATGAATTAAATGAATTTGGTGATCTTATGGCTAAATCATTTTTTATTGAATTTTAATTATTAAGTTAAGTTTAGGAGGACTTATTCCATGTATTGATGGAAATTGGAAGAGTTAATTGAAGAATTAAGAATGCATAAGGGTATTTTGGGAAGATTACTAAGGTTAGAAGCCTTAAGGCATTAAAGGAAAG
>JANQBM010000008.1:35592690-35608529 GCA_025594535.1 Erythroxylum domingense
AACTATCTCCAAATCTTCATTTAATTTCTTCTCTTCTTTTTCCTATTTTCCATAATATTTTATAAATTACAAAATAATTTCTAAATTCACCAAAATTCATAAATCTCACAATTCTACTAACCAATAATATTTTCAATACAAAAACATTCAAAATTCTCATAAATTCACAATTCAATCCAATTATTCATGAATGCATGTACACTTAAGTTCATGTGCATAAAAGTTCACTATTTACTTACATGAGCAGGTCATATTATGCATGAACATAAAAATGCATCTCTTGCCTCTCACTGAATACTCGTACTTACTATTCTAACCTTCCCATAGGTAATGGGATGTTACATTTAATCTTTGTGAAACTGAAGTGATATAATTGATTGATTATATTTATTTTGCTTGAGGTCAAGCAAAGATTTAAGTGTGGGGATGTTGATAGTTGTGTATTATTCTATGTTTTTCTAAGTAATTGGCATGTGTTTTCTTGCATAGTTAATGATTATTGTTGTATGTTAGGATTCCATTTGTACGTTTTTATTTAGTTTGATTTCCATTGTTGTTCTTTTATGTTTGATGTTAATTTATGGTAAGAATTAACTATTTTTAGGTTGGAAGGAAGATGGAGCAACTTGGAGATTGAGCTAGAGATCAAAGAAGAAAAGAAAAGAGGAGTCTATCTTTTGCAAAGTCTCACGATCGTGGGATTCATGTCAATTCCCACGATCGTGGCAATTATAATCCGAGTCATAATACGGGGCTTCATTAAACTTAGGGATTTTTTACTATTAAAGCATAATTAAGCCTCCATCATGCAAGGGGGACGAAACTCTTCTATAGAAACACCATCCTTGAGTGAAGAACAAAAGTTTCTAGCTTTGTGGAAGGATTGAAGTTAAGTATTATCATCAAGGTTGGGAAAAATAACACATTAACATTAAAATTTCCAGATTTTGTCCAAGAAAAGAAGGAGTTTCTTTATTCAATTTTTTGTCAATTTTACTTCTTCTATTCATTTTAAAATATTTTATTTGAATGTTGATGATGTTATGGAGACCATGATTGGTTGACTTAGTTTTGGGGATTGCTTTTGAACTATTTTGTTAAAACTCTTATTTTATTAAATTGAATGAAAGTGTCTTTGATGATTGTTGATTTTATTTATTTTCTTGCAACAAATCGAGAGAGTGAGTAAGATTATTTCTGTAGGATTGTAGACAGAGAGTTGGAAACCTATAGACATATAATCATCACATTAATTGATTTGTTAGAAGAGAAATCTTAGCGAATTTAATTGATGACCCATATGATAGTTTAATAAGTAGTTGAATAGGTAGAACCATTGGGTAGGTTGAGAGATCGTTCAATTGATTCCCTCTAATTCGATTAGGGACAATTAATTATACCTTAAGAGAGGGTAATTAATACATTCAAACATTTTAGGTGAGACACAACTCGATTAATAAAATAGGAGGGAGATAAAATAGGGAAAAAGTAATCTCTAGTCTTTAGATTCTTGAGTTTTGATTTTTCTGCAAATTGGTATTGTTCAATGTTCGTTATTAGTATTTTAATTTTAATTTAATTTTCTAGATTATTTGCATTAAACAATTTTGTTTCTTGAACAAAGTTTTGTCTGAATTAAGTGGTGTTTAGGCATCATTCCTTATAGGATCGATATCTGCTTTTGAACTATAAGTCACGACCTATTCACTTATGGTTTTTGAATTTAAAACTAGTAGTTTGTGTTACATAGTTATGCTTAAATAGTGTCCCTCATTGAAGTGCTACCTTTGCGATGAACCTCATCAAATTGGAGACTGTCTAAAGAAGAGCAAACTTGTTGCACCTAAAGATGAAACCTTAAAATTGGTTAAAGGAAGGTATGGATCCTTAGAAGTCCTTCATTCCATCAATGCCTAAATAGAGGTGTCAAATGTTGAAAAGAAAGGGCATTTATTTGTAGACGTAAGGATTAGTGGGCAAGGTACGAGATCTCTGATACATACCAGGGCTATAAACAATTTTATGATGGAAGAAGAAGACAAACGGTTGGGCTTTAAGAATACACCCATCGATGGTTGGATAAAGGCAGTGAACTCAGAGGCTAAAAGCATATATGGCATGGAGAAGAATATAGAGATCCATATCGGTGAGTGGCATGGTTTCGTAGATTTTTCTATATTTTCCATAGATGATTTGCATGTAGTGTTTGGCATGGAATTTATGGATAAAGTGAAAGTTGTTTCAAACCTATTTTCAAACACCATGTGCATTATAGAAGACAGAAATATAAACATGGTACCTTTATCACTAGAGGTACCAACGAAGACCAAAACTTTCTCAACCATGCAACTCTCTGAAGGAGTGAAGAAGTGATAAGTTTAGGGATGGGATGCCAAATGCTCAAGCGTATGATTCTTTGAAGGAGGTCATGATGAAGGAACCGATCCTTGCTCTCTTACTTCATACAAAACCATTTGAAGTATAAATGATGCTTATGAGTTCACACTTGATGGACTGTTGATACAAGGACACCTAATAGCTTTCAAGAATCAAAAGTTTAATGACACTGGACAACATTATACAGTTCAAGAGAAGGGGATGGCAGCTATAGTGCATTACCTGTGGATATGGAGGCATTACTTATTGCAAACAAAGTTCATGGTAAAGACAGATAATGTTACCTCAAGCTACTTCTTTAATCAAAAGAATTGCCACAAGCTACTTCTTCAATCAAAACTATTGCCTCAAGCTACTTCTTCAATCAAAAGTATTTGACACCTAAGCAAGCTAGATTGCCAACTTTCTTGATATAGTTTAACTTTGAGATGATGTACAAGCCTGACAAGGGGAACATAATGACAAACAAACTTAGATGATGTACATGCACGATAAGGCAAACAAATGGCAGACGCACTAAGTAGGAAGGGTGAGTTAATAGCCTTATCATAGCCTAGTTTTCCTTTGCGTGACCGAATGAAGGAAGGTGTGAAAGCAAGTTGAGGAGGGAAAGACTCGCAAGTTTTAACTTGAGGATGAGTTGCTCATCACCAAAGGAAGCCAAATTTATGTGCCCAAGTGGGATGGATTGAGGAAAGAGATCATCAAGGAGTGTCTGCTTCCTTATGGGCTGATCATCCAAGCATGCATCAAACCTTGAAAATTGTGGAGCATGTCTATTATTTGCCCCAAATGAGAGATGATATTAAGTCCTATGTGAAGACTTATCTTGTATGCAAGCAAGATAAGGTGGAGCACAATTTTGAGTAGATTGTTACATTTGTTTCCAATTCTAAAGAGACCACGAGAGAGTGTCTCAATGGATTTTATTGTCCTAAAATATAAGGCTTGACTCAAATTTGCAATAAATAAAAATAACAAACTAATGCATAAAATTAATCAATCAAGAAATCAATCTCAAAAATTAAATTCAGAAATTATAGATAAGACAGCAATTTTGCGCAACCCATTTAAGAATAAACCTAGGAACTACCAATTGATAGAAAAAGGTTTTAATCCGACTTTAATGAAAATCTAATTAATTACAAAATTATCAAATTATCGAGTCTAGATAATCCTAGGGTGGATTACTCTCTCTCTCATTATAATCTTTAACCTTAATTTATAATCCCTAATTTAAATTATAGAATTGTAATTTCTCGATTTCCAATTAACCTAAGACCTAAATCACTTTTGAAATTGTCTAATAACCTACTAGAAACCTATGCTCGATCTCTCGTTACATGATTTTACTAGTTTGATTCAATTTTTGTCTATCAAACTACCTAACTCTCATTAGCTTAATTTGATGATATTCACTAGGTTCACCCTCTCAGTTTAGACAATATCAACATTCAACATTACCTATTCTCAACGACTATCCCAATTCTATACATTAATAAAATTGAAATAAAATCAAAAAATCTATTGGAATGGATTAGTGGAGGCAGAAACAGTAGGAAACTACCTATTCCGGGGAAGTAGTTTACGTCAAGCTTCCTCTCCGTGTCTCCCTTCCTTTGTCTCCTTCCTCAGATCTCTCGATAAGCTCTCAAGAGTTTCGAAATTGGTTAATGTAAAAAGGCTGCTCTTTTATTCTTTAATGTTCTATTTATACCTTGGAAGCCCAAGGGTTGATTCAGGGTCGAAATGATCCAAAAATTACATAAAAACTTAACGTTTTCAACTATTTTTATGTTTGCCCAACATAGACCACAATCGTGGCCAGCTCCTAACCCTCTCTGTCATGATCAGGACCAAAGTGTCACGATCATGGCCTAGTTCTGGCCTCTCTGTCATGGTCATGGCCTGGCTCCTGGTGGCTCACATCTTTTTGTCACGATTATGGCCTATTGTGCCACGATCGTGGGTTGTGGTTTTGGCCTAAAACTCTTCGAAACCTCGCCGTTCTTTGCCATTTACCCTGAAACACTAACAAACATATCAAGGTACCTAAAAAACATCACATTTAAGCTGAAAGACTTATACTAACCCATAAAAACACTTAACACATAAACTAACACAATTAAAACATAAATACACACTCAACACTCAAATTAACACTAAATATATAACAAATTAAACCCTAAAATATAATACAAATCACAACTATCAACATCCCCACACTTATGTTGGTTTGGAAAATAAAACATGCAAGATTTAGCTAAAACAGTAGATTTCAAAACTTTTTTAGAAATCAAAACACAGTGGAAGCAAGATAACCAAATCAATAGGCCAAGCCATACATGATACGGTGTATGGAAAATAGTTATCACAAGAACATGATGGAGATTATATTACAGACTCCTTTGCTACAGCTTTAACTCCTCATTATGCTATCCTCTCCTTCTTCTTGTATCCTTTCCTAGCTTTAGCCTTACTTTTGAATCCTTTCTTTTATCAATGTATCCTCTCCTTGTTGTTGTATCCTCAACCAATCTGATCTACCACTTTTTCTTTTTGGATAACTTGGTTAACAAGATCTTTTTGTGGGAAAGGAGAAGAAATATTTGGAGGAGATTTTTCTTAGAAGAAAGAAGCCAAAGATGAGACAACTCTCATGCAAATTTCGGCCAACATATGTAAGAAAGGAGAGAGAGTCCAAATCATGCAAGAACACCTCTCTTACACCTTGTCAATTTCGGTTATGCATGAAAAGAAAGAAGAAGTGGTAAGCATCCAATGCATCACTTCATTCTTTAATCAAAACATAAAGAAGCCATTAAATGAGACTCTTTTCATTTGTTTTAAGATGGCTATATGAAAAGACCAATAACCTAAATGACATGTCAATTTCGGTTTTAGTGATGAAAGAAGGAAGATGATCCATCAAATGCACCCCTTTCATCTTTAATCAAATAAATGCTAAAAGGTTACATTATATTTCATTAAAAGACAATCATTAAATCATTTAATGGTATGATCATTACTCCATTTAACGAGGATAAAGCATGATAAATACTATCTTTATTTAGCAATTCAATGCTAAATGTGCAGCTGCACATTTAGCCCTAATAAAATCAAAATTGCACCTTCCATTTCTTTAAAAAAAATTTAATTAAATTAAACAAATTAAACCAAAGTCTAACCTATTTCTAAATGTTCATTTGGGCTTTTAATTAACCATTAATTAATGCAAGCCTAACATTCAATCATGACATTTAAAACCTCCATTTATATTTCTTACTTTGCTTGATAACCTTCCTTAAAACCAAGTGGGGAATCTTCTTGAACTTAGATAATTCAAGCTCCAGTAAGCCCATAATTTATTTAATCTCATTAGAATTAATTCTAGCTTATTAACTAACTGTCATTCTACTAAAGACAATTAGTTGAACTCTTAAATTACTAAATATTATGAGAACGCATATTTTAAATAAGATGTCTAATTGCAAACCCTATTATAAATCTTATTATAGTCATCCGCACAACAAAGCATAAAATTACCATTTTGCCCTTATATTGGTTTTTCCTTTTAAATCTCCCGTTTTACTCTATATGGTGATTAACAGATAAGATCTCATCTTGGTATTTAGACTTGATGGGTAGCTAGTCCATCAAACTCCTGGCGTTAGTTTAATCACCAATCTTCATAAAACATCTAGAAGTGATGATATCATTATAAACTTTTTATTTGAGTGAATGTTCCCTGATACATGTTTCAATTACTAATTCCAACATGTAGACATTGGATTAATACTCTGTAAAAATCTAATCTGATCATATCAATAATTATAATGAATCACATATGAGTTCACCACTCATCAAGATTGTGGTCCACAATAAGCAAATGTTAAAATGTATGTTTTAATATTAAAGTAACGACCTACTTTATTCATTAAAATATACATGATTCCAGATTCATTTAATAGTTCCATTATCGATAGTCAACTATTATCATGATATGAAACTCATCATTCCTTTAAAGTGAACTCCTTTACTTACATGGAGATAAAACGCAACAATACAGTCTAAACCATAATGAAGCGACTAACTTGATTATTCAACTGTGAATCAATTAATTTAGATTCTAATAATATACATATTTCCCATACATCTCCATGTATATGTATATTACTTACAAAAGAATCTCGATACTTTATGACTAGATATATAATGCTCATAAAAGCCTAACTCTTTTGTTTTATTAGTAATAAATATTTTCATTATAAAAGTAACTAGAAGAAAATTAAGTTATAAGTAAATACACTTGCTTTTCAGGGCACTATATTTACATAACTCCAACAATCTCCCATTTTCCCTAAAGTAAGTTTGACATATCCCTTATTCCCATCCCTACTAGGTAACCCTTAAAACTCTTTTGAGACAACGTCTTAATGGACGGATCAATAAGGTTTTGTTTAGTGGGAATCTTTACCACATTAACCTCACTACGTTGTGTTATCTCCCTCATGAGATGATCCTTTCTCTCAATGTGTTTGGCAGCTTTATGGTTCTAAGGTTCTTTAGAATTAGCCATAGCCCCACTATTATCACAATAAAGTGTAATGGCTTTTTTTGCCTCTTGAACAACCTCTAAATCATTTAGGAACTTGTAGAGATAGAGTGCTTCCTTTGCTGCTTCATAAGCAGCAACATACTTAGCCTCCATAGTTGAATCAACAACACAAGATTGCTTGATACTCCTCCAAACTATGGCGTTACCTCCTAAAACAAATATAGGGATAGAATTTGATTTCCTTGAATCAACATCTGATTGGAAATCAGAATCTGTATATCCTGTCAAAATAAGATTGCTTTTAGAGTAAACAAGTATTAAGTTCTTCATCCTACCAAGATACTTCCATATACACTTAACCGCAGTCCATCGCTCTATTCCTGGATTGGACTGAAATCTGCTTACCAGTCCTACTACATAATAGATATCCAGTCTAGTACCAAGCATTTCATACATTAAACTTCCAACTGTCGAAGCATACGGAATGTTACATATGCGTTTAACCTTCTATTGGGTTTTAGTTGCTTGTTCCTTTGA
Source organism: Erythroxylum domingense (assembly GCA_025594535.1). NCBI lineage: Eukaryota > Viridiplantae > Streptophyta > Magnoliopsida > Malpighiales > Erythroxylaceae > Erythroxylum > Erythroxylum domingense. The sequence continues at coordinate 35,600,183 of JANQBM010000008.1, forward strand.
AAGTTTAATTCCATGTCTAGTAGGTGTGAAACACCTCTTGGAATCTTGCATGGCAAATTTATTGAGCATGTTCTCAGTGCAATTTAGTTGAGACAAGGCTATCAGTTTGTTCTTATGATCCTTTATAAGTTTGACCCTAAAACATTGGTAGCCTCTCCTAAATCCTTCATTGAAAACTATTCGTTAAGTCATCCCTTAACCGTAGATAACATTCCCACATCATTCCCAATAAGCAAAATGCCATTAACATATAGGATTGGGAAATTAAACTTGCCTTCTTGTATTCTTTTATAAACACAAGGCTTATCTAGGTTTTGTATGAACCTATAGGTTTTGATAGGCTTATCATACCTAATGTTCCAAGACCTGGATGCTTGCTTAAGTGCATAAATGGACCTTTACAACATATATACCTTATGCTTATTACCTGGCTCAACTAAACCTTCTGGTTGGGCCATGTAAATGGTCTCCTCAAGATTCCCAATTAAGAAATGTGGTCTTGACATCCATTTGCCATATTTCATAATTGAAATAGGCTACTATGGGCAAAAGAATCCTGATGGACTTAAGCATAGCAACTGGAGAAAAATTCTCCTCATAGTCTATACCCTCTTTTTGAGTATAGACTTTAGCTACCAATCTAGATTTAAAGGTCTTTAACTTTCCATCTGATCCTCTTTTCCTTTTGTAGATCCATTTACACCCTATGGCTTTTATACCTGGTGGTAGATCTATAAGGATCCAAACTTCGTTAGCGTACATGGAATCTATTTTCGATTCCATCGTCTTGAGCTATTTTTCTACATCAACATCATTAATAGCCTATGTATAAGTAATAGGATCTGTTTCTTTTTAGTCTGAGATGGCTATAACGCCTTCTCCTAGACCGAGATACCAATCTGGCTGTCTCATAACCCTCCTACTATGTCTAGGCACAACTTGATGTCCAGGTTGCTCTTTCGATTCAACCCTTAAATCCATTTCGACATCTTGTTCTACTATATCCAAATCAACTCTTGGTTTGGATGAAATAGATAACTCTTTGAGTACTACTTCACTTCTTCCTTTGTGATTTCTCACAAATTCTTCCTCTAGGAAGGTTGCATTTGTTGACACAAATACCTTTCTATCCTGAGGACTGTAAAAATAGTACCCTCAATTACTGGTAGGATATCCTGCAAACAAACATACTTCTGACCTTGGTTCCATCTTTGTGGATTCAGGCTTTAGAACTTGAGCTGGGAAGCCCCAAGTCTTCAAATGCCATAATGAAGGCACTCGACCAGTCCACAACTCCCTAGGTGTTTTAGGCATCGATTTGGATGGAGTAAAGTTAATGAAATATGTTGCTGTTTGTATGGCATATCCCCATAATGATTCTGGAAGACTGGTATAGGACATCATCAATTTTACCATATCTAATAGAGTCCTATTCCTCCTCTAAACTACACCTTTCTATTGAGGTGTTTGAGGATCTAACAAGTTAGAAACAATTCCATTGTCAATTAAATATTGTTGTAACTCTCCAGATAAGTACTGACCACCTCGATCAGATCTAATTTGTTTTAATGGCTTGCTTCACTGCTTCTCAGCTTCGGCTTTGAATTCTTTGAACATTTCAAAGGATTCACTCTTTTTATGCATCAAATAAAAATAACCATGTCTTGAGTAATCATTTGTAAAGGTTATGAAGCATTCATAACCTCCTCTAGCTTGTACGTTCATGGATCCACGCACATCTGTACGTACCAGGTCCAACGTAGATTCAGATCTCTTTCCTTTAGAAGAAAATGAGGTCTTAATCATTTTTCCTTCAATACAAGTTCACTGGTGGGTAAAGGTTCATTATCCAAGCCCATAAGGATCCCATCCTTTTCTAACCTATCAAGTCTTTTCTGATTGATATGATCCATTCTTAAGTGCGACAAATATTTTGAATTAATGCTAGAGTCATTGAAATGTCTTAGTTTTATTAATTCTTTGGTATTTAGTGAGCCTCTCATAGGTTCTATAAAGAACAATCCCTGTTTAATTATTGCATCACAAATAAAATCCTTATTCTCATATATTGAAACAACATTTTCAAAATATAAGGAATAACCAAACTTTATTAAACAAAAAACAGAAATCATGTTCCTTACAATCATTGGCATCTAATAAACATACTCCAAATATAACCTATGACCACTAGGAAAGTCCAGGATAACTATTCCCATTGATTTTGCTGAAACATAGGATCCATCTGCTATCTTGACTTGAAACTGGCCTTTAGGTAGTCTTTTCCTTTACTATAACCCCTGCAAAGAATTACAAACATGGTTAGTGGCTCCTGAATTTAATATCCAAGAATCAGATAAATCTACCACATTTCTAGTTCCTAACAAACTTAGGAAACCCATACCTTGTTTGCTTGGGAGGGATTCCAGGTAGACTAGACAGTTTCTTTTAAAATGGCCCGTCTTATCACAGTGGAAACACTTTCCCTTGAGGTTCTCTCTGGCCTTCTTTTTCATGGGTTGGGCTTGGGTCTTCGTTTTCATTGGACCCTTCTTCTTTTGCTTGCCCTTATCCTTGGGCTTAGAAGAAGATGCTACATTATCTTCTAGCCCATGAGCCTTGATATTTAATATCTCCTCCGTACTTGGGAGAGTATTCATCAACTCATTCAAGGTGTAATCCTTACTGTTGAGCTCATAGTCAAACTTAAACTGCTGAAAAGAAGTGCTTAAGCAATTGATGATCATAATCATCTGTATGTCCGCATCCATATCTTCCCCAAGCATCTCAACCTTAATGACCGCAGAGATTATCTTAAGCATGTAATCCCGCATCGATTCACTAAGTTTTCTTCTAATATTGTGAAAGGTTTCGATAGTTTTCAACCTTGTAGACCTGGTCCTCACACCAAATATCTCATGAAGGTAATGAACCATTGCACTAGCAGTTTTCATACAAGCAATTTGCTTTTGCGACATTATAACACCCCACTCTCATAGGACATATACCTGACATCTTGAATGATATTCGAGTACAAAGCCTGTAAGAGCGACATGCTAAAATAATCATCGGTTAAAACTCATTGCAAATTGTTTGAAACAATGTACCTATATGTGGAAAATCAATAATCAATTTTGATTCAACTTATTTATAAACAATTTCAGTCACAAAAATTACAATCATTAGAACTCATTAGACTTTCAGTAATCACTTGGGCACATTACAGAACAAAACACTTACAATCATAAAGTCGTTTCATTACCAAATCATAAACATACACTTTGTACAATTCTTGCGGAACATAATTTAAAAACATAAAATTAACTGAAGACATATGCAGGCGCACACTGATCCCAACCTGGAACTCTTACTCGGAGCCTCTCTGGAGTTCTTCACTAAATCTTGAAAGCCACGTTGCAATTTTTGACGAGTTTTGTGAACTCAGTTCAGTAACCATCCTCGATGGCTCACTCATATAACAAAATTCAATCAATATATAATCACACAGTTCATATAGTCAAATAGTTCATATTAATTTATCATTACATTTTAGCTTTACAAATCATTCAATGAATTTCAATCATATATGAATGCTATATGCATGAGACTCACATTCGTTTTTGTTATTGTGACTGAGAGCCTATCACATGCATATACAGATACTGGCCTATTGGGCTCAGCCAAAGCAGAATCACAGAGCATAGCTCTACGTCCAGAAACAGTAATCACGGAGCAAAACTCTACGTGTAAGCGCTTTCATACTGGCTACTTCGATCATAGTGCCTTTATTTGAGCATACATTTATGAAATGCATCAAATATATAATTAAGTCATGTATAGCAGACATTCATAATTCACAGTCAAAATCTCATAGTCAGGACCTAAATCTGGCATTCAACTTTCATTGAGAATTCAAATATCATTCAGAGGTCATCGGACATAAATTCAGCATTCAACTTTCCAGTTGAGAATCAAAATATTCAAGTAGGCAGTCTCATTCACATACAAGTACCACTTCCAATGATATTCACATGCATCGAACATCTCGGACAATTATTGTCCAGAATTCAGTACACATTTCAGTACACATTCATCAATATCAAATTTAATTCATTAATAAACAAAACAAATCAAGGTGAGACCATCTTAGGTTACTCACAGTACACTCCAATATGCTATTTCCTGGATGGTCCAGCAATATTCAACTGGCATCCAATGTGCTCCTCTATATCATACAAAACACATTTACATATATCACAATTTTACACAAATGTATAAGTCTTTCTTTATGCACATCAATTTATAGACAATATGCACAATGCATACTTAATGATAATTTTGGGTATCTTATCGAGATTTTGTCACCATATCATTCAGATAGCAAAACCCTCATTAATATAATTTGTACTTAGGGTTTGGACCATAATAAAACAATGTGAAACTAATTTCATAACCCAAATGATCATTTCAAATTGTTTTCTCATAATATGCTTTCGTGTTAACTTTACATAATTATTCTGATAAGGTAAATGAAAAAATTAGGCAACACTTCCTTCTGGAAAGTTGTTCTCCAATGTTTTACGTTTCTAATGATACTAAGTACATTCAATTTGGTTCATTATTCTAAGAGTTATGCTCAAAATACCACAGAATATGTACATTTGAAATTTTGGCTAATGCATGATCATGTATTCAAGTTTTACACCTTATTTCTCTGAATTCCAATATCTAAAGCTTACAAACTTTATACCAATAAAAAGCTAAGAGAATAAGCTATAACTTTTATGAAGACATATTGTCTGATTCGGTCTATACCAGTACAATTTATTCAATAACAACAGGACCTAATTTTTGTCCCTGGTAGTGTTGTTGCCAAAGCCAAGACTTACTTTCAAGCTCAATTTCAAAACCCTTAAGGACAAAATTAAAATTCAATTTCTTCTTAGCATTTGTAGCCAAATGTATCTAGTTCAATTTAAATCAAGAATCTTTTCATTTTTAAATCTACTGGTCAAAATGTAGCCAAAATACGAAAGCATGTTCAGTAAAAACATTTCAGTTGTCAAATTCCAGTACACCTCAACATTTTCATCTTAACACCCCCTTTTAGTATAACTTTGCATGATCATTATGACAAGGAAAATGGTGTATTTTAGTAACACTTTCTTCTAGACAATTGTTCCGCTATGTTTCCAGTTTCTAATAACACTAGAATCATACTATTTGATTCAGTATACTGAAAGTTATATTTAAAAGAGTTCAGACTATTTTTAAACTATAACAGAACTCCTAACTCTACTTCCAGCAAGATTTTGAAATGATTAGAGAAAGAATTAACATTCGGATTCTGCAACAAAGTTGCAGAAATATGTCTCTAATTTAATCTGAATTAGGAATCAACCCATTCATAAATCTACACAGCAAGTTATAAACAGAATAACGAAGTATATTTAATGAAAATTCTCCAATTCATAATATTCCAGCATACATCTTCACCAATATCTCATATATGTCATTCCAATTCAGGCATAATTCTCATACTACCAAACATATCATAAAGATCAGATTGTCACTTGCTTGTTAGGCTTTCAATTCAGCCTAAACTTCAGATTAAAACAAGTCTCCATGCAAGCAAAATTCATCACAAACTTATAATGAAAACAGGTTGATTTTGGACAGCAAGATGAAGGTAACTTTCAGCTGGTTTTCTTGGCTATTTTGTGTAAGGTAAAAATCTGGTTTTGGTGCAGCAATTTGGTTAGGGTTCAAGAAAATTAGAGAGGAGGGAGTTGGAGCAATTTCGTGGAGAAAGGTAAGAGAAACAGCAGAAACATTGCTGCTGGAATTTGTTCCATCAATATGCTAGATGTCAACTTTACAGCACAACATTTGTCCTAAGGCATGTCTTACATTTGCCTAATCAAGATGCTGCCACTAATCCACTCTAGATGCTGCCATATGTCACTAATTAATTAGTCCATATGTCTCCTAATTATTAGTCCACTTGTCACACAATAATTGATCCATTTGTCACTTAATTACTAGTCCATTTGTCACTAATTAACTATGTCAAATGTCACTCAATTTTAGGCTTAATCATCCAAATTATTCACGTATCAATTTATCCTACCACTTGGCATTTTTCCTAGTCCAAATGTACCTCAAATTCACCAAAACTTCTAAAATAATGCTAATGGTGTTCAAATAAATTTTTAATGCAAATAACTCACAATTCATATTTTAATCGTATTTATAAGTCAATTATACCCGAAAAATGTTAATGAATGCATGTACAATCATATTTATGTGCAAAAATGTGCATGTCATATTTAACTAAAGCATGATGTGCATTTCCTAATTTCTCAGTACTTTCTCATAAATCATAATTCTAGCCTTAACATGGGTAACGGGATGTTACAATTCTCCCCTCTTAACAAAAAATTTGGTCCTCGAAATTCTTACTTAAATGGTCGAATAGGTAGGAGTACTGATTCCTCATATGCTCCTCCATTTCACATGTGGCTTCCTCACTCAAATGATTCTTTTCTACTTAACTATAGTCAATGGAATAAATCGAATTTCCAATTACTTATCCAAATATCACACTATCTTGTCTATTTTCTCAATATATTTCAGATTACTTAACATTCTCATTTCCTATTCCGATAATAAATCTTAGTCAAATCATATCAATATTTCTTAGCATACTCACATATCATACTTTATGTATTTTAAACATCTTTGTTGGTGTTACAAACTCATATGTTATAGTCCTATTTTACAATAATTTTAGGTGGACCAATTTACGTCGGCTTAGCTTATACTTTTTCCAAAACTGAGCACACCTTGGCAAGGTGATACTCTCAGAAACAATTCATCTATTGCTTGATAATTCACATCTCTTTAGTGTTAATACACTTAACTCATGTGTCTATCTCACTTTATTCCAGATCTTCGATATTGATCCACCTAATTCATTTGTCTTTCTTGAATCAATTTCTAATACACATCAATTTCACTTACCATCAATTCTGGCCTTAAACTATTTTTAGGTCTTATTCATCCAAATATAAAGGCAATCAACTCTTTCTGTCGTATAACACTTCATATGATATTCTAATGTTATCACTGTGATATTGATTATTATGCTTTAGGTCAATTAAAACTAAACTTTGACCACAAGTTCCTATGAACTCCATAATATAAGCTTTAAGCATATCTCCAACAGTTAATACTGTCGGTAACAATTACATATAATCACTTTTTTTTTTTTACATCTATAGCCATCAAACATTATTTCACCATATTCCTACTAAGATGTATAACATAAGTTGTTTATGCTTTCTCTAACAATCTTTTACTCAATAATCTTTATTGTGCACACAATCTTCATATAACAAACACAAGGTATCAATTTCCTATTCAAGCTCAAAATTTGATTTCATTATCAATTTTCAATTTCCTCAATAAGATTCATAATTTTTTAATCCTCAATTTTGGCTTTGCTAATCTTTTCATGCGAAAATGATTTTAAAATCGTTAGCTAATACTTTGATTTGCTCAAAAGTCAACTCAATACTCTACGCTCTTGAATGCACTAGATTTAGTAATCACAATATCTGAATTTGTGCTATTCCTTTTTTGAATTTTCTATTCAAACCTCAGATATGTACACTAGTTTTACCAAGATAGTACTCCTTTGTACAATCATTGTCCTTCAATACTTTTATCCATTGTCTCAGTGCCGTATAAAATTCTTTCAAACTCATTAAGTACCTCAAACTTTATTGATTTGCATATTTGTATAAACTATTTGAAATGTCTCACTATACATGTAGTGTCTCCAAGCTGTCAAAGCAATGGCTATTTCAATAAATTTCAAATCATGTATCAAATATTCAACTCATAAGATTTTATTTGTCTCTATGCATACAGAATCACTTTATTATATTGCAATAAAGTGCATCTTAATTTCTAATGTGAGACATCGTTGTATATTACAAAATCTCTAAATTCGTTATTATTTGCTGTGATTAAGTTCCTTTCAGATACAAAATACAGATACCAGCCATTAGGCGCAGTCTGAAATAGAAATCACAGAGCAAAGCTCTACGTGCATAATTATGAGCTTAAAGTGCTTTTAGACAGTCTAATCTAATCACAACACCTTTATCTGAACAAGCATTATATGCAATGCTTCATATAACAAAATATGCCATGTATAGCTTTCACTTTTAATGCATAGACAAAATTTCATATTCATTCAAAACCGAAATTTTTTTTAAGTAATCAAAATATTCTTTTCAACTTTTCGAATACATTCAAAATAACTTTTTGGAATACATTCAAA
>JANQBM010000008.1:35623725-35641146 GCA_025594535.1 Erythroxylum domingense
TATTGATACAATTATAAAATAATTAATAAATTACATATTTCCAATTATATTATACTATAGGGGCTTTTTTGTCATTGGCACAATTTTTTCGTTCCGTCCGCTGCATCTAAACACATTCTGTCCTCGAGATGGAGACAGTTTTTTCTGTTCTGTCCATCACAACCAAACAGCTCACTGTCTCCAGTTTTTGTTCTGTTCCGTCTCCAAATTTCTGTTCCGTTCCGTCTCCAGAAACTAGAGACAACAACCATACGGACAGTAAGTAGCCATAGTTCTGCTTTCAATTTTGATAGTAAGTAATGTACATAATAAAATCTAGTACAAGGTAGACCTCTAAGTACAGACCCAAGTCTAGTAATATCATGGAGGCTTTTGAGACAAAGAAGTGACTACTCTCTGTTTTCAGTATCCAGCATATGAAGTCAACGGTAGATAGTTAAATAAAACTGAAAATATTTCAGAATATTGATCCATAGATAATTAGCACTAAATCCTATTAATCTTAGTTTGATAAGAAAACTAAATAGAGAGAAGAATTAAATTGATGAGGATTAAACTAAGAATTTAACCAAAAAAGCAAAAAAAAATTAAGGGAAAAAAACAAATAGACAAATATTAGTATTTAGGGTTCACCTATAAGGAAATCTAATATTTATATGTATTGACTATTTAAGTTGAAATAGCAATTAACCTATCGGATCTATGTCCTTCCCTTTGTTGAGCCACATATGTATATCTAACTGGATAATTATCATCTCTTGATGTAAAATTTAACTTAATGAAATTCATTAAGTATAGTTAATCTATATATTTATCACTAAAGTCTAAAATATATGAATTGTTTATTGATTGCAAGGATGATGAAATGGTTATAGATTAATAAGTTGTTGATTCTATTTTTTTTATCCCTTGTATTTTTTGTCTTTTATTCTCTCTTATACTTTGTTAACTATATTCTATATGTTATTTATTATATTTTAGCTTATATCCTATACTTATTTCGTTTCATTTTGTTTTCAATACCCTTTGTATTTTATAGTTTTTTTTGTTAGTATTTGTGCAAGATATCGAGAAATTTTAGATGTTTATCGTATTAATTTAAAACAATACACAACAAAAGGGTTAGAAATGTTTCTTTCATCTTTTCATTTACCTCCCTTTATATCCACTTTCATATACTACATTTCTTGCATTGTAGTTATCCTTAGTCTATTGAAGATAATGTGCAACTTAAGTGTAGGGAAGGTTCTATTTTTTTTATCCATATATGAATTAAGAAAATTGATCTAATTACAATTAGTGTAATAAGTTATACTTTTAGGAAATTAAATAATTAAAGAAAGGTGATTAAGATGAATCATTAAAAGTTAGATTACAATATGAGTTAAGTAGGTTAAATTAACATATATATATATATATATATATATATAAAAGCACTGATCAGTATTTTAGTTTCAATTTAATTCAATGGTCTTACTATTAGTACTTTATTTTAATAATGAAACCGTATACTAGGTTAAAGTTAAGATTATCAAGTAGTTTAGTATTCTATTATGTGAAATAATATTGTTTAAATAAAGTGAACATAAATAAATTCACTTCTTTGACTTCAACCTAAAGTAAAATGTCAAAGTTGAGAGTAGTACTAGTAACCATTTAAAATAGTGACCTAACTATGTAACCGAGGTATTCATGACAAGATGTTTATTTTCATGTTAAAAAGTTATGGTAACATTTCAAACAAGCCTCTAGTGCTTTATAAAAGTAATAAAAGTAAGTGCTTTAAGTTTTATATATTAGTTATTAAGTGATTGAGATTAAAAGTTGATTACTAATTTATGCTCATTTTATATACAAAGATAAATTATTTGAATTGGGCTTTTTTTGAAGGATTATTAATTTAGGTTAAACTATATTGGAAATTGATGCAAGTATGCGGAGATATAAATAGTTAATGAACAATGTAGTTAGATAAATGATGATAAATTTTAATTGTTTTAATTGTTTTGTTAAACTCTAATGGAATTGAATCTCATTTAATTGGAGAGTGATTAAAATTAATTTGTTTAAGGAGAAGTAAAAACTTAAGTATAGGGATATTTTATGTATATGAAAATGTACACATATTCATTAATGTTTACTTTGTTTTTATACTTAAATTACCTAAGTTTACTTAATTTATTTTATATTTTTAGATAATTAAAAACATGTTGCCTTAGGATGATATTTATGTAGGTTGGAGAGGATCGCAATAAAAAATGTAAAGAAAACAAAATTTTCCATTAAACATGGCCTAATATATGGTCATGTGCTAACTCATCTCCCTCTTAGTTCTTTTGAGGATGAAGACACGACCTAAGGATAGACTATATGGTGGAGAGAATATCTGAACAACAATATGGCATGAGATACAATCATGTTTTAGTTCGTGTTGCCTTAGAGAAAAGTTACAAAAAGATACACAATTATGCCAGAGCCTATATACCTTTCAAAAAGAAACAAAAGATATATTCCCTGAGATATGATCATGTCCCAAACTATGTTCTAGGCGAAAAAACATATAACAGTAGTTGGAAATCCTAAATTTTAAGATCTTTTATCATTCTTTTTCATATTTTTTATTTTAAACTTAGGGTTAGTCACCGGGAGATAGAACAAAAGATCAATTAAAAAGTCATTCTTTATAGAAAAGAAGATTAGAGATCATCCTAATAGATCATAAATGATTGGAATACAAATATTTAATATAGAACTCTTTTGACTTTGATGTGTTACGTTCTATTTTAAAACTTATGTTTATTGGAATAAACATAACTTACAATTGGTTTCTTTATATGTATAGAAAAGGTGAACCCTAACATTGTCTTTGTTAAAGATTGATTCAATATTATTTATGAAGTGAGACTTTATTTTATGAAATATCTTTGAATGCTCTTAAAGAATATTTAATTAAGTTGGTGATTAAATATAATATTAAATTTCATGTGGATGATTCAAGAGAATATACAAGTGAATGAATCATGAGTTAGATATTAGGAGTTACATGTGTTATTAGAGATAGATTAACATGCATGGTGATATGATCAAACCTTTCATAATCTAATGGACTCTTGGGAGTTTTAATTAGATATAGATACAGATTAACCAACTTAAGAAAGGTAGTTATAACTCGAGAGAGGGCAATTTCACAACCTAGAAGTTTTGGCTAGTTCAAATAATAAAATCCTTATAATTTTATTAAATCATGACTTCAAAGATGATGCTTGGAGAATACTTATTTAGACATTACTTATATCTTAATTCTCTATTTAATTGCTTGAATTTGTTCTTATTGATTTATTTTTTGTTTTATTTTTAACTCCACTAGTAATCAATCTATTTTAATTCTTTAACTAGTTAGTAGTAAGAGAGTCATCAAAACTATTTTAGCTTCCTCATGGGATTGATACTTATTAATGGTAAACACAATTACCATAGGTTGTGAGTATTTATATTGAGATAGATAAAACTTTAAAGAAAAAACAACTTTAGTGATTATTGTTAAAGTAGAGTGATAATTAATATTGTGTCTCTTAATATTTTCCATTGTCTTTTCCTCTAATACAGTTAGATACTTATAGAGGGCTAATTGGTGAATACAACTATGGAAATTATTTTCGTACAATTAATCAAAAACATAGTATGCAAAAAGGTTTTTTACTCTATATGCTTAAAAACAATGTCAAAATGATCATAAAATAACTGCAAAATTGCTTGGTACTTAATAAGTGGCATTGTTAAATTAGAGAAAATATTAAAGGCAATATTGAGGTATTCATAGTGTCTTTGAGCTAATTGTTAGAAATGTTTCTTTCATCTTTTCATTTACCTCCCTTTATATCCACTTTCATATACTACATTTCTTACATTATACTTATCCATAATCTATTGAAGATAATGTGCAACTTAAGTGTAGGGAAGGTTGTGTTTTTTTATCCATATATGAATTAAGAAAATTGATCTAATTACAATTAGTGTAATAATTTATAATTTTATGAAATTAAATAATTAAAGAAAGATGATTCAGATGAATCATTAAAATTTATATTACATTATGAGTCAAGTAGGTTGAATTAACATTATAGTTATATATATATAAGCATTGATCGGTATTTTAGTTTCAGCTTAATTTAATGGTTAATACTTGATTTGAATAATGAAACCGTATATATGATATTAACAAAAAATAGGTTAAAGTTAAGATTATCAAGTAGTTTAGTATTCTATTATATGAAATAAAAATATTGTTTAAATAAAGTGAACATAAATAAATTCACTTCATTAACTTCAACACTTCAACCTAAAGCAAAAGGTCAAAGTTGAGAGGGGTACTGATAACCATTTAAAATAGTGACCTAAATATGTAACCAAGGTATTCATGACAAGATGTTTATTTTCATGTTAAAAAGTTATGATAACATTTCAAACAAGCCTCCAATGCTTTATAAAGTAATAAATAAGTGCTTTAATTTTTATGTATTAGTTATTAAGCGATTGAGATTAAAATCTATTTATTAATTTATACTCATTTTATATACAAGGTTAAATTCTTTGAATTGAGCTTTTTTTTGAAGGATTATTAATCTAGGTTAAATTACGTTGCAAATCGATGTAGATATATGGAGATATAAATAGTTAATGAACAATGTAGTTAGATAAACGATGAGAAATTTTAATTGCTTTGTTGAACTGTTAGAGAATTGAATCTCATTTAATTGGAGAGTGATTAAAATTAAATTGTTTAAGGACAAGTAAAAACTTAAGTTTTGGGATATTTTATGTACATAAAATGTACATATATTGATTATTGTTTACTTTGTTTTTATACTCAAATTACCTTAGTTTAATTAATTTATTTTATATTTTTAGATAATTAAAAAGATGTTGCTTTAGGATGAGAATTGTGTAGAATTGGAGAGTATTGCAAGTAAAAACGTAAAAAAATCACAATTTTCGGTTAAACATGGCCTAATATGTGGTCATATGCTAACTCATCTCCCTTTTAGTTCATTTGAGGATGAAGACATGACCTAAGGATATATGATGGAGAGACTATTTGCACAACAGCATGGCATGAGATACAATCATGTCTTAGTTTGTGTTGCCTTAGAGAAAAGTTACAAAAAGATACACAGGTATGCCAAAGCCCATATCCCCCTTCAAAAAGAAACAAAAGATATATTCCCTGAGATATGATCATGTCCTAGACTACGTTTTAGGCGAAAAACATATAAAAGCAGTTGGAAATCCTAATTTTAAGATCTTTTATCATTCTTTTCCATATTTTTATTCTAAACTTAGGGTTAGTCATTGGGAGATAGAACAACCTGAACAACCTCAGAAGATCAATTAAAAAGTCATTCTTTATAGAGAAAAAGATTAGAGATCATCCTAATAGATAATAAATTATTGGAATACAGACATTTACTATAGAACTCTTTTGACTTTTATGTGTTTTATTTTATAACTTATATTTGTTGGTATAAACATAATTTACGACTGGTTTTCTTATATGTATAGATAAGGTGAACCCTAACATTATCTTTGTTAAGGATTGATTCAATATTATTTATGAAGTGAGCCTTTACCTTCTGAAATATCTTTGAATGCTCTTAAAGTATATTTACTTAAGTTGGTGATTATGTAACATCTCGTTTCTATACTAAGGGTTAGAACCCTAGATTTCTGTGAATGAGAAATAGCAATGAGATATTAGAAAAATGCATTTCATACTTATGCATAATATTAGCATACAAACACGTGAATTTAAATTTTCGCATACATTACAATGACTGTTTATGCACCATTTGACATTTTCCAGGTATGAATGATTTTAATGTGATTATGAATGATTTCCAGGTATGAATGATTTTAATTCGTCAGTCTCAGCTAATCGACCTTTGAGCCATTTCTTGATATCCAAAAAGCAAGAACTAGGCTTCTTCTAGAATGTCTTAAAAGCTAAGTCTCCTTTCAATACCTTAATTTTGATGAGTTTTGTGAACTCAGTAAGCGAACCATCATTGATGTGCTCACTCATATTAAAACACATAGACAATTCACATTTCAAATTTCAGAGACAATTCACATAATCACATATTGCATATTATTTCACAATTCAATTTTAGTGTGGTTCAGCTCATTTCCAATCTTTCATTTAATACATATCAAATTTATATGCAATGCACATGTGACTCACTTTCAATTATTACTTTGTTGTGATCGAGTGCTTTTTTAACTGTCCCATATTCATTGTGAATACCAGGTTTATTGATAACAGTCCCATATCTGTTGTAGATACCAGACTTATTTTACATACTGAGCTTGTGGCTCTTATACACATTCTGAACTTTAAGTTCTTTTTCACTGGCTACTCTGGTCATAATTGCCTTTATCTAATCATGTATATCATGTAATGAAATGCATCAAATCACATATATATAATCAATCACTTTCATTCAATATACAAATTCACTTTTCACTTTTTCATCAGACATAAGTCCAGCATTTAACATATTAGTTGAGAACACTTATTTCTTTCAAATTCACATTCAATGAAGCACTTCCAATACGATCTCAATTATCAAACTACTTAGATCATCAATGTCTGGAATCATCACATTCATATCAATATCATTTCAATAATTGAAATTTAAGCAAATACAAATAGTCTTAGTGAGAATATCTAGGTTACTCATAATAAACTCTAGATAGTTATTGCCTTGATGTCCAAGCAATGTTTGGATGTTGTCGTTTTATTTGCTCTTCGATATCATGCAACACACACACATTTACACATTACTAATTTGCTCAATCATATTAATACTCAATCATACACATATGTATATGTGTTATGTATAATGCATACTTAATGACAATCCTAGGTATGTATCCTTAATTCACATCTCATGATCATTCTAAATTATATATCTAAACTTATCAAACATTTTATCAACTTGTTCAACCTCAAACTAGATTCATTTCAAGCCTCATTCAAGCCTAAATGCATCATAAGAAAGTATCTTATCATTAATTGTTTCAAACATCACTTAAAAGACAACAATTCACGTTTAGGCCTTGCCTACGGTTGTGACAGAAGCTTGTACAACTGGCCACGGTCGTGGGATGGGTTCCACGATCGTGACAGAACCCAATTATCCAAGCCATGATCATGCATTGAAGGCCATGATTGTGCCCGACCTTTCTCCCTTCATTTTTCCACGAATTTAACATACTTAGAATCATCACTAACACTCCAAATTTTCCATAATTCATATACATTTATGCAACTTCATTTCATGCTAATTTAACTACCATATTGGTTACATTAAAACTCACAAAATTCTACTCAATTGATTCATTTTCATTCACTTAATCCCACTATACATGCATTCCTAACTTTTCCAGATTTTATCTCTTTCATAATACATCAAACAAATCATCTCCATAGTTCATCATTCGGACTTCATATCCTCATCATTCTCACCTCAATTTCAACTCAATAACATCCATAAAACAAATCATGAATCATTGTTCATCATCATTCTTTATTATTTATAAATCCTAGTTCTTCTCATTTCAAAAACTGCACTTGCCTCTTCTTTAACTTCAAAACTTAATCTGATTCATTTATAAAACAACCAATAGCCCACATTTTTATACATCCTAAAATAGAACATATTTATCCATTCATTCATCAGAATTTCTGCACTTATCATATACCATTTTCAATAAATCAATCTATCTCAAACTATCCTTATAGCAATTCATAGATTATTACTTATCTTAAACACAAAAACAAGATATCATTATACCCATTTCTTCATCAACGTTTAACACTCATTCATTACCATTTTTATGATCATTCTACCTCTAACTATCATTATATATGTTTCGTTTAACAAAGCCCTGAAGCTCCATAATAACACACTTACTTGTTTTAACTCCAAGCTTTGAAGATCACATAACCCTAGCCTCAAGCATACATGATCATCAACATTTAAGGGTAAAATATGTTGAGTCTTTTAGTGACAAGAAGATGTGATAGTAAGGATCTTGCAGAAACAAAGTGAAGGAGTTTGGCAAAAATCAACGTGATGAGGATTGGTGAGAAAGTCGTGAGTGAAGAAGAAGAAAAGAACGAAAATGAAGAGATGAGATTATTAAACAACATGAAAGACAAAATGACAATGGTCTTTCAAATGAGTTAGTGTCGTGGGTGAGTGTGGTGAGTGGCAAGTGTTGTGACACTTGTCATTTGCTATATGTCACCTTATTATAGTTCCCACTGGGCTCTTTTTATAACTAGCCTATTCATCTCCCAAATTTCTAATCCAAATTGTCACCTAATTTTCTATGCCACTTGTCAATAAATTCTAATACCATTTGTTGATAATTTCTACTGCCAAGTGTCAATTATTTCTACTACCACAAATCAATCTACCTTGTCGCTTAACATTTTTTCTAGTCTAAAAATACCCATAATATCATAAATCTCTCAATTTTCACCAAAATTTTCGAATTAAAAATTATAATTCACCAATCAAAATTCACGACATGCATAATTCATAATTCACATCATAATCATTTATACCCCGAAATGGGTTAATATGTGAGTGCAATAGGATATGAGAGGAATTGAAGTACATTTGAATTCATTCATTTTAAGAAAATAAATAGATTGGAACATAAAAAGATTAAACGACTTGATCTTTGTCTAATACAATTTAAAGCTTCGAGAAATGTATGTTATTATCATTTTTAAGTTGAATATAATTTCTTGTAATTTCTTAATAATTTAATTTTATTTGTTTACTAGGACTCTTAATAGAATAAGTAGTTATGTATATTCAATTTGCTTTGACCATATCAATCTTTTGACGTATTGGATTTTTGAGGAATTGAGTTTGATAGATGAGAATGATTTAGAAGATGATTTTAGATAGAAAAGTTATAACATGTTATTTGATGCAATGAATTTGAGTGATGATAATGATGAGATTTCTCCTAATGATGAGAATTTTATACCAAATAAGATAAAAAGTCAATGTAATTTAAGTGAATATTTGATTGAATTAAGTATTTATGTTCTATGTTTTCATTTCTTATCTTTTTTTAATTTCACTTATATTTTATGTATAAGTTAAATTATATATATGCAACATAAATGTACTTGTAAATATTTTTATTTCAAGTTTGACTTCTAATTAGTTGTTTCTTTATTACGACCTCTTTTTGTAATATTAAAGAGTTAGGGATCTTTATTATTAGTTTTTTTAATGTTTTGGTCTAATTATTATTTATTATATGATAAAATTGTAACGTTTTAAATATTTTATGTTCTCTTTAATCTTATATTTTTATAGCGATTAAATGATCTTTTTCATATTAATTGTTGATATTATTTATGTATAAAATATATGCAAAGTAATATTAATAAAAATCAATAGATTGATGTTATTCTAAATTTTTGTTATCATAATTTTTGAAGACTTATTTGATATAAAATTATAAATTATATCATAAATATTTTATCATTTTAAAACATTAAAGATATTACTTTTCTGCATTGTACGAAAATTTAGTATATATATTTTGAAAGTATACGAAAATTTAGTATACATATGTCCCACTTCCGGGAAATCTTTTGCTTGTTGCCCAAGATCCGCCCTCCTTTCCTTGCATATGAATTCCACACCCACAAAACGTGGAGAAATCATGACCGCGCGATGGATATGAGCTCTGGGATGGGACGGGTCGTAAGTAAAGCCTTATTTGGTCACACAAATTGACCTTTTTCGCTGATCTGGACCATTGATCAGTGCCCGATCATAGGTTCAGGTTCAGGTTCACGTTCGTTGTGCAGACTGTGTCTAGGGTCAGTTTCATATCAGCTCCTGATTGATTAAGGTTGTCAAACGTTACTTCTTACCACGTGGATATGATTCCGTAATCAACTTTCACTAATAACTACACTGATTTCAAAACTAGTTTTCAAACTTTAATTCCCAGGTTTAATTTGGGTAGTCACATCTTCATTTATTTTATTTTTAATTACTCAACAAAAAACATTAATATTCATACATGTCCAAAATAAAAATAAAAATAAAAACTAAAACTAAAACAAAAACTGTAATTTTTAAATACATGTCATTTTATATGGTTGCATATGCGTTGAATTTTTGTTAATAAAGGACTTTAAATGATTTAATATAAAATGTAAATAGAAAGTAAATTTGATAGACTAAGAATGAATTAAATAATATCCCGTTTGAGCACACTATGTACGCCGACATAATAAAAGAAGAAGTCTGAGGCAATTAGCCCAGAGCAATAGTCAAAGTTTGGTGATGACCAGGAGCAACAGGGTTGACCCTAGCTCAATGCTTCCCAGCCGCTTTTAATTATTTTATTTCAGAATCTGATTCGAATTTGCAAGAACTACTTTCTTTTTTCTATGGGTTCACATTATGCACAAAGGAAACATGCGAAAATGGACGGATGAGGCTAGATAAGAATTCTTTAACTCTGTCCGTCACATGCGAAATCGATCTTGCACCATACTGAAAAGGTTAACCTTCGCACTGCAAGTGCAGGAGGTACGGGGAGAAGGTAAACGACACCGTTATTGTACACAACATAAATAAAATAGAAGATGGAGAGACGGCGTGGGGGATCGGGAAGGGGACTGCAACTTCTGAAACCAAAACAGCGGTCTTTTGTAGCGTAGCTGTTGTCTACCGCATCCGAATCTCTTCACCACCGACCTAAGTCCATCTGTCGTATTCATATTCCTATAAATCCCACACACCAACACCAACCCAACCCTCTCATTTCACTTCCTCTTCAACATGGTAAATCTATCTTTCTCTCATTTGTTGCTTACTGTTTGTCACTTATAATACTCTGAACAGTTTGTTTGTTTTTGAAATGTTTGCCGTCAGGGAGAAATGGAAGCGAGTTTTAACAGGGGAAGGAACACAAAGTTACACGTTTCACGAGAATGGGCACAGCAGAAAGACAGAGACGCTACTCCTGAGAGAACCAGAATTTGGTCTCAACCTTCTTCTCATAAGCTTTACATCAACAATGGAGTTAGTCAGAGAAAACTCCCTGTTGTTTACTATCTTTCCACAAATGGCCAACTTGAACACCCACATTTCATGGAGGTCCCTCTCTCTTCTACCGATGGCCTCTTTCTCAGAGGTATTTCAGTTACATTTTTTTTTACGTTTTCTCTGCAACCAAACAGAGCGTGAAATCGTTATCCTATTGCCTTAATTTTCATAATGTCAGATGTAATCAACCGCTTAAACGTCCTTCGAGGCAAAGGCATGGCAAACCTCTACTCTTGGTCCGCCAAAAGGTAAGAAACTAGTAAGCTAACCCTCAATCGTATGATCTAATTACGACCTTTCTGATCACCGCTCGGTTCTTCAAATCACCAGGAACTACAAAAATGGCTTCGTCTGGCACGACCTGGCTGAGAACGACCTCATCCACCCAACACACGGCAACGAGTACGTTCTCAAAGGATCTAAGCTTCTCGAAGCTTCTATTGGCCCTATCCAAAATCTTCTTGAATCAACGCCGTCCTCTAGGTCACTGAATCCTCCGGAGGCCAGAAAACAGTCCCCCGGAGACGACTCGGAGTTCCCGGTTATTGTTCGGCGGAGGAACCAATCGTGGAGCTCCATCGACCTTAATGAGTACAAGGTTTATAAAGCCGAGCCTGTCTCCGAGTCGGATCGCAAACTCGCCGCCGACGCGTCAACTCAAACCGATGATAAGAGACGGAGAAGAAGACTGGCCAAGAAGGAGGAGATTGAGGAAGTCAAGGGAGAGCAGAGCCGCGAATCGGACTTGATTAGAGAAGAGATTGAGATTTCGCCTCCACCTTCGGATTCTAGTCCCGAGACTCTAGAATCGTTGATGAAAGCTGATGGACGGCTGGTGCTGAACCACGCTGGGAGTGGCAATGAAGATAGTTCGAAACGTACGTTGGAGAGCTGCGGAAGGATGAAGGCGTCGACGATTCTAATGCAGTTGATCTCTTGCGGCTCAATCTCGTTTAGGGACTGTGGGGCGACGGCGGTGAAAGAGCAACAAGGTTTCCCCTTGATTGGGCACTACAAGGGAAGGTTACCAGGTGGAGGTGGAGGAGGAGGGAACTGTGTTGGTACGGGTAGGGAAATCACGAATTTTTCAGGGGTAAGTTTGGAAGATAAAGAGTACTTCAGCGGAAGCTTGATCGAGACCAAGAAAGAAGAAATTCAGACTTTGAAGCGATCCAACTCCTATCATGAAGACCGGTAACCATTTTCTTATCTTCTTTAAATGTCATTGTCAATATGATACTAGAAGTGAAATTTGATTTAAGGGACTTAAAAGTTTGGTGGCTGGCTAACGAAGTATTCATCGAGTATAAACAGTTATGGAGTTGGCCAGTGTTTCGTGGTCATAGGATTTGTTTTCAATTAAAAGTCGACATCTTTTAGCATGATTATTGGACGTCAAGACAGGAAATTTCACGTCAAAACCACTGCCTCAATCTTTACTTACAATTTGCAAAGCGTCACTCGATTTGCTTCGTGCTCTCTTCATTTTTAGGATTCTATGTCAGAAATACTTTTGATTCTCTGTAGGCTCTTTTTTGGCTTCATTTGGTCTCCAAGATTTTTACGAGATTTGATATACGAAAAGGCCACCTTGCTGCCTTACACCTCTTTGATTCACGAGAATAGTACAAGCTCCTTTTTTTTTTTAAAAAAAATTTGAAGAAAAAGTGCGAAAGTGTACAATTTTTTCAATCAACTTACTGTAAGACCTTGCTTCAAAATTTGTCGCCTGTACTCTGCTACATGTGGGTGGGTTCCAGAATTAGATTCTTACAGTCGGGAATTTAATTGAAGAGATCTCTGCCAACGCCGCTGCTTATTTTTGCTTAATTAAGTCCTGCTTAGGTGGGACCATTTTATACCAAAAATGAATTCTACTCGTGTGAACTTCTAAAGCTCCACTTTTGTATTCAGTTTGTGTTTGATTCCTGATTAAATAAGTTACATTTTGCAGGATTTTCTACTGTTATTTTTTTTTTCTTGGTTGATAACCAATTTCACCTTGTTTATGTTTACGCAGCCAGAGTTCCCGATTGCAAATGCAAGAGAATGAGATCGAAGGAACACGCACTAAATGCATACCACTGAAGACAAAGTCAATTCCAAATAAAAAGGTCATTAACGCCTGTGAAAATGACAGTACTAGTCGAATGGGAAGTAAGAGGTTTGATTTTCCTGCCATTTGAAAATGAGAAGGATATATGATATGCCAAAACATCTTTCTCCGTAAATGTAACTTTGTACCTAAAACTAAGAACATAATCCAAAACAGAAGTATGACATGGTGGTACCGTAGTAAGGTCCAAATGTGGGGTAGTAGTTGGTAGATCGAAAGTCACGGCACGGCGAGCACGTTCCTTCAGGGAAAAAGTGAGAGTTGGGGACTCCCATGAAGAGTCTTTATCGAACCTTGTAAATCTTGTCCATCTGAGTTTGGAATTTTGGGCATTGGTCAACATTTGGTACCTTGGTCTTTGTAAGGACAAAAATTTATGGGCCTAAATTTCGGAGCTGTGGTCTTTAATTTTACTTGTTTAATCCTTTTCTTCGACCCGAGGATTTTGACTTTTGAGACATGGATGTAACCAGTCGAATCCTAGTTATTACGTCTTTGTATCTTCTTTTTGTTCAAATGCCAATCCGAAGTTATTTCAAAGTGCTGGGGATTGAAAAGACTGTGATCTTAGTTTGGAATTTAGGTGTGTTTGGGAAGTAATTTACTATAATTTATACCTCACTTCTTATTAAGGAAGTAGTAGGCTTCAAAAAGTTTTTAAAAATGAAAATTTAAAATATTAAAATGCCAATATGTGTTGGAAATAAGAAATAATTTAATTTGGGCAACAATATGAAAAAATTGAGAAAATGATAACAAAATATTTTTAAAATAAGCAAGATTGAGTTTGAGATTGTCTTGACTCTTAGATATTGAATGAGTTGTTTTATTGTGTTTTGACGTTGGCGAATTAATAATGCTTTCATCTTTAAGCAGTTTTTTATTATAACTATCAACTTCCTTATATTTTAGTTAATCACCTACAGCCATTTCTTAAATATCTACATCTTGAACTTATGCTTCAAGTAACTTTCTAGCTTCCATTGCATTTAATCATATTTTTGTTAACTATCTTTTACCATTTTCTAATTTCCATACTTCAACACATTTTTTTCTTTCCTTGATCATGAATTCTTTAGCTAAACATTTATTGGGCTTTCATTTTTAGGCTAACTTCATTTAAATAATGTCTTTTTGGGTTAAAAGAACTGAATTATTTTTAAGCTATCAACCATTGTTCGCCACATATGTTTTGTTTGCATATAGTATGGAAATTTCCTTCAAACTACTTCCCAATGGCTTTACGGAATTCAGACCAAACTCTCAGGTTAGGCTGACTGATATCACCTATAAGGATCTTCTTAAATCCTGAACAATCTTTTATAGATAAGAAAAGTCAAGTCCAAAGATTGCATTAATACCTTTCACATTTGAAATCCCCACTACTCTATCTGTGAAAGGACCATCTTGGAGTCCTCTTTTCAGAACCTGTGTGGAACCCTCCAATCGATACCTAACTTAATTGAAGAGTTCTTGAAAAGTCAAGCCATTCAATTGTTAAAAACTTTTCATAATTTAAAAGTTAAAACGGGAAAAATAGTGGAAATTTTTAAAATAGTTTTATTAAAAATTTTGGTAGCACAATAGCTGTATTTTGACATTCTCAAAATTTTCAAAAGCCCTGTAAAATTTCAAAACGCTTCTATATTCACACAAATTTCTCAACTACAAATTTTGGACTTCAAGCCTCCTCACAAGCAACCCCAAACAAATAATTCTCAACAATCACTACAATAAACTTTAAAAAACTAAAACATATTCATGCATTTTATTTAAAAGCCTTTATAAACATCTATTGTTTACACAATTGCACATATCAAAATGACACAAGCATAGCAACACTCGACGATATAACTAATCATGCGTTGAAATCCCAATTACTGCAACACCTGTACACACACTTGGGTTGGTTTATTTAAAAACATAAAAATAAAGGTGAGCTAAACGAGCTCAGTGAGTAATCAGTTTACTAAAAATTTGAACTTTTCATAACATTATAACTGCAATATTCCATAAAATCATAAAGCTCATGGTAAAATATATTCCATAACAATTTATTCATACATCCAATAACATGTCGTAAAACACAACTTCATTTTTCTGAATTACTATTTCAAAATGCCTTTTTGAAATTAAACTCATAATATAAAAGTTTCCATTTTTCCTTAGCCAATAAATAGAGGTGACAATAAGTTTTCTGAAAACTTTTATATTGAAAATAAGCCAACCACTAGAATTGATACCATATGATACCTCTCAAATCACTTTTAACTTAAATAGTGGTGACATTACTATTTTCACGACTTTCCTTACTCAACATAGCCTACCACTAGTTTCTTTACCGTACGGTACATTAGGCATAAAGTCACAGAGCAGGTTTTGCATCGCTTACCCGTAACTAGTTAGCTACTATTTATGGTGTTGGTTTTGCATCACTTACTTGTAATATGTTAACTATTATACACTGGTAGTTATGAAGCTAGTTCTACATCATTTACCTATAACAAGTCACGGAGCTGGTTCTACATCGCTTACTTATGACTAGTTAATACCATTTACGGAGCTGATTCTACATTGCTTACCCATAATAGGTTAATTGCCATAAATATACCGATATAATAACATGTATAAAACCTAGCGGTGTACGATAGGCAAAAGCAACTCTTAAATTTACGACTTATCTTATTTTCTAAATCAAGTATGAGAGGATTCATAATTGAATTATTACAATGTAGCTCCCAACCATATAAACTTTAACTTTCAAATTAAAACTCGTATATTGCCAAAGCATACATTTATGCTAGCAATATTCACTTTGTAAAAGACCATTTGCATAAAACCCAACATAAATATTCATTTCATGATCAATGAAAACCATTTGAATAAACTCAGGGGCCATTTAGTTTTACTTATGTTTTTTGTTGTAATTTTTAGTTTTTTTATGTTTTTTTTATATTTTTTAAAAAAACTTGTTTGGTTGAGTTTTGTAATACAAAAAGTGAAAACAAAAACCTGTTTGGTTGAGATTAGTAATTAAAAACAAAAACAAAAACATTTTTAGTTTTATCATCCTGTTTCTATTTTTGTAATTATACTTTTATATTAATAATTTTATATCATACATTATATTTTTAAATTAATTAATTATCATTACAGTTAAAATTAAAGTATATGAAAATTAAATGTAATTAAAAATTACACATTAATTGTATATAATAAAATTCTATAAATTAGAAATTTATATCAATAAAAGATATCCATCATATTATAATTCTTGCAAATATAATAGTATTATCATTTACAAAAAGAAACATAAATCAATTAGAAATAATATAATTACTCCACATTTGTCTAACAATTTAATCTCGCTTCCAAAACATACCTCGAAGTTGTGCTGGAATGATATTATGCTCTACTTGAGAACTTGCATCTTAATTTTCACTTTCCCTAATTTATTCTTCATTTTCAGTACAATTGTCAATAAACTCATTGCTTTGTCCATACATTCTAATATAATTGTGTATAACACAACAAGCAATAACAATGTATTTTTGTTTCTTCATATCATAACTTGACATGTTTTTAAGTATAAGAAATCTTACTTTTATAATGCCAAGACATTCTTCAATAACATTTCTTAATGAAGAATCTCTATTGTTAAACAATTCTTGTAGACCTTGAGGTCTTCCTCTGCCTCTATAATCTCGTAAATGATATCTTTGACCTCTGTATGGTGAAAAAAATCTAGGCATATTAGTGTAGCTCGAGTCAACCGAATAGTACTTACCTAACATAGAAAGATCATAATGTTAACAAAAAGATATTGAAAATGAATCATAATTGCTATATTTATTTAAAATACTATAATACCTTGTGGAGGCATAGGAAATCGATTCACCGGATTTGTAACTATTTCTAAAAGAACTCGAGAGTCGTTTGTAGTACCTTCCTATCCAGCCATTACATATGTAAAACGCATGTCAAATGAGCAATAATACATAATATTTTGGGTTGGATTAATTCTTTGCCCTTGTATGATATTTGTTTATCAGTCGGAACATATGCATCAATTTGTGTACCATCTATTGCTCCTATACAATCCTAAAAATTAAAAAATATATTAAAATAAATTTTAATCATAAGGAAATA